>OW388298.1:69423879-69892422 GCA_936450465.1 Gibbula magus
GAAAATACAATTTATCACATGACAAAAGTTTTCCTACGCATGTCATAACTCTTGTTAGTCTCAATTACTGGCTGATTTCAGCCTTGCAGTATTTTCCTGGCTTTTCCATGCTTACAGACTGGATCGCTGCACCTGCAATGCATAGTGTGCTCTTATTTCTTAACACAGAAACCTTAAAGAAATGGTTAGCCATTGATGGCTATATAAACAATTATAAGAATGTGCCCTCTGGTTATAAGTATATAGCCATCTAAAATTTGCCTTTATTCCAGCATGTTCATTTTAATCAGTGGAAATGAATAGCGAAAGAAGAGGGATGCTATCCCAACTGGTACATTTAATGGGAAAAGTGTTTACTCATACTCAGTGGTTTCTAAAAAGGAAACGAAATAATAATTCTATCATTGCTGTAACTGCAATCAAGAAGAGACAGAGAATGGGAGAGACAACTAGGAAAAGAGACGGAGTGACATAGAGACATAAAGACGGAGAGACATAGAGACAGATACAGAGAGACAGATAAAGAGAGACAGATAAAGAGAGACAGAGAGACAGATACAGAGAGACAGGGATACATCAGACAGACAGACAGACAGACATACAGACAGAAATATAGACACAGAGAAAGAGAAGGCACTTCTGACCCCAAACCTCTCACATGCATCCCCGATTCATACCCATCACATCCACTTCTGATCCCGTCTCTAATATGCACTACCACACACACGTGCTTCATGGTGCTGTATCAGGAACCTCATTATACTCTGCCAGTAAGACTATATATGAGCGATGCTGTCAGTTTCATTGTTACAGAAATTCTGCATTTGGATATCCTCCCGCGTTTAATGCATCTATTAGTGCAAACATCATAGATACAACTTCGAATACACGTCGAACAGATGGTATACTAATTAATGCGTTAATCTTAACTTTCACTACACATACGAGCTCGTATTTCAATAATCTTTGTATATATATATATTTAGATATATTGTTTAATTTATAATAATGACGTATGGTATCTCCTATTTCATGCTATTATGCAGAAATATGTGAGACTGAGTATTATAAATATTTAACAGGTCTAATTTAAATTTTGCATAACATATCTCAGACTTGACAAGAAAACAATAATAACAATTCTCTGTGAATGTGGCAGAACTCCACTGCATTATAGAACTAAAATAAACCATCAATATCAAATTACAACAACCAAAAAGTCCATACTTTTCAAAGATATTTTATGAATGCTTCTTTCAATGTATTGATAGGAATGATGACAGAAGACTTCGTATTTCATCGCAAACGGAGGTTGGGTGACAGAATAAATCATTTACAGGAAAATGCTTTAAAAAGGCCAGATTGGATGTGCACGCTAGCTAATAAATAATAGCAAGTTGAATCATCGATTGCAATCATTCTAGGGAAAGAGAGTCTTCAACAAGTAAACAAGTTCAGAATGTCTGCAGATAATTCAATCAAAGTTTCCAGACCTGCCTAAGACAAAACTTTGCAACTAATTGCCCCACGTTGCTCAAGTTTGACTCTCATTCTTCCAGTGGTTACAGTGTCTGACTGATATTCCAGTAGATTGGGTTCAAACCCACTTCAGGATTCATTCCAAAGAAACTTACACATTCGCGTTTTGTTCAGTGTGAGTCGGCATATTTGCATCAATGCACACTTATTCATTCCATAGCAACGTGGTGTTTTGGGACCGATCAACTTTATCTCGATAAATATTATCTAAATAAGAAATTGTGTCTGACTATCAGCGCTCACCATTAGGGTCATATCTAAATGTCGGCAGGAAGGAAGGATGGATTTCAACCTACCTACCTACCTACCTACCTACCTAACTGCCTGCCTGCCTGCCAGTCTGTCTGCCAGTCTGCCTGCCTGCCCCTCCCTTCCCCCTGACTGATGGACGGACGGATGGACGGAGAGTCTAATGTGGAATTTCTAAACTAATGGCTCATAGGAAATTGTTCCATTGCAACAGAAGAATGCCGCCATATGTCCTGTTAAGAACAAAACGTCAGTTACTTTCAAGCTATTATATCACCAATGCACATTGCTTGGTTGCAAATTATCTTTACATCTATCCTACAGATCATACAAGGAAGAATCAGTTTTAGTAACAGTGCAACCGGTGAATAACGTATTCTAACAGTTGAGTAATCCAAATATCAGTCCACCGTAGCGAGGACTTCAACTGTAGATATAGGGAATCCTACAAATCATACAAGGAAGAATCAGTTTTAGTAACAGTGCAACCGGTGAATAACGTATTCTAACAGTTGAGTAATCCAAATATCAGTCCACCGTAGCGAGGACTTCAACTGTAGATATAGGGAATCCTACAAATCATACAAGGAAGAATCAGTTTTAGTAACAGTGCAACCGGTGAATAACGCATTCTAACAGTTGAGTAATCCAAATATCAGTCCACTGTAGCGAGGACTTCAACTGTAGATATAGGGAATCCTACAAATCATACAAGGAAGAATCAGTTTTAGTAACAGTGCAACCGGTGAATAACGTATTCTAACAGTTGAGTAATCCAAATATCAGTCCACCGTAGCGAGGACTTCAACTGTAGATATAGGGAATCCTACAAATCATACAAGGAAGAATCAGTTTTAGTAACAGTGCAACCGGTGAATAACGTATTCTAACAGTTGAGTAATCCAAATATCAGTCCACCGTAGCGAGGACTTCAACTGTAGATATAGGGAATCCTACAAATCATACAAGGAAGAATCAGTTTTAGTAACAGTGCAACCGGTGAATAACGTATTCTAACAGTTGAGTAATCCAAATATCAGTCCACCGTAGCGAGGACTTCAACTGTAGATATAGGGAATCCTACAGATCATACAAGGAAGAATCAGTTTTAGTAACAGTGCAACCGGTGAATAACGTATTCTAACAGTTGAGTAATCCAAATATCAGTCCACCGTAGCGAGGACTTCAACTGTAGATATAGGGAATCCTACAAATCATACAAGGAAGAATCAGTTTTAGTAACAGTGCAACCGGTGAATAACGTATTCTAACAGTTGAGTAATCCAAATATCAGTCCACCGTAGCGAGGACTTCAACTGTAGATATAGGGAATCCTACAAATCATACAAGGAAGAATCAGTTTTAGTAACAGTGCAACCGGTGAATAACGTATTCTAACAGTTGAGTAATCCAAATATCAGTCCACCGTAGCGAGGACTTCAACTGTAGATATAGGGAATCCTACAAATCACGAGTTGATGACATTTATTTACGTATTAGTTTTACTTTTATCAAAGAGTGTTGAATCATTTGCTATCAAACTCAGTAATTCTGGTGAAAATCTGACTCTCAATTAATGCAGTGTTGACATCGCCATGTGTTGGTGTTGAAAAACAATCTGATGTCATGTAATTGAAGATGGCGGGAAATTTGGCAATATCTACTGCCAAAACGATATCTCCTGTGAAACGGTTTATTATGTAATGAGCAGTGGATTGTTGATATTTATCAGTCAGCATATGTCTTAGTAGCTGCAGATAACATATTCCCGGTATGATATTTTCACCCTAACCAGTGACTGATATAACATATCACTAATAAAAAGGTTTATGAGTTTGATGTCATAAAACAATGTTTAAACAAAATAGTCACTATTAAGAAACTTATCAAGAGTCATAGAAGTTACACACATTTCATTCATAAACTACATTTTACTAGTAAACGTAAGCTACTTCCAAATAAGGCAACAACTTATTTTCATGCGCCAAAAGAGACCGTGCTTTCATCACTTATACATTATGCATGTGCACAACCATAAACAAACTCATCAATGAAACTATCCTCGTTTTAAGCCAGTCTTTCTCTCAGTATACTTAGTGTAGCGATAAAGTGTTTATATCAAAACTAGCTAAGGGTAACGGATTTGAGTCATCATTATCTCACAATACACTAACATTTCTTCTCCCACTATCTACCACTTAAACCATGTCTTCTATAATCACATTGCTCTTGCATTTCTAAACTATTTCCATTATATTCCTTTTATTTCACTTTTAGTACAAAATTATCATTTAATCACAGTGTACCTAAGTAGCTCTCTACATGCTCCCTTCGGAAAGTAGGTCTGAAACAACCACACATGACTCATGCCACCTGAAAAATAGTTTTTACTGCTTGAAAACTGTACAATAATCTGTACCGAAACGTCGCAACCTGCGTATAAAGAAGTTGTCATCCATATACTTAAATTAAGAAATAAGCTAAACTAAGGCATTACCCCTGACCTTCTCAGTAAAGTATATATATTTACTTAAAAGGAGGGTTCTATCGGGGTATTTTTTGTGAAAACGAAATGCGAGATGATATTCTCGTTTCCACATATATGCTATTAATACATGATAAAACACAGTCAACTTGAAAGATATTAATGAAGTTGATATTTTGATATCTTTATATTTCACAATATGAGAAGGACAAGAACACATTTGTTGAAAAATAAAAACATTGAGAACTGAAGCCATTCATCGGCGCTGCGAGTGGGGAAAACTTCGCTACGGACTAACAGCATATTGATTATCAGTTGTATTATATGTTATTATATAATTAGTTGCTATGTGAATTTTCTATCATTGTGTATGATTTATTTTTTTTAAAAAGTGTAAAGTTGGTTAAATATAGCATTTTCCATGCCGGAAATCCAATATGGCGGACACTTCAGATAGATCAGTGATAGAACTTTCCCTTTAAAAGGCGCTTTTTCTTCCTGAAGTAAAGTGCTCTTACGAAAATGATACGTGTTACCAATAGCTAAATAATACTCCTGATTCCATCACAAAAAAGTTACAATCTAAACAGTTTCACAGAAATAATCATATTTATTAAAACTTATAGTTAATTTTTACCTTTAAAAAATGGTCGCCTTAGTGACCTGGTCACATTGTCAGATGAAATGTTTTGAGAGAAATACATGAATATTTTACTTACATCTTAAGAACAATGGGCTTTGAGATGAACCTGGCATCATTGTGTGCTACTTGTTATGAGAAATTAGTCCAGTTAATTTTAATGTTATGTGATTTTATTGAACAAAATTAACGCAATGCAAAATGTGATACAAACAAAATAAACAATTTTAAGCCAATCAATGACGTCAATCAATTTCAGTTTCAAAACAAAGAAAGTTGTTTCCAAGATTGCGTTTCACCTAAAATCAGTGAGCTAGGAAAATATATCTTTCAAAACTGTATGGATTTATTGTATGGTTTAACATAACAATTTTAAATATTCAGTGCAACCAGTTTAAACCTCTAACAATGAGTTGAGTTATGAGTTGGTATTGAAAGAATAGTGTTTCTGTCATCACAGCCTCCCCATGCAGGGAACAAAGTGTAGGTGACAGAGTTACGTTTTAAAGGGGCAGTAGCACGTTTTTTCGCTCAAATAAGTTGATGAAATGTATTTGAAAAATAATTTCACCAATAGTAAAACATCCTTCTCTCTTCGGAAAATAAAGTTTAAAATGAGTGTACATGTTTTGGTTAAGCCATGGGATTCGTTTTTGTAATACAAAATAATAAATTGTGTTCACAATAAAATGGCCGCCATGCAATTTTTGCTCTATACGCAACATAGTTTTTACCACTACAGATAATTGGTTTGTGTAATACGATGTTTTACCCTCTAAAGTTAATTTAAATGACATAAGCTATCATTATAAATGGTAAATTTGAAAAAATAAATTTTGCTAAAAACGTGCTACTGCCCCTTTAAAGGCTTATTTCCTGAAAGAACAACACCAAAGTGCATATGTCTGTTTGGTGCACTTCCAAATACAGTTGATGTTCACATATGTCTGTAATAACTGTGTGTTGTGTGTATAATATACTAATATAATATCACTGAATGATAAAGTAATAGTACTTTTAAAACGTGTAGTTTTCATTCTAATCTTAACTAATTTATTTATCTCATCAAATTAGTATTTGCATGCATACTGTTTTGTCAATATTGTCAAGGATGTTTAAAGTAAAATATTAAAAAATATCATTGAATGTAAAAACAATGCTTTTCCTTAATTTCATACTGGAAAGTTTCCATCAATGTATTTTAGTCATACATTACAACGTATTACATTGCATGTTCAATGAACCAACTGCCATGTCATATTTTACGGTGCTTCACAATGCTCAATAATCACTGCTATGTATACAAATGTACGCCGGCTGAACTGAAATGAATAAATCAATAGTTTATACAAGTATTGTACACGCCTTACCTAGTAAGGTTATCTCTCCTGGTGTTTTGTTCATCCACAAATGCATTTCTCTTCAGAAATCATACTTGCTGCAAATAGTTAAACTTTTCAAATTGACACGAGCGTAGTCTTATTTTGGATCTCAACATGAGTAAACATACGATTTTTCAATTCAAAACCATTTTGCAACTGAAAGTGCAGACATTACCAACTCATTGCATAATTTCACACTGAAGTTTCAGTAAAATCCAAGAATGTTTATACCCAATTGTTATCCGCGCTACGCAAGTATTTACAAATTAGCGGCAAAGCCACCATTCGATTATCAACTTTATAAATGCCAATAAGACTTAGATACGTTTTGTACTCAATGTGCTGATAATGTATTAATCACAGTGAATAATGTACATGTATAATAAAACAAATTGATAGAACTGTATATTTATGCCAAAAGCCACGAAACATCCCTGGAATCTTGGAATGGTAAAATTCTGTATTTTGATTAAATTCAGAATATCTTAAAGGTCACGTCTAATGCATTTTTCTTAAGAATGACAAATTATTACCTTTACATACATTATATATAAGAATCGATTGCGCATGAAATGGAGGCAATATTTAACTTACTCATTTTAACAATGCCGCAATCATCGCGGCTATCTACTTTGAAGACAATCCCTGAGGCGTGACTATGATTAACCACAGATGGGAGTCGCTAGACAGCTGTTCCGCGGAACTACATTTATTAATTAATGATGAGCGTTGCTACGGTTAGATGAATTTATGAGGTGGGTGTTTTAAAAAACTGCCAAGAACACATGTTTATGCAATAATTATGTAATTGTCGTCTGCGGAATTGCCTAGTTGGATATCTAAACATTCAATATATTGAAAGTTAAGTGGTTTTATTGAAGATTTGTTTGTGAATTTAACAATCAAAATGTTGCGAAATTACGTTGAATTATTACTATCACCGATAATGAGAATCCTCAAGTGACGTCACAGGAGGAATCGCTTCAGGGACCACACCTCTGCAGATTTTAATTCTGACAGCCGGGGATAAATTAGGATAAAAATCGATATAAAAGTAACTTATGGGCCGATTTAAGAAATTTAAAATTGAGCAAATTGAAATCCCATTTTAATGAATCCGAATGACATCTAACCACGAAAGTAAATCGGGGGTGTTGACTATAAACTTTTATTTTCAAATGATTTTTATCTTATGCATACATATAATGTTGGCTGTGTAAGTTGTTATCACAGAAGGCCTATAAATTACACAACTTTAACTAGAATTAGTACAATTCGTTTTTGAGAATTTGAACAGGTAATTTGATTAGTTATAGAAACTTTTATCCAAAATATGACCACAATGCAGGCTCCATTTTTCCAAATGGACTAATAGCATACACATCCTTTCCTACTATTTCTAGCCTAATCAAGATGCTACCTACCTTGCTTGTTTAAAGGTTTTTCTTGTTATAACAATGTTAAGTGTCCAGTATTTTAGACTAGTTGAATCCTCAAAATCATAGTTTATCTGCAAGAAATTCATGAAACATTTTAAAACTTTATATATAAATTTAAATTTTTATAGAACAATTACTATATGGTTATAGTGGTTTTTCTTCTGCTTCCATCTTTGATTGCTCAACATAATTTTGGGAAGAATGCAATAGTCTTCAAAAGCAAAATAAACTAAATATGCAATTTAAAAACATTACCTATTCATATTTCTCAGAAACACACGTTTTAAGAATTCTAAAAATCTTCGTTTTCGAGTCTCCTTAACTAGACGAGTCCCAAAGTGTTTTTTCTGGTTTATTTTATTACGTTCTACAGTAAAGACGTGTCAACAATTGTAAGCCTAAAGACGGTTATTTATATAGACAACATCATTCATTAAATAAATTACGGTATTTAATGAATTTTTTAGTTAAATGACAAATATTATAGTCAAAAAACATTTTGAAAAAGCGATTTCAACACCCCAAGTTAGTAGAAGAGTAATTAAAATGAAGTATTAAACTCTGATGATGAAATTGGGGTATTCCCTTCGCAAAGCATGTCCCCATATGTTGCATTTGATTTCTCTGGCAGCAGTATTGTTAACTGTTGAAATTGTGGTGAAGTTTCTTGTTGTCAACGTATATGTGTGTTTGTACGGAGCTTCGTATGTTTGGTTGTCACGACGAAGGAAATCCGAAAATTATTTGCATTGTCATTTTTAATGCAGTCACGGGTATGATCGCGCCTTGAAGGTCGAGTAAGGTTTAGTAATTTTCATAGACATCTCTATTTACACAAATAGTTTTGTTTTAAATTGGCTTTCAGTTTAAGTTATATTATCAAATGTATATTTTAGCTCATCAGACCTGAAAGGCCCAATACGCTTATGGCATGGCATTCGCCGTCCATTCGTCTTTTCTCTTTTCTACAGTAATGGCTTTAGGGAGCTGAAATCTTTTATAAAGGCACCTTGACCAATGGGGATCTTAAATTGTAAATTTCGTAACCCCGCATATGGATCATGTGCATCATGATCTAAACAAATATATTCTTCAGTTCGAAAAGCTCTGAACTTTTCGGTTATTCACTAGATTATAATCATATCTTACACCAAAGTTTTTCTAGGGATGATTCAGGACCAAGTCGACTTTGGTTGACATTATATTTTAATTTTCAAAAATAATAATCATGACACCTAAGTTGCAATAGCGTGTTCGATTTGGTGAACTCGCTTTTCACGCCTGAATAATAAAATTAGGCTATGAAGCATGCAGTTATGTAACAGTCCTTTCATCTGTCCAATCGTGTGCAAGCATATGTTTACAGCTGTTAACCACGTTCTTTCAATTGTGCATTACCCTCTGCATTTTTTTTGAGATTTCAAATATGATGTTTTTAATTTCAATAAATAAGTTACCCTTTTTTATTTACTTATCAATGGAGACAAAGCTGTTACACCTAGAAGAATACGATTTTGCAAGAACTCCTGATGAAATAGTTTGTACAGGGTTACCGCGTTGTAACCTGTAATACAACTGGTTGTCACAGTTTCTGACAAAAGTTAGCCTAGTTGGAACACTACAGTGGCTCTCGCTCGGACAATACACAAATTCACACTCGTTTCGTAAAAGTCATATGACACACTTCTTTGGGTAATAATCTCTTTATTACCCATTTTCACTCGCGTAAAAATAGGCAGGAAGCGGCCCGCTTCGCTTGCGACGGCAAGCTACAGTGACGTCACGAACAATCGTTTTATGACGTCACAGACGACACAATACGGGAAGTCGCGGTGAAACAATGGTTGCTAGGCAAACGTCATATGTGCACATGTGCTCATATCAATTTTATTAACTCGGTTATTTTCAACCATATGGGTAATAAAATTGTGTTTGAATTACCACTGCAGTGTTCCAACTAGGATAACTTTTGTCAGAAACTGTGACAACCAGATGGCACTTAGGTTACTATCTTGATTAGGTTGCCAGCCAGTTCCGAAAAAATAATTGTTCAAGCAGTTATGGCCCTTGAATATGTTATTGAACGTAGTCAGTATTATCACTATATTTCTCCAATGCAGGACGATTAACTCGGAAACTATTACATCTTGATCGAAAGCAGTCTCAAAACATGCTTTATGGAGTAATAGCCCTTAAATCTGCAACTGAACTCCGTATGAAAACCTCCGTGATGCTTCAATGGCGACAAGATGTCTCAGAAACTATGTCACTTACACAGTTCATGCAAATGAATTTTGGTGATGTGAAACTTTAGCTGACATTTTTATCGAGTTCGAACGCGAATCGCAACAAATTATGACACTTGATCTGCATTTTAAATCAGTTCCATAAAGTTTGAAAAGATGGATAGGGGTTTTCAGGAGTCATGTGTTGATTTCTTCACAAACAAATGACTATCTATTTTATTTCTTTGTTTCAGAGGTCTGCAGAAACGACCACCAGAAATCCCTAGTAATTTTATTCGGCCCCTTTCCAAAAAATAAAATCTTTCTTTTAGCAACATTAACAGTTAATTTCCATATTTTACAATAATCATCGAACAAAGTTAAAGTTTTGGTTAGACTAGATGGAGATTCTGCGAATATATCATCAGCATAAAGTAACAAGAGAAGTTTCAAATAAATACCAAGATGATGATGAATTTCATTATTGAGATACATAATAGTCAATAAAAAATCTTCCAAATCGTTTAAATACAATGCAAAAGGAAACGGGGAAAGATTTTCCCCTTGTCTAACCCCTGAGTAACATTGAAAAATGTCTGGTGTTACCATTTTGGGATACTCATGATTAAATACAATTATACATGTTGCAGATTGGATTGGTCTATACTGCCTGCAGTCATGTTGGGAATAATGTTGTTCTTAACCATCACAGATCATCCAGCTTATGAAGTTATTAAATGATCGGGGTGATATGATCAAATTTGTGGGCGTGTGAAAGCAGTCTAGCTACTTTAAATATATTCCGGATGGACTATATTCTGCTGATGGCATGTTTGGGGGAACCAGCAAAGAGCAATAATAAACCATGGAAATTATGAGTGAGATATTTCATACTTTGGTTGCTTCCTGTCCTGTACTGACCATGCCATTTTCATCCACGCCCAATCTTATTTAAATCAGATAAAATCTAACACTCGTACATAACTGCTCTTCTGATCCATGTTCTGCCCCACAGAGCTGAGGAGGCAAGGAGGCTGTTAACATAATCAGTCATGGAAATCATGAGAGAGTCTATACTTTGTTTGGCCGTTCGGATCTTATTAATCCTAAGATCAATCGTAAGCCAAACAGAGCTGAGGAAACATGTTTGGGGGAACCAGCAAGGAGGCTGTTAACATTATCAGTCATGGGAATTATGAGTGAGAGAGTCTTTACTTTGGTTGGCCGTTCGGATCTTAATCTTCCCTACAGAGGAAACATGTTTGGGGAACCAGCAAGGAGGCTGTTAACATTATCAGTCATGGGAATTATGAGTGAGAGAGTCTATACTTTGGTTGGCCGTTCGGATCCTTAATCTTCCCTACAGAGGAAACATGTTTGGGGAACCAGCAAGGAGGCTGTTAACATTATCAGTCATGGGAATTTTGAGTGAGAGAGTCTATACTTTGGTTGGCCGTTCCACTGACGGATCTTAACCCTAAGATCCATCGTAAGCCAAACTTCTATCATTGGCTAAGATTGATCTTAGGGCTTTAATAAGTTGGTGAAACGACCTCCTGACCATGTCATCTTCATCCACGCTCAATCTCATTTAAATCCGATACACTCGTATCCCACAGAAAGTGCACATGGTCATCATAAATGTGATAGGACAGCTTTTCTTTCCTTTCATGTTTTCCCATACTTCTCTAGATTACAATTTAAAACATGTTTACGATGAACATGGTGCTAATATCCCTTCGTGGTATCATTCACATAACTATTTGTCAAAACGATTGTGGAATGTTGACCAGAATGTATAAAACTTGGCACAGGTGCAGTTTCAGAAAGCTATTGTCTTGGTTGGTTGATAATAGTGGATGAATTTCTGTTGAAGTGCCTTAAAATATATTTTGTATTTCTTCTTGTATTACAAATGTATGTTTTTTCTCAACGAAGCAACCACATTGAGGGAATTTTTGATTGTCCCTTTAAATCCAAAAATGTTAAGATAAGGTAAGGTAAGGTAAGGTAAGGTAAGGTAAGGTAAGATAAGGTAAGGTAAGGTAAGGTAAGGTAAGGTAAGATAAGGTAAGATAAGATAAGATAAGATAATATATGATAAGGTAAGGTAAGGTAAGGTAAGGTAAGGTAAGGTAAGGTAAGGTAAGATAAGGTAAGGTAAGGTAAGATAAGGTAAGGTAAGGTAAGGTAAGGTAAGGTAAGATAAGATAAGATAAGGTAAGGTAAGGTAAGGTAAGGTAAGATAAGGTAAGGTAAGGTAAGGTAAGGTAAGGTAAGATAAGGTAAGATAAGATAAGATAAGATAATATATGATAAGGTAAGGTAAGGTAAGGTAAGGTAAGGTAAGGTAAGGTAAGGTAAGATAAGGTAAGGTAAGGTAAGATAAGGTAAGGTAAGGTAAGGTAAGGTAAGGTAAGATAAGATAAGATAAGGTAAGGTAAGGTAAGGTAAGGTAAGGTAAGATAAGGTAAGGTAAGGTAAGGTAAGGTAAGGTAAGATATGATAAGATAAGATAAGATAATATATGATAAGGTAATATATGATAAGGTAAGATAAGAGGGAAATTTACATTACATCTAATACAGATATTTTCATTTGTAAAGACAAATTTCACTTATGCAACTGCGTCAAACCATTTCGCCAGATAACTCTAAATGTAAATTGCATGGTCACATTTACATAATAAATGTATACTATTGTCAGTCAGTCGAACAGGAAACAGGGGATGCACAGTATCCAATCTTAGACAGATAACTCCTTGTTGCAAGAATGTTATGTAGTATCTAGAATTGCAGCCACTTCAAGTTAACATTTAGGTTTACATCTATATGCCATGAGATTATACATAATTTGTTTATATAATTCTCTTTAAATACCTTTCTCTGTGACATTTCTGTTTGTATAGAAGAAACGTCTCATCAGTATATATAAATATATATATATATATATATATATATATATATATGTATATATATATATATATATATATATGGGCCAAATAGAGATAATAAAAACAGTCATAACAATTTGTTGTGATTTAAATTTAGTTCTTGATAGTAAATAGGATACATCAAAATCATGTACATTTTGTACTTACGAAGATATAATATTGACATTATTGTTTTAACATTTCTTTCTATGAGAAATGCTCGGTGTATATACTAACAACGTTATCAGGCAAGTGATGCACGAATATAACTGGAGGAGAATATATATAGTTGCAGTGGGGGCGGGATAGCGCAGTGGTTAGCAAGTTCGGCTTCTGATCAAGAGGTCCGTGGTTCGAATCCCGCCAGGGGCACGGCAACTTTATCTGCAGTAGAGAACTGTTCTACAAGCAGTAAGGTTTGGGTGCAATGCTACACTGAATTTCAGCGTAGTACCACCCATGGTTCGCTAGTTCCAGTCGATGCTCGCAGGTTTCACCGCAAAGCATAGCCACATGGCGATGCGGGCTTTCTCCCTGCTATAATACTAGCAACCGTGATATAAGTGAAATACTCTTAACAGCGGCGTTAAACACCAACTCACTCACTCACTCAGTTTGCCATATAAACAATTAACAAAGTGATGTACACTGGATTCTTAATTATATATTGAAGCAATACAGTGATTAGGTTGATGTACAGGGGATTACAACTGGTTGTCAAAACAGATGAACGTTGAGATAACACGCGGCTGTACCCTTGATAAGGTTGATGTACACTGTGATGGTAATTAAAACTCTACACTGAGTGTTTGTGTATCACTACATCAGTCAGATCACTTGAACTACCTTCGAGCGGCCATTTTAATGCGAACACCTTCAAATGTCTTCTCGATCGGAAAGGGGATGTCGTTTTAGAACTCTTTGAATTGATTTAGGAGTGTTATTTAGCCTATGTTTACACACGTTTACCTTTTTGTGAGTGCACTTTATTTCAGTAGGAACAGTGTTATGTTATTTGAAGATTTTACACGCGCTTCCAGCGGAGCTGATCCTGCACTTGAGTTCTGCAATACCTTTAATAAAGTGCAAAAATATTGAAAAGGGGGGACATTTTGAGACAAATCCAAAATTGAAAGGGATTAAGAATTTTGAATTTTTGAAATTTGGAATGAATTAAGCAAAGGAGAAAGAAGGGAGTGTGTCTTCTAAGGTCTTTGTTTAGCAATGTAGGTTTGTAAGATACGGGCCAGTAGGCCCAACGTCTTGGTGTAAGTGTCTTGAGCTTTGAAAATTGCGGGCTCAGTAGTTGTTGTATGTTATCGGGGTTAATGTTTTGTTGTATGTTATCAGGGTTAATGTTTTGTTGTATATTATCGGGGTTAATGTTTTGTTGTATGTTATCAGGGTTAATGTTTTGTTGTATATTATCAGGGTTAATGTTTTGTTGTATGTTATTGGGGTTAATGTTTTCTTGTATGTTATCGGGGTTAATGTTTTCTCGATGTTTTCGGGGTTAATGTATTGTTGTATATTATCGGGGTTAATGTTTTGTTGTATATTATCGGGGTTAATGTTTTGTTGTATGTTATCTGGGTTAATGTATTGTTGTATATTATCGGGGTTAATGTTTTGTTGTATGTTATCAGGGTTAATGTTTTGTTGTATATTATCAGGGTTAATGTTTTGTTGTATGTTATTGGGGTTAATGTTTTCTTGTATGTTATCGGGGTTAATGTTTTCTTGTATGTTTTCGGGGTTAATGTATTGTTGTATATTATCGGGGTTAATGTTTTGTTGTATATTATCGGGGTTAATGTTTTGTTGTATGTTATCAGGGTTAATGTTTTGTTGTATGTTATCAGGGTTAATGTTTTGTTGTATGTTATCGGGGTTAATGTTTTGTTGTATATTATAGGGGTTAATGTTTTGTTGTATGTTATTGGGGTTAATATTTTGTTGTATGTTATCAGGGTTAATGTTTTGTTGTATGTTATCGGGGTTAATGTTTTGTTGTATGTTATCGGGGTTAATGTTTTGTTGTATATTATCGGGATTAATGTTTTGTTGAATGTTATTGGGGTTAATGTTTTGTTGTATGTTATCAGGGTTAATGTTTTGTTGTATATTATAGGGGTTAATGTTTTGTTGTATGTTATTGGGGTTAATGTTTTCTTGTATGTTATCGGGGTTAATGTTTTCTTGTATGTTTTCGGGGTTAATGTATTGTTGTATATTATCGGGGTTAATGTTTTGTTGTATATTATCGGGGTTAATGTTTTGTTGTATATTATCGGGGTTAATGTTTTGTTGTATATTATCGGGGTTAATGTTTTGTTGTATATTATCGGGGTTAATGTTTTGTTGTATATTATCGGGGTTAAAGTTTTGTTGTATGTTATCGGGGTTAATGTTTTGTTGTATGTTATTGGGGTTAATGTTTTGTTGTATATTATCGGGGTTAATGTTTTGTTGTATATTATCGGGGTTAAAGTTTTGTTGTATGTTATCGGGGTTAATGTTTTGTTGTATGTTATTGGGGTTAATGTTTTGTTGTAGGAGTGTTTTGGATTCCCGACCGGTTGCGCCCTTCGTGTTTTATGCTCCCTGCTATGTTGTATTCAACGATAAAGCACGCCAACTCGTCTTCTATTTTTTATATGAGATGCCCTTAATTAGTTACTCACTTTTCTATAAAAAAACATGTAGATATTATGTTGTTTGTATAAACTATATTTTGAAAATATTAATGCCTCCCGTCGTAGAACACATTCTCTAGCATTGAACAATCAAAGTGACGTTAAACTATGACGTCATTTGCTAAGCGACGCTCTAACTTACGTCTAAAATCACGAGCATGTTGTATTGTCTCATAATGCACGCTGTCGGTCCCATTGACCGCCTGTGTTTTATTGCCGTGGGTATCTTATATTCAGTGATCATCATGGGATCTTCATGACGTTGTCTTTCTATGACGTCACGGAACAAAGGGCCCATAACTCAAACAATGCGTCATCTGTGACGTCATCTGTGTACATTCATCACGTACATATGACAAGCAGTTTGGAAACATTTAAATCTACAGTATTACGAGATAGTTATGCTTTTTAATGGTGGTTTAAAGACTGTGATAAAATAGTTTCTTTTGATTTTTCTCTTTTCATCGCTGTCTGCCTTGACTTTGTAAAAAGGGAATATTTCAAAATTTGTAGTTTTATTCCAAGCGCATCTATTTATATGTCCACTTAATTACCTGTAGCGGCAGGAGGGGTCCCATATTTGTTGTTGGTGGACCTCACCCTAGATCTGAATGTATCTCCCGTCTCTCCAGTATAATCCTTGTCATATCCACTGCGTTTGATGAGATATATATATATATATATTAAATTTTGTGACGCGCATGTCATGTTCTCCCGTAAATGGAATAAATGACCACTTTTGAAAGAAATACGGACATGTACCACAATTTGGCCGTTCACACCTTTTGATTGATCTGTCATCCTGGCTTGACTGATCAAATATAGCCCTAGTCAATATTTGTATTAAACTCCGGCTCTGCATGTTAATTTTGATAAGGGAAACCTGTGAAAGTTTATCTGTTATGGTATCATACTTCTATCAGGGTTGGGGCGTTTCTTTTAGTTTGGAAAACATTTAAGGATTTCTAGGGTTAAATGTAGTACCTTTTCGTGTTCTTCTTCTTTTATTTTCAGGAGATCATTTCTGTTTTGCCGCCTAGCTTTGCAAAGGGCGTCATCAATGATTTGCCTCGGATAGTGTCTCTGAAGTAATAGATCTTTTAGTTCATTTAGTCTTTATTCTACGCAATCTGAATTTGAAACTATCATGTTTATTCTTCTAGCCTGTTTTTGTATGTTGTGGATGACAGGAGTTACAATCCAAGTATTGCTTAGAATCACTTCTAAATGCCTTTCAAAGACGCGATAAGGTGATAACGTTTAATGTTCTAGAAGTCATGTGATAGACTAGAATCAGTTGGTTTATAGTATACATCCGTTTCTACAATATTGTTCGAGATAGATACTTTTACATCTAAAAAGGGCACTGTGAATTATTTATCTACTTTGTGAATGCCACAATATAATATATATATATATATATATATATATATATATATATATATATATATATATATATATATATATATATATATATATATATATATATAATATTTCAATTTCCTCCCTCACTTGAAGTGCATATAAAATTGGAATAACAAACAAAATATCCTGTGAAAGTTTATCTTTTATTGTTTCATACTTCTATCAGGGTTGGGGCGTTTCTTTTTGTTTGGAAAACATTTAAGGATTTCTAGGGTTAACTGTAGTACTTTTTCGTGTTCTTCTTCTTTTATTTTCAGGAGATCATTTCGGTTTTGCCCCCTAGCTTTGCAAAGGGCGTTTATAGTATACATCCGTTTCTACAATATTGTTCGAGATAGATACTTTTACATCTGAAAAGGAAAGCTGTGAATTATTTATCTACTTTGTGAATGCCAAACGTTGATGTGTATATAATATTTCAATTTCCTCCCTCACTTACGGGTATATAAATTTGGAATAACACAAAAAAATACCATATATACTGCAAATATAGATGACAATGACGTCTTGGGGCATGTCATAAAAGGGCGTTTCCGTTAGTGTAGAGACAAGCCAATATTCCAACTAAAGTATGTAATGTAATGTATATACTTTCAGAATTATTCACAACAGTGACCAATCGTCCCAAAATGTTACGTCTCTCCTTAATGCAAGAATACAGAACTAACGAAATCTCTCGATAACTTAACACACGAACGGTTTAGATAAATAAAACAACTCAAATAGAAAACCAAAACACTATTCAACTAATAAACCATTGAAAATTTGTTCCGAAAATAATCATTGACTGCATCCAACTGAATAATAATAAAATGAAAATAGAAACCCCAAACAACAGCAATATTTATATCAAGCACGAAAACATATGAAAGGGGCAGTATCACGTTTTTTCGTTCAAATAAGTCGATGAAATGTATTTAAAAATTGTTATCACTAATTGTAAAACATCC
This sequence comes from Gibbula magus, assembly GCA_936450465.1. Lineage (NCBI taxonomy): Eukaryota > Metazoa > Mollusca > Gastropoda > Trochida > Trochidae > Gibbula > Gibbula magus. Next base: position 69,441,842 of record OW388298.1, read on the forward strand.
TTCTCTCTTTGGAAAATCAAGTTTATAAACGAGCGTACATGGTTCGCTAAAGCCATGGGATCGTTTTTGTACTTTGAAATAATAAATTGTGTTCACAATAAAATGACCGCCATTCAATTTTTTCTTTATGCGCAACACCGTTATTACCACTACGGATAATTGGTTTCTTTAATCAGATGTTTTACCCTCTAAAGTATATATAAATGACATAAACTATCATTATAAATGGGAAATTGGAAAAATAAATTAAAAAAAAAACGTGCTACTGCCCCTTTAAAATGTATTAACTGAATTAGCGACCACCAGCCCACCCTTATGCTCCATGCTTAACGCTTGTAGGAATGACAACGGCTTGTGTTAATTGTTTATAGAGGAAACACTCAACTTAGAGAATCGGAACACTCAACTTAGAGAATCGGAACACTCAACTACGGACAATAATGTTGTGTCAACGTCCATCATAAGCACTACAAATATTTGACCATAAGTCACTCTCACAGAGGATTGAGAGTCTGTCACATGACTTCTAGAACATTACACGTTTTTTCGCGTCTTTGAAAGGCATTTAGAAGTGGAATATATAAGAAACAATATTTTCTGGATAACAACTTCTTTATTGTGAATATACAAGACGTTTTGGAGTGTCCTTACTTTCATAGAAATCCAGCGGATGAATGAGTAAGCAGATGTCAAATTCCACCCTATGAAGGAGAAAGCGTATCTCGAATTGCAAAGGGCCTTTATAAAGTCTCTATAAAGTTGATGTAAAGTCTCTATAAAGACTCTATACAGTCAATATAAAGTCTGTGTAAAGGCTATAGGAAGTATATAGTCTGTAAATAGTCTATATGACGTATATATAAACTATGTACAATACTCTATGAAGTATCTATGCGTCTATATAAAGTCTCTATTAAGTATCTTTAAATTATCTATAAAGTATCTATAAAGACTCTATAAAGTCTATACATACTTATACTATGTATAATGTATATTTAAAGATTCATAAATTCTATATAAAGTCTCTGTACAGACGCTACAATAATTATATAAAGTCTACATAAAGTCTCTATTAATACTCCATGAAGTTTCTATGTTGTCTGTATAAAGATTCTATAAATTCTATATAAAGTATCTATTCAGATTCTATAAAGTCAATATAAAGTCTATATGAAGTATGTATAATGTCAATACAATGTATGTCTGGAGATACTAAAGTAGGACTATATAAAATATCTACACTACTCTGTGAAGTATCTATGTCGTATGTATAAAGTTTATATACAGTTACTATAAATTGTCTAAAAGACTATAAAGTAATATTTAAGGCCTTCTTAAAGATTCTATAAATTATATACAGACTATATAAAGACTCTATAAAGTCTCTATAAAGTCTCTATAAATACGCTTCGAAAAATATGTGTCATCTGTATAAAGTCTCTATAAAGTTTATATAAAGTATCTATAAAGTGTCTAAAAAGACTATAAAGTAATATACATGTATAAGGCCTTTTTAAAGATTCTATAAATTATTTATAAAGTCTCTATACAGACTCTATAAATACTCTATAAAGTCGCTATAAAGTCTCCAAAATACTCTTTGAAGTATATGTGTCGTATGTATAAAGTCTCTATAAAGGTTATATAAAGTCTCTATAAAAGCTCTATAGTCAATATACAGTCTATATAAAGCTTAAGGCGATATGAAGGATATATACTATAATAAAGTCTCTATGAAGTCTATAAACAGTCAATAGTTAGACTTTATAAAGTCTACATAAAGACAAATAAAGACTATAAAGTCTACATAAAGTCTATAAAAGGTATTTTTAAAGAATCATAAATTCGATATAAAGTCTCTATACAGACTCTATAAAGACTCTATAAAGTTTGTAGAAAGACTACATAAAGTCTACATACAGACTGATAAAGTCTCTATACAGACTCCATTAAGACTCTATAGAGTTTATATAAAGTTTGTAGAAAGACTACATAAAGTCTACATACAGACTGATAAAGTCTCTATACAGACTCCATTAAGACTCTATAGAGTTTATATAAAGTCTGTAGTAAGACTACATAAAGTCTACATAAAGACTGATAAAGTCTCTATACAGACTCCATTAAGACTCTATAGAGTTTATATAAAGTCTGTAGTAAGACTACATAAAGTCTACATAAAGACCGATAAAGACTCTATAAAGTCTACATAAAGACCGATAAAGTCTCTATACAGACTCCATTAAGACTCTATAGAGTTTATATAAAGTCTGTAGTAAGACTACATAAAGTCTACATAAAGACCGATAAAGTCTCTATACAGACTCCATTAAGACTCTATAGAGTTTATATAAAGTCTGTAGTAAGACTACATAAAGTCTACATAAAGACCGATAAAGACTCTATAAAGTCTACATAAAGACCGATAAAGTCTCTATACAGACTCCATTAAGACTCTATAGAGTTTATATAAAGTCTGTAGTAAGACTACATAAAGTCTACATAAAGACCGATAAAGACTCTATAAAGTCTACATAAAGACCGATAAAGTCTCTATACAGACTCCATTAAGACTCTATAGAGTTTATATAAAGTCTGTAGTAAGACTACATAAAGTCTACATAAAGACCGATAAAGTCTCTATACAGACTTCATTAAGACTCTATAGAGTTTATATAAAGTCTGTAGTAAGACTACATAAAGTTTACATAAAGACCGATAAAGTCTCTATACAGACTCCATTAAGACTCTATAGAGTTTATATAAAGTCTGTAGTAAGACTACATAAAGTCTACATAAAGACCGATAAAGTCTCTATACAGACTCCATTAAGACTCTATAGAGTTTATATAAAGTCTGTAGTAAGACTACATAAAGTTTACATAAAGACCGATAAAGTCTCTATACAGACTCCATTAAGACTCTATAGAGTTTATATAAAGTCTGTAGTAAGACTACATAAAGTCTACATAAAGACCGATAAAGTCTCTATACAGACTTCATTAAGACTCTATAGAGTTTATATAAAGTCTGTAGTAAGACTACATAAAGTCTACATAAAGACCGATAAAGTCTCTATACAGACTTCATTAAGACTCTATAGAGTTTATATAAAGTCTGTAGTAAGACTACATAAAGTCTACATAAAGACCGATAAAGTCTCTATACAGACTCCATTAAGACTCTATAGAGTTTATATAAAGTCTGTAGTAAGACTACATAAAGTTTACATAAAGACCGATAAAGTCTCTATACAGACTCCATTAAGACTCTATAGAGTTTATATAAAGTCTGTAGTAAGACTACATAAAGTCTACATAAAGACCGATAAAGTCTCTATACAGACTTCATTAAGACTCTATAGAGTTTATATAAAGTCTGTAGTAAGACTACATAAAGTCTACATAAAGACCGATAAAGTCTCTATACAGACTTCATTAAGACTCTATAGAGTTTATATAAAGTCTGTAGTAAGACTACATAAAGTCTACATAAAGACCGATAAAGTCTCTATACAGACTCCATTAAGACTCTATAGAGTTTATATAAAGTCTGTAGTAAGACTACATAAAGTCTACATAAAGACCGATAAAGTCTCTATACAGACTCCATTAAGACTCTATAGAGTTTATATAAAGTCTGTAGTAAGACTACATAAAGTCTACATAAAGACCGATAAAGTCTCTATACAGACTTCATTAAGACTCTATAGAGTTTATATAAAGTCTGTAGTAAGACTACATAAAGTCTACATAAAGACCGATAAAGTCTCTATACAGACTCCATTAAGACTCTATAGAGTTTATATAAAGTCTGTAGTAAGACTACATAAAGTCTACATAAAGACCGATAAAGTCTCTATACAGACTCCATTAAGACTCTATAGAGTTTATATAAAGTCTGTAGTAAGACTACATAAAGTCTACATAAAGACTGATAAAGTCTCTATACAGACTCCATTAAGACTCTATAGAGTTTATATAAAGTCTGTAGTAAGACTACATAAAGTCTACATAAAGACCGATAAAGTCTCTATACAGACTCCATTAAGACTCTATAGAGTTTATATAAAGTCTGTAGTAAGACTACATAAAGTCTACATAAAGACCGATAAAGTCTCTATACAGACTCCATTAAGACTCTATAGAGTTTATATAAAGTCTGTAGTAAGACTACATAAAGTCTACATAAAGACCGATAAAGTCTCTATACAGACTCCATTAAGACTCTATAGAGTTTATATAAAGTCTGTAGTAAGACTACATAAAGTCTACATAAAGACCGATAAAGTCTCTATACAGACTCCATTAAGACTCTATAGAGTTTATATAAAGTCTGTAGTAAGACTACATAAAGTCTACATAAAGACCGATAAAGTCTCTATACAGACTCCATTAAGACTCTATAGAGTTTATATAAAGTCTGTAGTAAGACTACATAAAGTCTACATAAAGACTGATAAAGTCTCTATACAGACTCCATTAAGACTCTATAGAGTTTATATAAAGTCTGTAGTAAGACTACATAAAGTCTACATAAAGACCGATAAAGTCTCTATACAGACTCCATTAAGACTCTATAGAGTTTATATAAAGTCTGTAGTAAGACTACATAAAGTCTACATAAAGACCGATAAAGTCTCTATACAGACTCCATTAAGACTCTATAGAGTTTATATAAAGTCTGTAGTAAGACTACATAAAGTCTACATAAAGACCGATAAAGTCTCTATACAGACTCCATTAAGACTCTATAGAGTTTATATAAAGTCTGTAGTAAGACTACATAAAGTCTACATAAAGACTGATAAAGTCTCTATACAGACTCCATTAAGACTCTATAGAGTTTATATAAAGTCTGTAGTAAGACTACATAAATTCTACATAAAGACCGATAAAGTCTCTATACAGACTCCATTAAGACTCTATAGAGTTTATATAAAGTCTGTAGTAAGACTACATAAAGTCTACATAAAGACCGATAAAGTCTCTATACAGACTCCATTAAGACTCTATAGAGTTTATATAAAGTCTGTAGTAAGACTACATAAAGTCTACATAAAGACCGATAAAGTCTCTATACAGACTCCATTAAGACTCTATAGAGTTTATGTAAAGTCTGTAGTAAGACTACATAAAGTCTACATAAAGACTGATAAAGTCTCTATACAGACTCCATTAAGACTCTATAGAGTTTATATAAAGTCTGTAGTAAGACTACATAAAGTCTACATAAAGACTGATAAAGTCTCTATACAGACTCCATTAAGACTCTATAGAGTTTATATAAAGTCTGTAGTAAGACTACATAAAGTCTACATAAAGACCGATAAAGTCTCTATACAGACTCCATTAAGACTCTATAGAGTTTATATAAAGTCTGTAGTAAGACTACATAAAGTCTACATAAAGACCGATAAAGTCTCTATACAGACTCCATTAAGACTCTATAGAGTTTATATAAAGTCTGTAGTAAGACTACATAAAGTCTACATAAAGACCGATAAAGTCTCTATACAGACTCCATTAAGACTCTATAGAGTTTATATAAAGTCTGTAGTAAGACTACATAAAGTCTACATAAAGACTGATAAAGTCTCTATACAGACTCCATTAAGACTCTATAGAGTTTATATAAAGTCTGTAGTAAGACTACATAAAGTCTACATAAAGACCGATAAAGTCTCTATACAGACTCCATTAAGACTCTATAGAGTTTATATAAAGTCTGTAGTAAGACTACATAAAGTCTACATAAAGACTGATAAAGTCTCTATACAGACTCCATTAAGACTCTATAGAGTTTATATAAAGTCTGTAGTAAGACTACATAAAGTCTACATAAAGACCGATACAGACACCATAAGATCAATATAAGGTATATATATCAAGGATATATGAAGTATGTTTAATGCCCATATAATGTATGTGTGAAGATACTATAAAGTCTACAATGAAGACTTATAAAGTCTATATAAAGCATACAGTAACTTTTTTTAGTTTCATTAGGACTATAAGGTTCATATAAAATATATATCAAGGCTGTGTATAGTCTCTATAAATTCTATACAAAGTCTGTATATTATCTATATAAAGTATCTATAAATTCTGTACAAAGTCTGTATATTATCTATATAAAGTCTCTATTAATTATGTACAAAGTCTGTATATTATCTATATAAAGTCTCTATAAATTCTATACAAAGTCTGTATATTATCTATATAAAGTCTCTATTAATTATGTACAAAGTCTGTATATTATCTATATAAAGTCTCTATAAATTCTATACAAAGTCTGTATATTATCTATATAAAGTCTCTATAAATTATATACAAAGTCTGTATATTATCTATATAAAGTCTCTATAAATTCTATACCAAGTCTGTATATTATCTATATACAGTCTCTATAAATTCTATACAAAGTCTGTATATTATCTATATGAAGTCTCTATAAATTCTATACAAAGTCTGTATATTATCTGTATAAATCTCTATAAATTCTATACAAATTCTGTATATTATATATATAAAGTCTGTATATTATCTATATAAAGTCTCTATCAATTCTATACAAAGTCTGTATATTATAAATATCTTTATCAAGTCTCTATAAAGACAATCTAGTTAACTAGCTGTAATGTTATAGTGGAATGTCAACTATATATGAAGTCTACATAATGTCTTTATTATGTTTAAATAAAAACTATATCAAGCATATATAAATTCACTATAAAGTATATATAATATCTATATACAGATTATCTAAAGACTAAAGAAAGTATATATAAGTTCTAAATCATGTCTATATAAAGATTATATAAAGTCTATATAAAGTATATGTAATGTTTATATGAAGTCTATTTTATGTCTCTATAAAGTCAACTTTTAAAAATTATATTATAAGTCTATAAAATATCTTTAAAATGTCAATATAAAGGATCTATACATTATATATAAGGTTTCTACAAAGTCTATATAAAGGTTATATAAAGTCTCTGTAAAATTTATATAAAGACTCATCGCAACATTCATGCTGTATAATCCTACGTTTTCCTTTTGTTGTTGATTAGTTTCTAAGATTTCAAACCTGCACCCGAAGTCCCCAATTTCCTCTGGATGCTCCGATTCATTGCTGATATCAAACCTCAATTCTCTTCCCCTTACACCCTTCAGATTCCTGATTCCTAACCTCTGTACTTATTGTTTTTACCCCGCTAGGGAAGTTTGCTGGTGTCGACGAATTCAGACCAATTATAACAGAGGTAAGGATCGGAAATCTGAAGGGAGTAACCTCTGTGGGAAGAAAATGTCAAACCTCCAAGATTGTGAACACGGTATTAGTATTAATAAAACAATTCTACGTGTCATAAGTGAAAACGTGAAAACATTCTGTTCTCAGAAGTATATGAATCATGATTATAAAGACGCACACGTGATGTGATTTACTGATGAAAATATTCCCGGTATTTTAGTCGATTTAACATGTTTTCAAATAATTAGAATAACCTACAACACCATCTTTAATGTTTTCATACGTTTCAGTGAAAGTGGTAAGAGATCAAAATGCTATTGTCAATGAATTTCAACAAAGTTATTCACAAAAGGGGCATTTGATCAAACAAATTTAATATCAGTAACAAAATTCTTTCAATTTTCAAAATGTTGAATTCTGCCAACGTTTGGTCAACTGCCTGAATCTACAAACAGGAACGTATGTCAGCTGCAAACAGTCCCGAATTGGCAAGTAACCCCCGTGGAAGATCATTGGTCAACATAAGCGACAGTAGTTCAAAGTTCAGGGTTCAGACATTTGGAAATGGGCTATACATAGAATATGAGGCCTAGCTGCAGCGAGAAGCAACTGTCTGTTAAAAGCTCACCGCCGTATTAGATAGACGGTCAGGCTCGCCTCGGTCTAGCTCCACTTCATGCATGTCAAGGCTAAGTTTCACTCACTGTTACAGAACGGATGTTTACCGGATATTGTCACAGCGAGCATTATATCATCTAGGTAATAGAAGACTGCACGGGACTTGCCGTACGTCCCGACTCTACATTGGTGAATTATAACTCCTCATGGTAAGTTAAGAACTAGTCATAGAGCTGGGGAATATTGACATATATATCCATGTTATAGAGATGGGTTATTTTGAAATACATATACATGTCACAGAGCTAGGGATTATTGATATACATATACATGTCACAGAGCTGGGGAATGTTGACATATATATTCGTGTAAAAAATCTGGAGAATGTTGACATACATATACATGTCACAGAGCTTGTCGAATATTCACATACAGATACATTTTAGAGAGGTGGGAGATATTCACATACATGAACATGTTACAGAGACGAGGAATGTTGACATACATAAACATGTTACAGAGCTTGGGGAATGTTGACATACATATACATGTTACAGAGCTTGGGAATGTTGACATACATATACATGTTACAGAGCTTGGGGAATGTTGACATACATATACATGTTACAGAGCTTGGAGAATGTTGACATACAGATACATGTTACAGAGCTTGGAGAATGTCGACATACAGATACATGACATTGTTACAGAGCTTGGGGAATGTTGACAAACATATACATGTAACAGAGCTTGGACAATGTTGACATACATATACATGTTACAGAGCTCGGGAATGTTGACAGACAACTATATGTTACAGAGCTTGGGAATGTTGACATACAGATACATGTTACAGACCTTGTGGAATGTTGACATGCAGATACATGTTACAGAGATTGGGGAATGTTGACATACAGATACATTTTACAGAGCTTGGGTATGTTGACATACAGATACATGTTACAGAGGTGGGAGATATTCACATACATATACATGTTACAGAGCTTGGGAATGTTGACATACAGATACATGTTACAGAGGTTGGGGACATTCATATACATATACATGTTACAGAGCCTGGGAATGTTGACATACATATACATGTTACAGAGCTTGGAGAATGTTGACATACAGTTACATGTTACAGAGTTTGGGAATGTTGACATACAGATACATGTTACAGAGATTGGGGAATATTGACATACAGATACATGTTACAGAGCTTGGGGAATGATGACATACATATACATGTTACAGAGCTTGGGGAATGTTGACATACATATACATGTTACAGAGCTGGGATAATGTTGACATACAGATACATGTTACAGAGCTTGGAGAATGTCGACATACAGATACATGTTACAGAGGTGGGGGAAGGTTGACATACAGATACATGAAACAGAGCTTGGGAATGTTGACATACAGATACATGTTACAGAGGTGGGAGATATTCACATACATATACATGTTACAGAGCTTGGGAATGTTATTATACGTATACATGTTACAGAGCTTGGAGAATGTTGACAAACAAATACATGTTACAGAGCTTGGAGAATGTTGACATACATATACATGTGACAGAGCTTGGGGAATGTTGACATACAGATACATGTTAAAAAGCTTGGGAATGTTGACATACAGATACATGTTACAGAGGTGGGAGATATTCACATACATATACATGTTACAGAGCTTGGGAATGTTGACATACAGATACATGTTACAGAGGTGGGGGACATTCACATACATATACATGTTACAGAGCTTGGGAATGTTGACATACATATACATGTTACAGAGCTTGGGAATGTTGACATACATATACATGTTACAGAGGTGGGGGACATTCACATACATATACATGTTACAGAGCTTGGGAATGTTGACATACATATACATGTTACAGAGCTTGGAGAATGTTGACATACAGATACATGTTACAGAGCTTGGGGAATGTTGACATACAGATACATGTTACAGAGATTGGGGAATATTGACATACAGATACATGTTACAGAGCTTGTGAATGTTGACATACATATACATGGCACAGAGCTTTGAAATATTGACATACAGATATTTGTTACAGAGCTGAAAAAAGGTTGACATACAGATACATTTTACAGAGCTTGGGGAATGTTGACATACAGATGCATGTTACAGAGCTTGGGAAGGTTGACATACAGATACATGTCACAGAGCTCGGGAATGTTGACATTCATATACACGTTTCAGAATTGAGGAATGTTGACATACATATACATATTACAAAGCTTGGGAATGTTGACATACATATACGTGTCACAGAGCTTGGAAATGTTGACATACATGTACATGTCACAGAGCTTGGGGAATGTTGACATACATATACATGACACAGAGCTTGGAAATATTGACATACAGATATCTCTTACAGAGCTGAAAAAAGGTTGACATACAGATACATTTTACAGAGCTTGGGGAGTGTTGACATACAGATACATGTTACAGAGGTGGGAAATGTTGACATACAGATACATATCACAGAGCTTGGGAAGGTTGACATACAGATACGTGTCACAGAGCTTGGGGAATGTTGACATACAGATACATGTTAAAGAGCTTGGGGAATGTTGACATACATATACATGACACAGAGCTTGGAAATATTGACATACAGATACATGTCACAGAGCTTTGCTATTTTGACATACAGATACATAACACAGAACTGGGGAACATAAAAATACTTAGAGCACAGTCAAATGCTTTCGTCCAATCATTTGATTGTATTGTGGTCACGTGGAGTACATTTATATCCCGATAGATGTACGGTTGTCTGGTTGCTTTCGGGTATCATGCTCATAATACTGGTTCACAGACTTCCATAAAAACAACAAACAATGTCAACTGATTGTTTTATTTATGTGGATAATACACAATTAAACACTTATTACATTGACAAATGATCTGCTGTCTTCCCTTTCCGAATGGGAAAAAGTCGCTTTCATCGATTGGGGTCTTCAATGTTAAGGAGCTTGATATTCCTAAAAGAAGAATAAAATCATGTAACTAAAGCAAGAAATGTGAGGTCAATTGGGAATTTTCAAGTGTATTTAATTTGTATCACGAGTAAGTGAAACAACGGCAAGCATCAAACCATGTTACCAATATTTTATATATTTCAAGCACGATATTAAAAATAATATTCAGACGTTATATAGAACGACATAAACAATGAGAAGAAAGTGATATAAAAGTACCTTCTTGGGGTGTTAGAGGATGGAGGCTGCATTAATTTGTCGTCTAAATGAAACCCCTGTATCGTCACACAGCGTCCGAGCGATGTCCAGTACGACGTTACATTCTTTCCCATAGAAAGTTCGAGTATAATTTCGTTGCCGCAGAAACCTGAAATAATTCATATGCGATATAGACAGGATGCACAATAGCATTTGCAACAATAGATATTACAACTCGCATTGTAAAATACAGCTCAACAAACAAACAAAAGTATTTGAAATACAAAAAAACAATAACTTTTATTAAATAAACCAATTTAATTAAATTTACTTTGAATTCTAAAAATATACACTTTAAAAAGTAAGGAGTAAAAAAAGTAAAGTTACCTTTCCTGAATGAATAGTGTACTTGTCCTTGGACTGTCCATGATGAAGCCATTGTGTGAACTGATTCATTCTAAAAACCACTCAGTCTTTATAGGCAATGAAATATTTATTGCTCAATGTTGCTGAATAAAAACGTGCTTAAATCATGCATATCCGTGATTCAAGCACGACGCCTATGCTGTAGCACGACTTGTATGCTTTATATAAAATGTACGCCTCATGCACCTCGGACAATTGAAGAAATTCAGTGCTCACAGCGCTGATGATGACGTCAATGTCCCTTACATTTGCATATGGAAATGAGAAATGTCAATGTTTGTCATGTTGTTTTCGAGAGAATGTTTCCCAAATTTGTTGACAATTCATTTGAAATATATTCATTTTAAGACATTTTCTTGACGACTCAAGCATTTGACTGTGCTCTAAGATAGATAGAGAACTCGCAGCAGTACATTATCGAGATATAAATGTATGGGTTTGAGAGGGTTAGGCTCGGCTAACGCCTCGTCCAACCATCTCAAACCCGTACATTTATATCCCGATAATGTACTGCTACTCGTCCTCTATCTATTACATATTCATGTTACTGAGCTGAGGAATATTGACATACAGATGGAAGGTAGCAAGGTGCCCGCCAGTATGATAGCTGGTGGGCCAATAGCTGACTGCCACTAGCTGGCTGCCACAGGTGGCCCACTTTCTATCAGCTGGAAAAAACTACCAGTGGGCCACAGGAGCAGGTACTTGTGGCCCACCAGATGTGTGTTATCTGAGAAGATTGACGCCAAGACAAAATATATATTTTGTAATATGTCTCTTATAATGGATTATTGTGAATGTTTTCAATCAACCATGACAGAATACCTTAAAAGGGCACATAATACATCTACTATGTCAATATAATCAAAGAATTGACAAAACAGTTTAAAACTCATTCTGATGCAAAATCAAAGATGGCCGCCATGAAAAACACTAATTTTAAGGCCTAATATTTAATTGATATAAGTAATGCAAAGCTTGCAAAATGTAAAATGAGCTGTTAGATATTTGGACTTCTGCTTGTTGGTGTAACTCTCCTTTCTACAATGTTAAAGCACAAATGTAGACACATCCATCTTATGTTTATCGTACAATACCGAGACATAATTTCGCAACGGTTATACCTTTTTCATATCAGTATGTAGAGGTTGAAGATCTGATGAAATGCATTTTTCTCAAGAGTGACAGATGATTACCTCTACGTATAATGTATATCGGAATCAATTGAGCATAAAATCGAGACAATATACACTTGCAATTGATAATTAAGACGATATTAATTCACCAAGTTTAACACTACCGCAATTAGTTGGGCGATTCCTTTTGAAAATGCTCACTGACGCGTGACTGTGATAAGCGACAGACGGGGCCGGCGAGACAGCTACTCCGCGGAGCCTCGTTAATTCATTAATGATGATTATCACTGCCGCTAAATGAATTTATGAGATGTAGTACATCGCCAAAGAGACATGTTTATGTAATAATTGTGTAACTGTGATCTGCCGAATTACCTAGTTGGATATCTAAACATTCGATATATGGGAAATTTGAATTGGTTTATTGAAGATTTCTTTGTGAAATTAACAATCAAAATTTTGCAAAATTACGTTGCATTATGATTATCAGCAATAATGAGATTCCTCCACCCCGCAGACTTTCATTCTGGTCGCCGGGCCTAAATTAGGCAGTTTTTCAAAAGCCGTATATAAGTAATTTATGGACCGATTCAGAAATTTAAAATCGAGCAATTGTCAAATTGACATCCCATTTTAATGAATCCGAGTTGCACCATATGTCATTGCATCTATCCTTTAAAACTTAAAAAAAGGTCTCTTTACTGTTTTATTAACACTGATTGGTTAATTATGTATATTAATTTCTACCTAGCTAATCGATAAGTATATAAATTTGTTGAAAATGTATTGAACGAGATTATTAAAAAGGAAAATAATACAAAGAATAAAAGTTTGGAAATAAGTAAATTTATCCATACTCAGTTGTTTTATTCACTTTTGAAACTGAGTTTAACTTTAGTGGGTACATTGGGAGTTTCATATTTAGACTGCGAGGATGCAACTTGTGACATTATCATAAACAACTGTGACGTTGTGTGATATGACTGTGACATTATCATAACAACTGTGACGTTGTGTGATATGACTGTGACATTATCATAACAACTGTGACGTTGTGTGATATGACTGTGACATTATCATAACAACTGTGACGTTGTGTGATATGACTGTGACATTATCATAACAACTGTGACGTTGTGTGATATGACTGTGACATTATCATAACAACTGTGATGTTGTGTGATATGACTGTGACATTATCATAACAAGTGTGACGTTGTGTGATATGACTGTGACATTATCATAACAACTGTGACGTTGTGTGATATGACTGTGACACATGATTGACAGACGTGTGACAATGAATATTTTTGGGACAGGTTTTTCCTGTAATGTCAGGAATTCAGGAATTTCAGGAAGTAAAAGTTGCAAATAATAATAAAACAATTCATCAAAACGAAACCCAACCTCTCTGTTGTCTTTTCACTAAATGAATCCACGTTGACATTTTAATGTCTAATATTTAATTGATATAACTCATCATTATATTTCACTGTATAAAATGCAGAGCTTGTAAAATGTAAGGGATGATGCTAGTTTATCATTGTGTAAATCAGTAATCATCGTACCATGAGATGTTGCTTTTAGAATGTAGGCGAATTGAGATGAAGGGGGATAGATAACATGCCCTGTAACAACTAAAGATTAGTGGAGAGTAAGGTTAAAAACTAAAAAAACTTAGTAAATGTATTTCATTATTAAGAAAAAACATTTATAGGATTAATGCAAGATACAGTTTTCTCCCTAATTTTATTTTTATTGTAGTTCAGTGAGTTCGATGTCTCGTTTTTGGAAGACAAATTCATTCGTTATCAGTGTAAATGTCTCAGTATGTTTCTATTGTAAGCTGATGACCTTGTGTTGCCATGGTTTACTTTCAGATTGAGTTAAGAATTGCTAAAACTAAAATGGTTGCTTTCGGGAAATGTAAAAAGCTCATGCTACGCATTTGAAATCATTTTTAAATTCACTCGCTATCAAATCAGTATAACCACAGAACAAAAAGAGCTGGAATCCATCTTCCGGATCCTTCCGGATTCTGCGGTATTCACCCATTTTTGGGTGAAACCAGAAGAATCCGGAAGGATCAAGCAAGTGGTTTCCACCCTTTTTTCCCTGTGAACATGTCTCAGATTTTCAAACACAGTAGGTTTATCTCATAATTAAAGATGATATTTACAAACATTTAATCTTGAATGAATAGGGTAATTCCAAACATTAATCTTGATTAGATATGCCATTTACAAAACATAACTCCATATTAAATATAAGTAAAGATGATATTTACTCAGGATTAAATATGAATAAGGATGATATCAACTCCGGGTTTAAATAACAGTAAAGGATTAAATATGATTTGTTTTCCCAATGAGGTCTACATATGAAGTATATATATATGTATATATATAAAGTCTATATTAAGACAATATAACCTATTTTTGTCTATATATATAAAGCCTATATCAAGACAATATAACCTATTTATAAATATATGTATAAGTGAAGTCTTTATAAAGTCTCTTAAATCTCAATAAAGCCTTTATAAAGTATCTTTAAATTCTCTATAAAATATATATAAAGACTGCATAAAGTCTATGTAAAGTATATATAAAAAATATATGAAGATTTATGAACTCTATATAAAGACTATATAAAGACTGTATAAACTCTATATGAAGTATATATGAAAACAATATAAAGACTCTATAAAGTCTCTATAATGTATGCATAAAATGTATATACATTTTTTATAAAGTCTATCTAAATACTCTATAAGATTTATATAAAGGTATATAACAGATTCTATGAAGTCTATATAGAGACTACATCAAGTGGATACAAAGTTTATATAAAATATGTATAAATACTGTATTATGTCTTACCTCAACTTCTAGCTATGGATGTCTGTTAATGAAATTAGTTCCTGGGATGTAGCTCAATTGGTGCACTCATCACCCGGGAGGTCAGGGTTCGATTCCCGGCTGCGTCATACCAAAAGACGTTAAAAGATGGGAGTTGTTGCTTCATTGCTTGGCGCTCAGCATTATAAGGATTGAACAATGCTTTAATTTGCGCTGCTCAGTGGCTGCCGGATGCCATTGGCATAACTCGAATTTCCAATATTTACATTGTAATGAGGACAAAAAAGTGTTATTATTATTATTATATTTGTGTGCACTAAAGGTCAACGGTGATTCCCACTGGAGGTGATCTCACAATCACATCTGATACATAGATAATCTCACCCAAGTGTCTTCTGATATCAAATATATCAACACGAGTTGATAAAAGTTACAAAGTGTTGATATATTTGATATCAGAAGACACGAGGGTGAGATTGTATTTATAATCCAAAATCATTCTTCATTAGTTTTTAATAAAAAAAATAAAAAAAATTCTAAAAATGACATTTGACTTCAAGTGCTGTGATGTCATAGCATTGTGACGTCATCTTGATTATTGATGGTGCAAAATAATTGTGATGTCATGTAGATGACTCCAACATGGCATTGTTCAAAATCTACTGACAAAACGCTTGATCTCATACTAGTGATATCTCCTGTGGAACCCAGATTTGGATGATAAATTTATATAAAGGCTAAAAATCTATTAACCAGCCTGTATTCGAAATATGGCATCGCAATCTTTACATAAGGTCAACTGCGCGTTCAACTTGAATTGCATACATAGCTATCATAATTGTGTTATAAGTGGCTATGTATCTAACACAGTATGTGCAATGCTTAACTTTACAATGGTTATTATACGGTTATTATACCTGATGCATTATAATTGATCTGATTATATAATTATATATGCTTCTGGAGAAAGGTCAAGGCAATCTTTCCAGTTCTCCACCCAAGCATTGAGACACAATTAAGGATCGTTGTTACAAAACTAAATCTTTGACTCAGACAACATGACAACAGAGGTAGGATACTACTGTTAGAATATTTGCCTGAATCCTAATTGTTATTGGCGTGTTTTATATTTAGGTTTTAAAGACGAAAGTCATGTATACTTATTGTTTTTATATGAGTTTTCCCATATTAGTATTAACATTTGTACCTCGCATATTTTATGCTTTTATAATTATGTGTGATAATATAGTTTAATTAAACTCGTTGAAGCCGATTTTGTGCCCTCTGTCCAAAAATGACTGGGTTGATGTTCATGAAATGTTCAGCCAGCAATGCGGCCATTTTCCCAAAGAATGTAATTTTGAGTATTTACAAAGTGTATTTTCTTTGGAGATTTTTCGATTGTAAACCACTGAAGATACAGAGATGTTTAAATACTTCATACAGGTCATAGAACATTGTAATTTTTCGAAAATCGTCATTTTCATCAAAGTTCAAAGGATCAAAACGACTGAACTAAAATGATATGGATACCTCATTTGCACCAGCGAATGCATACTTTCAATAACATTAACTTTTATGTTTAGCATTAGCCCACTAGCTTCAACATTGTTAACGTCATCTAGGGGTCCGTACATAACGATGTTTATGCATTAAATATGTATGCAATCTAATGATGATTACATCTTCTCAAGTGGAAACTAAAGCACAATATTTTCTATGTTACATCTTATCACGAAAATATTATCCGTTTTGTCATAAGAATGAAGAACATAATATAGGGGGCACATTATACGTAATATTGTCTTTAGAGATTTGTTATTCTAAAACTACTGAAGATAGAGACATGATTTATAGCCCATTTAAAAGCAGAGAACGCGCGCAATTAAATGGCGTTTAAGTCAAACCAGGGGTTCAAGCTCAAGCAGTAGTCTTGAAGACTTAAATATTTCAGCGGTAGTCCTAGTAGTTGTTATTATTGAGGATTCAACCATTAGGCTGAATCCTTATTGTTATTGGCGTGAATGTTGTTGTTGTTTTTATTATTAGTATTCCATGGATCTTGTGTACAAGATTCAACAAAAACGACTGACATTATTCAACCAAGCTTTACAGTCTGACAGCCCTTACTATGAAGTCGCGACACTAAGCTTTTGGGCGCAATCGGTTAAACCATCAAAGGTCCAGTTCGAATCCAAATTTAGATTTTGAACATGGGAAAATGTTTCAAGATGCACCTAGAGACTTGAAACTTTTTCCAAAAGATTTGCAATGACCTTGCAAGCAATAAAGTAAATCATGGGAAAGTCTTAGGTCACATGGTTTAGCCGGCATCATGAATTGTTAAAATTGTAAAAACTTTCGGACCCCATGTAATTTTGCGGTATCACCATTCTGAAGATATAAGCATCTAAGAGCTTAACTTGGTTTGCTAAACAGCTGATGCATTGAGGAATAAGTTTGTTATTTCATAGGCGTTTTCCTAATACATTTTCCACCATGACCTTTCAAAGTAAAGCAATTTTTGAAAATCGCGAACTTTCAGGGGCGATATTTCAAAAACCTTCGCACCGAATTGAAAGATTTTTTGCAGGAGAGTAAGACTGGACTATGGTCTTCATGAATCAATAATAAAATCGCTCGCATACAATATTTCCGGTAATAATAAAGAAAAACTTTAAACATGGGACATTTTTTTAAAATCTACTTAGAGACGTAAACATGACGAATTTGTAGGTCACGTGGTTAAGCCTCCATTTAGATTTTCTTTAAATATGTCTTATTTTGACATGATAAATTTGGATCAAAATAATCCACATATACACATACAAGAGACTGGCAACTTGTTAAAAAAGATGTTTAACAAGCAAAATATATTATCATGGAAAAATCGTAGGTCACTTGGTTTTCACGCCACATTGAATTTTAACCTTTTTCTTTGTTTCTTTTTTTTAGTTTTTGACTATGCACATTAGACAAATGATCAACTGGATTAAACATTACAAGCTCACAACTTGCTTTGTGGTATGAAGAAGTTTGTAAAGATTTAATGAAGCTTCGCTAGAATTGTACTTTTCCTGCAGTTGCTTCCCTTAGACCACTAGAATTATACAATAGACAGCAATGAATATTGAACAATTTCATCGAATTTTCATCACACAGAAAAGGTTTAAAACAGATAATCTACTGTTGGAAAATGACTTTATTCAAGTCTCCTTTCCCTGGTGTATTTTAATAAACACTTGCAGAACCTTGCAGGAATGGTAAGGAATGCTGAAATAAGTTAATAAACATTAACTCTTCATATACACGGCCGAATCCTGTTGTCGTCGCTTGCGACTATATTCATTATTATCATGATTGTCATTGTTATTATTATTATATTGAAAATTATAAACGGATCTTAGAGAATTAAGTTTTTTGGCTCAATTAGCCCATGCATTAAAGGTCCACTTCGAATATAAATTTCAATTTCTACATGGAAAAAAACAAAATCAACCCCAGGCTTGCAAAATGACAATGCAGGCAAAAAAGTAAATCACAGTGAAGTTGTGGGTCAAGTAAGATTCGACTACATATTGAACTGAATACAAAGTTTGCAACTCATAGCAGAAACTTAGATTTATATACAGCGGAAGCATTGGAAAATATAAAATTGTGTATTTTATAAGCTGATTCCTTATACTTGGTGTAAACTAAAAAAGAACTGGATAAAACAAAATGCATGATTTTATAATAAAATCGAACGTAAACATTCATTTCCAGTCGTAAAAATTACCAAAATAAAGGCTTCTCATATTAAGCATGGAAACATTTTTCAACATCAACATAAAGAAATTAAATTTATTTTTAAAAATACAACTAAGTTGATTTTCTTTTAAATTATTCATTTTTTGCATTTAAAATTTGTATCTTAATAATCCTAGAGACATGCTAGCGACTTGTAACTTTCGAAAGATGGGCAATAACATAACTTTTATTTCAATTAACTGAATAATTTTTTCGCTGAATCCTTTTTTGTTGCTTGCAATTCCTATTACAATTTTATGATTTGTGTAAACATTTCTAACTAATAGGTTGACCGATTTTTATGAAACTTGCAGGGATGGTACAACTCTGGATCTTGAATTGTGTCGAAGCGGAGTTTTGATTTCTTAAGGCATTAAAGATCGATTTTTAACATGGGAAAATGCATTTAGAGACTTGCACTTTTAAAAACACTACTATTTTGATTAACAATGAAAAAATGGTGAAATTCGGAGTTATACTGGGACAATTCGCTGTTTTGAAAGTATGAGAGCTGAGAGTTACCTATGGTAGTTTTGACAAAACATTATCGGTAACATTCATTGATCAAACATGGGCTAGACGGTCAAAGCGGAAGTCTCGAAGACCTCAGTACTGCTGCGGCAGTCCTAGTTTCTGATTCTGATTCTCCATTTCAGTGTTGATGCCCTTGTAGTTTCTGTGTCCATACACATTGGAGTAGGAATTCTCAAAACATTCTATATATACTTTTGTTTATCGTATTTAAGATTCAAGTGTGTTGCTAAATCCGTATTGTTATTTGCCTTTTATCTTATAAACTTAAAGATGCATCCATTGTGTTTCATAAAATTATATCTGGCTTTAATACATTCCAACTCACGATATGTGCTGTTTACAATACAAACAAATTCACTGAGCTTGTATATTCATCCCCAATCGCCAAACATATCATAATTACTAGTTTCCAATTAAAATCGAGTAACATCATCAATCATGCATAGAAACCGAAACTGCACGTCCCATTTACATGCACAGTAGTGATATGACCTAAACATTATCAAACCAAATTTGTCATTTTGTCTGGTTTAAATAAGATTCCAAAGTTACGTTTGACTCATTGGCGCGCGCCACACGTGGTGCATTGTCCGGTTTTTCGATCAGAAATCGACACTTTTACCTTCATATCGTCAATATACTAAGATGAGTATCATCAAAATGGTAGTTTTCGGTAACTGTTGGTACTTCTCGATAAAGTAACACCATTTTTAACGTCTCGCATATTTGACCCCCGACAATACAATGGATGTACCTTTAATGAATTCTTATTGTTATCCTTGAGTGGGATTATTAAAGCATGCATTTACCAATTTTTAGGTTCGAAAAGTGACAAAAATGTAACCAACTATTACCGAGGATACTTACAGAGCATTCAACTGCTTGAGGTACATAATTATATGTTGTTAGCCTAGTGCAATAACCACCACTGTTCATTTTTCATTCTCAACATGGTGGGAGTTTTCAACCTACATACCAATTAAGTCGCTTTAACCTTTAGCCTGCTGGAATGTTTTCAGGTTTTTGCAGAGAGCGTCACATTTGCACATTTGTAACAATTACGTCACATTGGTATCCTTCAATTAAGGTTTTTAGTAATTAACATATTCTTAAAATAATTAAAATTAAAAAAAAAAAATATCAAGTATATTTACACTTGTCTACAGAAACATGAAATAATGTGAAAGTCCATTGATTTCTCAGTCGGAAAATGTTAACTTGTTCATGAATCAGGGAACTTCGTCACACACTTTTGTCGTATGGATGTCAAAGGGTCAAAAGTCAATACGTCCGTACCACCCTGACTGCATAAGTGGCCTGCAGCAGCGAGCATCTTAAAGAGCCATTGGGGGTGTTGTTGGAGTTAAATTATGTCAACATTATAAATAGAGATTATTAACCAAGGAAGTGTGTAATATGACTTTTACGAAACCAGTGTGAATGTTTAGCTCATCTGGACTGAAAGGCCAGATGGGCTTATGGCATGGCACGGTGTCCGACGTCCGTCCGTCCATCCGTCCGTCTTAACGTCCGGCCGTCCGTCCTTATGTAAACTTTTCGCATTTTCATCTCCTTCCTCAGAACCACGTGGTCCTGAAAGCTGAAAAGTGGCGTGCAGGCTCCTTTGCTAATGGGATTTTAAATTGTAGATTTGGCGACCCCATGACCCCAAATGGAGTCTTGGTGGTCACAACCTTAAAAATCTATTTTCAATTTCTTCTCAAGTTCCAAAAGTTCTAGAGAGCTGAAAAGTTGTGTACAGACTCCTTGGCAAATGGGGATTCTAAATTGTAGATTTCGCGATTCTGCTACCTCAAATATAGGTCACAAAGCTATTTCATCTAGAGATTTGATGTGCTCTTTAAAGGGAGGTAATTTAAAGGAAATAACAGTAATGAATTAAATCTTAACTGTGACATGTTATACTTGATTGATAGCAAGTTAATTTAAAATTGAAACCAAAAGCCTAACGTGATGTTTCAATTTTAACTTTACTCACTATCCACCTTAACCGTTTTACCACTGGACTCTTTTTGTTGGGGCTGACAAGTGCATACAAAGGCATCGAGCAAGCTCCGAATTATGTTCGAAAAATCCATTGTTGACAGCAGCGATCATTTTAAAAAAATGTTCATACAAAACTTTTCCCCCATAACTTATCTTCAACCAATAAAAATATATAATGTATGTGTCATTATATTGGAGTTTTAATTTTGTTTTCCAAACATTCACGTTCATACAATCAGGATTCGTTTTTCCTGAATTCCATATTTCTGGAAAAACCTGCATAAGCATATGGCGCGACATTCAAAATGGCTACCGTTTGCCAGTGGCTGTGAATCAGCACGTGGAGGACTTGTATATATTAAAATGAATAATAATGAAAAATAAAGTCGAAAGCGGCGACAAGCGGATTCTGCGCTTAAATATTTTATTTAATTCAAAGATAATGAATTAGGAGATCTTCCAAATGTAATTGAATATATTTTTTTTTAAAGTTTCAAGTCTCTTGAAATGAGCTTTAGCATGATTTTGTATGTATTTAGGGAAAGCTTTTTGAAGACACGTAGTCTAAAAACTGAGAATGTTTAACTTATTGGACCCAAATCTCATTAAAGAAGTCGAAAATCCAAAATCAGCAAAACGACAAAGGTATCATCTTATTGGTTACATGTAAAGAAATATTCAAAAATACAACCAAAAAAAGTAGCCAGTACACTAATGTTGACAGTGTTTCCAATATGAATTTTTAGATGAATAAAAGTTGAAAAACAAGTCAAAACAATTTAACATACAAAAGAAAATAAGTTTTGAACATTTAAAATTATATTTAAGTCCAAAAAGTTTTTCACAGGTGGATTTGAACTCCATCTGCTGGAACAGAAATTCAGCATCTAAGCACGGGACCACGAGTCCACTTCTATTAACTCGCGGAAATTAGTGATTATATTTTATACATCTATAAGACAAGTCAATCTTCAATCTTCCATAATGTGACTTTTTTAAAGGGGATTTAAGAAGTCACCGCCTAACATTCAGTTTAGCTCTCCGTGTGATGTGTGAGTCGCCATTTGCAACCGGGCAGAAGGGAAGCAACTCTCGCCCCTTCAAGATGGACTCCCCTACAGTCATGATTACACGAAAGGACGCGAGTTCGAATTCGCTGTCCTAAGCTTAAATATTTTTCATTTGAAAAACTATTTTAAAACGTATTCAAACATTGAAAATTAAGATTATGCCAAAAATAACAATTACTTTATCTGAAATCATAATTGAGGAGGCGTTATTTTGTGTCATTTGCATAGTTACAGTAAAGTTCAACTTTGAAATTAATGTTGTCATGCTGATTTGCGCAAACTGAATGAAGAATGACATTGTATGATAAAGAAGTTATCATGCTCGTGTGTTTTGGGATGGTCAATATCCTGCATTAGGAATAAACATTGTATTTTGCGAGCCTTGGCGACACACGAGCATGATAACTTCTTTATCTTTAAAATATGACTACACAAGTTGTTACCTTTTCAGAAACTCTGGAGGTGGTTTATTATGACGGTTGTAGTGACTGCCAACATGATGACGTGCCAGGGAAACCGAGGTAAACATTAAGTTAGTTTTGTTTGAAAACTTAGTCAAAACATTCCAGTTAGAAGTTAGATGTAAGTCTCATACATGTAGGTTTAAAATTCCCAGACAGACAATTCGTATATACGATTTGGGGAGAACTTTGTTTTTGGGTTTTTGTTTTATTTCT
The DNA here is from genome assembly GCA_936450465.1 of Gibbula magus. Taxonomy (NCBI): domain Eukaryota; kingdom Metazoa; phylum Mollusca; class Gastropoda; order Trochida; family Trochidae; genus Gibbula; species Gibbula magus. The sequence goes on from OW388298.1 coordinate 69,465,441, forward strand.
GTTTCCCAAAGCTGTCAAGACGATCTTCCATGAGAAAAATGCGTTATTCCAATAGCGGAAAGAACCGGTTTTATATGCGGTAAGATTCAACCGTGGGCGAGTGAAGCGTGAAATAAAACAAAACATCATTGACTTTGAAGTAGTCTCACATGTAGCCTCTGAAATGATTTTTATTTGTAAAATTTGAAATCAATAACATAAAATATTACAGTAAAATGAATAAATATAATAAAAAAGGAGTCTCTAAGATGTGTTAATATACAGAGCTCTAGACTAGTCGATAGGACATTGATGGGTCTGGTTGACAGACCAGCTGAAGAGAAGATGTTTGATAGAAATGCGAGAACATTGTAAATACCATACTTGATGGAGGTGGTTGGGGTAAAAAAAAGCAGACATACCACATCAGCAATGACAAAGCATCATAAGATCATTAATTGATTATGTATTGCATTATGACGGTTCAGTTGCTACAAACTTGAAAATGAAGATATGTCATTTGTGGATAACGCTTAATACTCAAATAATATTCATCATGGTGACAGTTTGGAGGATGCATTGCAATATTTGCTGTTATACCTATGTAAATGATGCTTATTTAAGTTCATTTCATTTCAGACAACCCGGTAGATATAATCTTTACTGACTGGCAAGCAGAGAACATCGTGAAGCTGAATGTGGAAGGGTCTAATGTTACCCAGACAACCCTATTCTCTTCCATAACACCTTATTCTATAGGATATGACGATGTGGAGAAACGACTCTACTGGATGGAGGAGATACCCATGAGGATCAGGAGCTCTGATGTAGATGGCAGGAACGTTCGTCTTGTCACAGATCTCCCACAAGGTAAATTTTGAACTTTTGAGGATGTATCTATTTCAGTTTTGTAGTACAAACTAATCACTAAATGCGGTCATATATATCATGATCTTATCACATAGATGTTCCAGATCTACAAAAAAAAAAAAAAAAAATAAGATTTTTTTTTTGTGGAAATTCAGCATAAGACCCTTTTTGATACTTGCTTTTAAAATTATGAAATTCCCTGAAATATGCGATAATTTTGAAAATATCCCTCATGACATATACAATTAGATATTCAACACATGAACACAATGACATATTTCAAAGCTTTATCAGAATGTGTAAATTTTTTTCACAATGATTTTACCGCCATCATAATGGAATGTTTCGCAGAAATCTTAGTTTCAGTCCACTGAGGACACTTGATTTACAATGTGGGTAAATTATAAACAGAATACTAAACCTCCTTCCATGTCATACGATATAAGTATAATGACTAATCGTGGAAACCAGATCACCTTTCATATCTTACAAACCGATGTCGTAATATACAATAAAACATGCATATATATCTTTTACATACTTGTTAATGTACGAAGGCATCACACATAAAACAAGCTTACGGCTACCTTAGTCATATCGAAGCTTCGCAATTCTAAGCAATGGTGATTACTTGTTCTGTGTTAATAGTTATTTGGTCTGAGGACAATGTATTTAAATAATAGTTTTTAGGTCTGAGGAAAATGCATTTAATTTTTAGTTTTTAGGTCTGTGGACAAGTGTATGATGGTAAGACATTGTTGAAACGGCGTTGGTTTTCGTGTAACTTCAAGTGAAATGTGAAAATGTCGATTGACCAGCTCCTCTTTCCTTCATAACTATATTTCAAATCATGTATTTGCCTTCGTGTATTGCAATGGTGAAGAATATTTTGATACTGTAACAAATAGTCATTGTACAACATACATACATACAAATGTTTTTAACCTATCAACAGATAGACATCACGACATAATAACTGAACTGGTGACAAAAAAGCTTGACAATCTACTAGCGCTGTTATCACCTCTGTTATGTTGAGAGTTTTAAGTTCCCCTGTGTTTACAGGTTTGCCCTATGGTCTAGCTGTTAGTACTATATCGAGGAAGTTGTTCTATACCGACCATACCAGGGATGTAATAACGTCGATGGATATTACTGGAGAAAACGTCAACACGATCCTCAACAAGACACAAGTATATAATCCTGTGTCAATCACTGTGAATGAACGCAAAAGGTAAGTAGGTTTCAGGAATGTTTTCACAGATGTAGTACATCAAACTTTATATTAAAATGATTTTCTCATGTTGGCACTAGAATAAATTGACTTTGTAAAGTTGCAAACATGTGTTATTTAATTATTTTAAAAATGGGAAGTATATTTTTACAATTTCTTAGCTCATAAAGGCCGAGAGCTGCACATATGCGACAAATTTATTTGCTCCTCACAGCAAGTGACGCATATATGCGTCAGCTAAATCAACTCTCATTCAGCGAAAGCCGCACATATGGGTCGGCTGAAATCATCCCTTATTCAGCGAGTGACGCATACATGCGTCCTCATTGTTTTATTGCAGAAAACCAATTCTTTTCACGTTCGTAGCGATGTCAGTGAACACTTATTGCAGTCATAGATGCACTGTAGATCTCTAAATGTATATGTTACATGTATGTTTTTAAATCGTTTACTGCACGTATCTATTACATAGACAAAACATGCAAGTAAGCATAACGGAATAACTTAATTATTACCCGTAAACCAAATTATATATTTCAATTGTATTTTGAGTTCGGTTAATGAAGTGTCAGCTTGGATATCTCTTATAACAACACATCCGGTGTATTTAATGATTTCGTTTGATTCATTGGCAATAAATGCTAGATGTTGTATCAGTTACGGGATTGATACTTACGCGAATACACATTCAACTAGAGTATAGAATTAACATATATGACCTTGAAATAACAGTCTAGGGATCAAATCAGACGGAGACCCTACCTAATTGAGTGCGAGACCGATGTAAAATAAGCATATGGTTTAAACGTTATATCAAAAACATGAAAATAGGATTGGCGAACAAGCCAAAATGGCTTATTTGAACGCCGCTCCGGTACATATATATCAAAAAGGTGGTTACAAAATCCATGATACAGACAAAAAAAATATCTGTATAACATCAAACATGATTGTTGTCATGTTGTTAAATAAAATAAAAGAAGCATATTATTGGTCAACATTCTTCGTAAAGTCACGCCCCTGTCTTGAGTGTTTTATGCAATCATGTTTGAGCATCTCATGTCAATGCGGTCTTGCGCATTTACTTCAAATGCGATGTATGTTGAGAGATGACAAAGAATTTTATATATTTAAAAAAATTCAAATATATAAACATCATTTATCTGTTACATAAGTACTCCTTTTCATTATTTCCCTTTCATGCTGACGATCATGGTAAAGTGTACCTCTCTGTGACAGGCTTCTCAATAATTACAACTCTACACAACATTTGTAAATGAGCATATGTTGGTGAGAAATATAATTATTGAAGATGTTTATATAACGTGCTCGTTTGTGTTCACTGTCGGCAGTAGATATAAATAAAACACGCTTTAATCACATTCATAAACTTGCTTGCATTATTTGAGTGTTTTGACTGGATTGTTCAACTTTTAGGCCCTTTTCTCATGCACGAATTTACATACATGAGTAAATTTACACACTATGTAAATATACATACACGTGTAATAGTAAATATACTTTTTGTTCTCATGTAGTAAAGCAATAAGTTGTATTTGTCAATTACATACAGCCATGTTATACATTATATAAACGAAAAGGTATGAATAGATTCATTCTAGTGCCAGATTTCGTGATGTAAGACTTCTTACCTCCAAGAGGAGAAGGGGTTTCCCCTATTTTCACGGTACATATCTTGTCCTGGGTCTTGTTCAAGAAAAGAGAGTTTGGTTAAAAAAGAAGATAAGGGTTTGGTGGTGTCACATGTTTATCGTATGAAAATATTACCCGATATGATGAGGAAATAAGTGTAGGATAAAACATGACCAGCAGGCATTATCTAAAAGTATGTCCGATTCAAAGGGAAATGCCCACGGGTCGATGATAAAATTTGCAAAGATTCCTTCGTTTGGCGCTTGTACTCCGCTTCTTTTTGCATTTTCAGTAGGTCCTTTTCAGGGTGTTCAACCGCAACTTTCACTCTCTCATGTCCCTGATTCTTCATTTCTCTGGAAATTGTTTGATAAATGGTCACATGACAGAATTTGCATGGGAAGTATATGTAAATTAACATTTACATGACCTCTTGAGGTGATGTAAATTTGCTCCTCGTGCAAAAATACTCATGTATGTAATTGCATTCTCATGACACGTTTACATACTACAAATACATTTACATACATACGTAAATTTACTCACCTAAGTAAAGGTGTGCATGAGAAAGGGGCCTTAGAGGCTTACATACAAATACATTTACGTTAGATTATATGCAGCTACTCAATGAATATGATATATACAAAACACTTACAGTTAGAAGGGGTTGAAAAGAATACATATTCAGTTTGCTTCAATTTTGTTATTCAGTCGGCTTGTTTGTTACAATTTTCAATTTGAGATATCTCGGAAATAAACTGAATAGCCAACAGAAAAATAACGAATAAAGTTGCCAAATTGTGCGTTTATATGATTAGTTAATGTAACACACTCAACAATACACAAACTGTGTACCTCTATTCAAGGTGGTATTTTACCACGTGTGCTTCGGAAGGTTAGGCCACGCCCCGTAATGTGTCAATCTTTATTACAAGTATCTCCCGACTGGTCATCATGCATATGAACAAGACACCTTTGGACAGTCGAGTCATGTAATGTTCTTTCGGGAAGTGCATTACGATTCAAGTCATGTCAATAAAAGTAATTTCCCTAAATTCCCTAATTGTAAAATGGAAACTGTCACACTATTAAAATAAAAGTATTTTTTAACTTGTTTGAGTGGCATTTTAGAAGTTGGAAGTCAATAAGGACAAGTGTATTGATGACAACTTCTTTATTCGGAAGGTTGCGACGTTTCGGTACAGATTCTTGTACCGTTTTCAAGCATGAATAAGAAACAGAGATATGTGTTATATAAAAACAGGACTTCTGTAGTTTTTAGTGCATTTGAGTTGTATATGTTGACCACAAAGCAACAAACTGAAAGAAAACTATTGTTTACTATCAACTGCTCTTGCAATGTCAACCCAGCTGGAAGCGCCTGTAAAATCGCCATCAGCTGCTCTATATATCTTTCTTAATTACTGCCTGTTGATTTTCTCTCAGGATTATCATTTGGAGTGACAGGAAATCAGGATACAAGATCAGCTCATCAAATTACGATGGATCTGATATCAAGAAGATAGTGGATGTATCAGGAGCTGTTTTTGGACTGGCATTAGATGAAAGAAGTGAGTTTATATTCATCAAAAGTAGATGCCATAACAACTGTTTTATTGTAATGATAAAGCACAATTTGTACAATCCTCGCATCACATACTTGAAAACAATTCAAAAATATTATGGAAATGATGTTTAACTTTAGAGTAAAATTCCAATCCCCGTAAAACCTGACTTTATTAGATTAAAAATGGAATTGCTTTCTTGTCAAAAATAATGTTTGTATATGACATACTTTTGATTTACCTAAGGGCTAATAGAACTATATATATCAATGATGTGTGAATGTAATTCAATTTAAACTTTCTTCAATCGATGACCAGGTCGTACTGAACCTTTAACTAATACATTTGACAAAGCTACCGTTACTACGGTTAATCTTTACTCCCATTCTTTAACGTTGAACTAAGGTTACCTTAATGACTTACGATCACCTTTGTGCTTTGTGAATGAGGCCCAGATGCAATTTCACAATGCCACACTCCTTCTTTACAGTCGCTTCATTGTAATTGATTAAAATACCATCTTACCAAAGAAACCAGTGTTTATCAAATTGAGAGAAATATAATTGTATCACAATATGCTCTAAAATGAAGGTATCTGAAATTATTTTAATTTTTTTTTAGATCTTATTGATAACATTTTGACAATTGTCAACAGAGCGTGACACAATAGGAGGGATAAAAGCGCATCCATGATACTGCAGGCTGGCATTCACAGTAGGAGTAGACCGACTAGAATCCAACATGTGTCGAACGACCACCAATTTTCCTGGTACGAATATGTTACCGATGTCGGCATAATATAACTTTAGCCAAGTGTGTCTTAATTCCATGTCTTAAGGACAACTGTTTGTCTTGTATTTCTTGTCTAGATGATGTACTGTACTGGAGTGTGTCCTGGTCCGGCACAATCAGCTCAGTCTTCCTGAACGGAACTAACAGAAGAGTCCTTTATAATGATAACAACAAGTACCTGTATGACATCGTTCTCCTTGAAAACACCATGTACTTCTTAGCAGAGAATGACCGGTATGAACTCCTACAAGGAGGATAACTGTCTTTTATTACCAAGGAGAAAATAATACTTTGACTTCATATTACGACAATGACCTTGCTTTCTAAAGGTGGCTATGACTTGTTACTTGTCCAAGTTTCAAAGAAGATTAACTCTGGTGTTAAATAGAATATTAGATACTTGTCTATATCCAAATATGTTTCCAATAGTGTTGCCTTTTCAAATGTTAAAACGATTAATAAATATTTCCGTCTATAAATGAAAAATGGACTTGGGTTTGTGCACGCACATCGCATCAAAGTTGCTTGGGTATATGGAAATGATCCCCGTCTGCCAGTCCGCGATCCTGGTTACATTTCATGATCAGAAGACAAAAACAGTTAGGGCTAAGTATATGGAACTTGGTATGTGGAACAGTCATCATGTGAAGAGGTGCCTTTTACATCTTTAGAATTTTATTTTTAGTCGTTTCCATGGAAAAATACTTTAAAATTTCGTTTCTAGACCAGAAATAAAAAAAAGTTTGCATGGTTTTCACAATGGTTTTTAGAATTTTACTTCCATAACTGTTATTGAATACTTTAGCAATATTATATATTTGATTACTAATGAGTGATGTAAGGTTTATTTAGGCATAAATTTGCATAGTCAACGTTTAGTATATTTCAAACTTTTCCGATTTGGCGGGGGATATAGTAGACTCTGTTTGTTTTTGACCTTTTAAACTTATTGAAATTTATCTGAAAGAATGCTTCATTCCTGTGGAAAATACCTAAGGTAAGTTTATATTCCTGACCAAAGGTTCGGGGTAGATACTAGCGTCAGAAGACATATTTTTCTATTTCCTCGTTTCTTTTCAAATCGTGCACAAATCATCTACATTACTTGGAGAATTGCAGTGCCCATTTGCGAGCGATTTTGTGATTTTGTAATATGATTGACAAATTTCTGTATGTTGCAGTTACATATATTACATACTTATATAATCCCAGATCTAAGCTTATCAATTTCAGAAAAAAACTAATCATCCAGTTTGTTAGCTCGCCAGGCCTTAAAGGACCGATGGTCTTATGACATGGTGTCTGGTGTCCACCCGTCGGTGTATCCGTCCATCCAACCAGCCATCCGTAAACCTCGCTTTTTTTAACCATTCACTCTAGAGAGCTGAAACATTGAAAACAGACTGTAAAAAGCTTTAGTAAGTTGAAATGTTGTGTACATAGTCCTTGGCAAATGGGGAACTTAAATTGTAGATTTGGTGACCCTGTGCTCCCAAAGTGGAGTCATGATGTCATGGCCTAAAAAAAATATTTTTATTTTACGTATATATACTAGGAGAGGTGAATTGAGTTACAAGGAAATACGATGTTTGACCCAGCTGACCAAATCTTGACCCAAAAAGGTCCTATGTTTTGAGACAGACAGGGGTATGTGAGCCGCGCTCACTTTTGCCTTGTTTATTATGTTTATCTCATTACTAAGGTACCAGGCTTTCAAAACCTTTCCCTGCGCTTCATCCGTCTTAAACAATTTAAACTTCTTTCCAGAGCTTGATGAATTAATACACCCAACAGTACACATTATACAATAACAAGTCCGAAATTACACCGAATTCTTCGTATTCAACCGATTCTTCCTTTACACTAATATTTTACCATCCACTGCGCTGGCGCACCTTAGAGAATATTTGACGTCACAGCCCAAACTGACCAAAACTACCGGCAAATATGCATATGAGCACAGGCAACAGTCGATGTGGTTGTTATATCGCATAATTAGTTAGTAAACATACCTTTCAATATTATTTTCGGGGGAATATGTTTTGAGAAGTAGATTTTTTTACAACAGAATATAAATCTTTACAAATATTATCGTTTAATATCCTCAATATTCACTATCATTCTAGGGTGCACCGTATGTTGAAAGATGGGAGCAATGTGGAGGAGATACAGTCAACGTCAGAATTCATATTCCCGTTTGGTTTGGTCGTCCTTGAAAACAAAAATCTTGGTGGGTAAAGTTAATTTAATTATCAAAAACTCTATGATCTTTCACAATGTATTTAAGCTTTTCACTGCCATCAATTCACCTAACGCCCTTTTCTGTAACTGTTTTGATGGAAAGTAATTGCGTTTGCTAACGCAACTTAAAAGTTCCCTGAAGTTGATGGTTAGTAATGGAGTTTGCTTACGCCACTTAAACGTTCCCAGAAGTTGATGGTAAGTAATGGAATTTGCTTACGCCACTTACAATTGTCCTATAGTTGATGGGAAGTTATGGAGTTTGCTTACTCCACTGAAAAGATCCCTGAAGTTGATGGTAAGTAATGGAGTTTGCTTACTCCACTGAAAAGTTCCCTGAAGTTGATGGTAAGTAATGGAGTTTGCTTACTCCACTGAAAAGTTCCCTGAAGTTGATGGTAAGTAATGGAGTTTGCTTAATCCACTTAAAAGTTCCCTGAAGTTGATGGTAAGTAATGGAGTTTGCTTACTCCACTTAAAAGTTCCCTGAAGTTGATGGTAAGTAATAGAGTTTGCTTAATCCACTTAAAAGTTCCCTGAAGTTGATGGTAAGTAATGATGTTTGCTTACTCCACTGACAAGTTCCCTGAAGTTGATGGTAAGTAATAGAGTTTGCTTACTCCACTTAAAGGTGTTCTATAGTTGATGGGCAGTAATGGAGTTTATCATATAAGTGAGGGTTTTATCGATGCAATGAAGCAATCTAATAAGTTTGTATCCAAATCTGATGATTATGCAAAACAGGTCAAAGATCAAATACACAAACTACTTTACAAAATTCCACTCTTTTCATGCGAATCTGTTTAGGATTCATTGAAAAGCGTAAGTTTACCCAGTATTTTCGCTTTAACAAAGGGATATTCGAAATCATGAAATCATCTGATATGGTACACTGCAATTTATTTATGAATTAAGCAAAGTCAAGAGAGTTGAAGATTTGTTATTAAAATTATTCAAAACTACAGTGCGCTATTGACCAAGGATGCAGGATAAGTTATCGTGAGGTATGTTAAACTTTATCTACTAGTTTCAGATGTCACACCTCTGGACGTGATCACTCCTGAGATAACCACTGCAGATGTGTTTGTTTCAGACGTCACACCTCTGGACGTGATCACTCCTGAGATAACCACTGCAGATGTGTTTGTTTCAGACGTCACACCTCTGGACGTGATCACTCCTGAGATAACCACTGCAGATGTGTTTGTTTCAGATGTCACACCTCTGGACGTGATCACTCCTGAGATAACCACTGCAGATGTGTTTGTTTCAGATGTCACACCTCTGGACGTGATCACTCCTGAGATAACCACTGCAGATGTGTTTGTTTCAGATGTCTCACCTCTGGACGTGATCACTCCTGAGATAACCACTGCAGATATGTTTGTTTCAGATGTCACACCTCTTGCACAGGACAAAACGTGGTGGAATCCGCTTGCCGGATCCTTCCGGATTCTTCCGGATTCTTAAGGATCCGCCAAAATTTGGGAGAATCCGGAAGGATCCAGCAAAAGGATTCCACCACTTTTTGTCCTGTGTTGACGTGATCACTCCTGAGATAACCACTGCAGATGTGTTTGTTTCATATGTCACACCTCTGGACGTGATCACTCCTGAGATAACCACTGCAGATGTGTTTGTTTCATATGTCACACCTCTTGACGTGATCACTCCTGAGATAACCACTGCAGATGTGTTTGTTTCATATGTCACACCTCTGGACGTGATCACTCCTGAGATAACCACTGCATATGTGTTTGTTTCAGATGTCACACCTCTGGAAGTGATCTCTCCTGAGATAACCACTGCAGATGTGTTTGTTTCAGATGTCACACTTTCGGACGTGATCACTCCTGAAGTAACAACTACCGTAGATGTGATGGTTTCGGACGTCACAGCTCCAGATGTGCCCGCCATGTCCTCAAGGCCTAGGCTATTGTATGTTTGTATGTTTGTGTGTATGAACGTATATTATTTGTAGTTTAGGCTGTTCTTCATAAATATATGTCTTCAATTGTGAGTAAAGTATTAGTACTGTGTTTGTAGGTTTGTTTAATACAGACCATGTAATGCTGATGCGATTATGACTATCATGTAGTACAATGCATAAATGTGCAATGTAAGGTTTCCAATATATATATATATATATATATATATATATATATATATATATATATATATATATATATATATATATATATATATATTATAAATGAGTCGCCATATATATATATATATATATATATATATATATATATATATACAGATAAGTCTGTGCAAGTGCCCTGCATTACAAATGCGTTGTGCTGTTCATATCTATATCATAGGGTACAAATGTAGTATTTTATTCTTTGTCTACATTCGGTTTGTAACATTATTTCTCATCATCATATAGTTTTTCTTCCTGCATTGATATGTATAGTAGATGGAACATGTCCTATAGTAGGTCTTCTTATTATTTTGTCATACTATGTATGTATATAATACTGATTGCTTACCCAAGCAGGCATAGATATAAAATGTATTAAAGTTTTTACGGTTTTTCTTACTAACTTGCATTTTGATTGGTTGCCGTAACTGCTTTGCGCTCATTCATGAATTGTTTAGCATTCCTGTTTAAGTTAAATCACATAATTGAACAATTTCGAGGATACCTGTTTGAAGTCACACGTCAGAAAAACATGTGAAATATAAAAAATTGTTCAACCTATATTTCCGAAACCGTATTTACAGTACTAAACTTGCAAGACAAGGCAGCATGCAAAGTCGCCTGTTGTACTGTCGTGACGTCATCGCTTTGTGATGTCATTAACCATGACGTCCTTTGGTGACGTAATTACACTCCTATCTTGCATTCCAACTGTTCGATTATTACTTCACGTTACTTAAGAATCTTTCTGAAATAAAGATTGTAAGTTGCAAACCTTTTAGATATGCGCATCTTGAAAGAGTGAAAGAGTTTATGAATGGCGTATAATCAAAGGTTGCGAATAGGCGTCTTGTTTTTCGAATTTTACGCCTTAAAAATGATCATGGGTATGAAAAAGTATAACCAAGTCGGTGCTCGGAATTATGAATTATTTGTCCCTCGTTAATTATTATGTAAAACTTTAAATTGATTTAACCTATGTATCCCTGCTTCACTGAACACTAGCTAGTTGCTTCATATGGAATATTGATGTTTGAAAAGTTATTCCTGTATTAAGTGACAGTGTTTGTTCGTTGCCTAATAATTTTTTTTTGCAAATATTTGTCTTTTGTTCCTGAAATTGTCTGTTCAATTTTCTCTCATTGAATTCTTCGTTGAAAAATTCACATTTAAAAGCTTATAATTTACATTTGGAGACAAAGTCATTTGTTTTTAGTTTGTTATTGTTTGTATGTTTTTAAATAAATTCCAGATAAACGAAAGTTTGTTTCGTTATCTCTTTAATGGGTTAATATAAGTCGCACCTTGGTTTGAACATGACTGGGGAGGCTGCCTAGACCATATACCATTTTTGGTGTGTATCTTTAGCTAAAAGGCCCTATAAGCTTATGCCATTGCTTGATGCCCGGCGTTTGTCCTTCCGTCAGTCCACAAACTCTTTGTTGTTTCGACTTCTTCTCCCCCAAAAAATGTAGATATGTGACCCTGTGACCCCAAAAAAAGCTGAATTGTTTATGTACAGACTTTTTGGCCAACAGAAATTCTTAATTGTAGATTTGGTGACCCTGCAACCTTAAATATGTTTTACAGAGGTTTTGATCTAAAAACCTATTTTCATGTTCTTGTCCTGTACAAAAAGCTCTAAAAAGTCGACATTTTATATACAGACTTCTTGGTCTATTGAGATTCTTAAATGTAGATTTGGTGACACTTTTGACATTTTGTCGACAACATCTTTTATTAATTAAAATTCTACATTTTAGGAACTTATAGTTAAATACCAGACATTCCTGCCATTAACAAAAAGTATTTCATCCTGTATCTACGTTAAAAGAAGCCGTTGAGCTGCACAGTTTAGTCATCAATCCCAATTCATTACAATGGATAAAATATTAAATGAAATTAGTGAATCCCAGAAGGGTACTTATTAACCATGAAATACCAAGCCAAAACAAACCTTGAGAAAATTATCATTTTTGAGGAAAAGTACTCCAAAACGATAACTATTTTAAAGGTACATCCATTGTGTTGTTGGTGGTCAAATATGGCAAACGTTATAAATGGTCTTATTTCATCGAGAAGTACCAACTGTTACCGAAAACTACCATTTAAATGATACTCGACTTAGTATATTGACGATATGAAGGTAAAAGAAGTGATTTCTGATCGAAAACCGGACAATGCACAGCGTGTGGCGCGCGCCAATGAGTCAAACGTAATTTTGTCATCTTATTTAAACCAGATAAAAACACAAATTTGGGTTGAAAATGTTCAGTAGGTAATATAACTACTGTGCATGTAAATAGGACTCACACTTTCGGTTTCTGCACATGCATAATGATGTTACTCGATTTTAATTGGAAACTAGTAATTATGATATGTTTGGCGATTGGGGATGAATATCCAAGCTGAGTGAATTTGTTTGTATTGTAAAGAGCACATATGATGTGTTGGAACGTAATATAGCCAAACAAAATTTTATGAAAGACAATGGATGCACCTTTAAAGAACTCAGAAAAGATAAGAAAAAAGGTAAAAGTTAAAATAAATATATTTAGGACTAATTGACATTTTAAAATCGGATTATTCAGATATATACACCAATGAAGTGGTTATAAATCCAAGAGAAGGATAAAAAAACCCTAAAATATTGTTCAATTTGTGGTGAAAGACACATACTAATGTAAGTATGTATTATGCACTCCATTATAACTCCAGGTACTAATACCTGCTCATGGCGTGACCGAAATATTACCCCTGGTCAACGAGTACAGAACAATACCTGAGGAAATTACAACCGGTCTACCATTGTATCAAACCAGGTACCCATTTACTTTTGGGTGAACACTTCTAAATAAGTCACTTACCCAGGGTGACACCACAAGCCTTGCAACTCATGTGTCTGTGTGGGGCAGGGAATGACCCTTCAAACTTTCAGGTTATCCAGTCCATGCGGCGAGCCACACCCATTGTTGCTGAACCTTACTGACAGCGGTCAACTGAGCTATGCACATGACCATGTGCCACCACGTGCATATTGCATGGAGAACGAGTTGCTGACAAATGTGAATATCGTTCTCAAATAATCAGCACAGTTGTTCTGTTCAATGTTCTTCAGATTGTCCTGAATTTGACTGTCAAGTATTATTAGGGATTGTAAATACCTGAAGACATGATCTATGGAATCTGGCTGCAACTGCTTGTATTATCTTCACCAGGCTAAAATCCCTTGACGGTTGATTTGTCTAAATGTGCACAGATTATTTATTATTTCAAGGTTTAATATCATTAGGGTGGTGACAATGTTTTGCAAGTTTGAAAAAGTCTAACTTCTTTCCCCGTATCAATCAAAACCTTACACAATGTTTAAGACTATGATAATTGTTCAAGAGCTAGAGGTGCTCATGCAGGTCATCCTCTCTATGATTGGACAGACTCAGTTAGATTGGTTGTTAGATTCACACATGATACAGAATTGAAGAAAACATTTGATAAATGACAAACAAATTATCGGTTTGTCTCATTTATGATAAATTCTGCATAAAAGTCAAATACATGATTGAGTAAACCTTCAAATATAGTTGTTGAGAAGTATTTGAGTTTACTTACACAACTTAAAAGTTCTCGTTATTTTATAGAAAGTAATGGAGTCTGGTTACACCACTTAAACGTTCTCTATAGTTGATGGAAAGTAATGGAGTTTACTTTCACCACTTGTAAGTGGCCTATAGTTGATGGAGAGTAATGGGGTTTACTTTCACCACTTGTAAGTGGCCTATAGTTGATTGGAAGTAATGGAGTTTACTTTCACCACTTGTAAGTGGCCTATAGTTGATTGGAAGTAATGGAGTTTACTTTCACCACTTGTAAGTGGCCTATAGTTGATTGGAAGTAATGGAGTTTACTTTCACCACTTGTAAGTGGCCTATAGTTGATTGGAAGTAATGGAGTTTACTTTCACCACTTGTAAGTGGCCTATAGTTGATTGGAAGTAATGGAGTTTACTTTCACCACTTGTAAGTGGCCTATATATGATTGGAAGTAATGGAGTTTACTTTCACCACTTGTAAGTGGCCTATAGTTGATGGAGAGTAATGGAGTTTACTTTCACCACTTGTAAGTGGCCTATAGTTGATGGGAAGTAATGGATTTTACTTTCACCACTTGTAAGTGGCATATAGTTGATGGAGGGTAATGGAGTTTACTTTCACCACTTGTAAGTGGCATATAGTTGATGGAGGGTAATGGAGTTTACTTTCACCACTTGTAAGTGGCCTATAGTTGAAGAAGAGTAATGGGGTTTACTTTCACCACTTGTAAGTGGCCTATAGTTGATGGAGAGTGATGGAGTTTACTTTCACCTCTTGTAAGTGGCCTATAGTTGATGGAGAGTAATGGAGTTTTTTTTTTCACCACTTGTAAGAGGCCTAAAGTTGATGGAGGGTAATGGAGTTTACTTTCACAACTAGTAAGTGGCCTAAAGTTGATGGAGAGTAATGGAGTTTACTTTCACCACATGTAAGTGGCCTATAGTTGATGGAGAGTAATGGAGTTTACTTTCACCACTTGTAAGAGGCCTAAAGTTGATGGAGGGTAATGGAGTTTACTTTCACAACTTGTAAGTGGCCTAAAGTTGATGGAGAGTAATGGAGTTTACTTTCACCACTTGTAAGTGGCCTATAGTTGATGGAGAGTAATGGAGTTTACTTTCACCACTTGTAAGAGGCCTAAAGTTGATGGAGGGTAATGGAGTTTACTTTCACAACTTGTAAGTGGCCTAAAGTTGATGGAGAGTAATGGAGTTTACTTTCAACACTTGTAAGTGGCTTATAGTTGATGGAGAGTGATGGAGTTTACTTTCACCACTTGTAAGAGGCCTATAGTTGATGGAGAGTAATGGAGTTTACTTTCACCACTTGTAAGTGGCCTAAAGTTGATGGAGGGTAATGGAGTTTACTTTCACAATTTGTAAGAGGCCAATAGTTGATGGAGAGTAATGGAGTTTACTTTCACCACTTGTAAGTGGCCTATAGTTGATGGAGAGTAATGGAGTCTACTTTCACCGCTTGTAAGTGACCTATAGTTGATGGAGAGTAATGGAGTTTACTTTCACCACTTGTAAGTGGCCTAAAGTTGATGGAGGGTAATGGAGTTTACTTTCACAACTTGTAAGTGGCCTAAAGTTGATGGAGAGTAATGGAGTTTACTTTCACCACTTGTAAGTGGCCTATAGTTGATGGAGAGTAATGGAGTTTACTTTCACCACTTGTAAGAGGCCTAAAGTTGATGGAGGGTAATGGAGTTTACTTTCACAACTTGTAAGTGGCCTAAAGTTGATGGAGAGTAATGGAGTTTACTTTCAACACTTGTAAGTGGCTTATAGTTGATGGAGAGTGATGGAGTTTACTTTCACCACTTGTAAGAGGCCTATAGTTGATGGAGAGTAATGGAGTTTACTTTCACCACTTGTAAGTGGCCTAAAGTTGATGGAGGGTAATGGAGTTTACTTTCACAATTTGTAAGAGGCCAATAGTTGATGGAGAGTAATGGAGTTTACTTTCACCACTTGTAAGTGGCCTATAGTTGATGGAGAGTAATGGAGTCTACTTTCACCGCTTGTAAGTGACCTATAGTTGATGGAGAGTAATGGAGTTTACTTTCACCACTTGTAAGTGGCCTATAGTTGATGGAGAGTAATGGAGTTTACTTTCACCACTTGTAAGTGGCCTATAGTTGATGGAGAGTAATGGAGTTTACTTTCACCACTTGTAAGTGACCTATAGTTGATGGAGAGTAATGGAGTTTACTTTCACCACTTGTAAGTGGCCTATAGTTGATGGAGAGTAATGGAGTTTACTTTCACCACTTGTAAGTGGCCTATAGTTGATAGAGAGTGATGGAGTTTACTTTCACCACTTGTAAGTGGCCTATAGTTGATGGGAAGTAATGGAGTTTACTTTCACCACTTGTAAGTGGCCTAAAGTTGATGGAGGGTAATGGAGTTTACTTTCACAACTTGTAAGAGGCCTATAGTTGATGGAGAGTAATGGAGTTTACTTTCACCACTTGTAAGTGGCCTATAGTTGATGGAGAGTAATGGGGTTTACTTTCACCACTTGTAAGTGGCCTATAGTTGATGGAAGTAATGGAGTTTACTTTCACCACTTGTAAGTGGCCTATAGTTGATGGAGAGTAATGGAGTTTACTTTCACTGCTTGTTAGTGACCTATAGTTGATGGAGAGTAATGGAGTTTACTTTCACCACTTGTAAGTGACCTATAGTTGATGGAGAGTAATGGAGTTTACTTTCACCACTTGTAAGTGGCCTATAGTTGATGGAGAGTGATGGAGTTTACTTTCACCACTTGTAAGTGGCCTATAGTTGATGGGAAGTAATGGAGTTTACTTTCACCACTTGTAAGTGGCCTATAGTTGATGGAGAGTAATGGAGTTTACTTTCACTGCTTGTAAGTGGCCTATAGTTGATGGAGAGTAATGGAGTTTACTTTCACCACTTGTAAGTGGCCTATAGTTGATGGGAAGTAATGGAGTTTACTTTCACCACTTGTAAGTGGCCTAAAGTTGATGGAGGGTAATGGAGTTTACTTTCACAACTTGTAAGAGGCCTATAGTTGATGGAGAGTAATGGAGTTTACTTTCACCACTTGTAAGTGGCCTATAGTTGATGGAGAGTAATGGAGTTTACTTTCACCACTTGTAAGTGGCCTATAGTTGATGGAGAGTAATGGAGTTTACTTTCACCACTTGTAAGTGGCCTATAGTTGATGGAGAGTAATGGAGTTTACTTTCACCACTTGTAAGTGGCCTATAGTTGATGGAAGTAATGGAGTTTACTTTCGCCACTTGTAAGTGGCCTATAGTTGATGGAGAGTAATGGAGTTTACTTTCACCACTTGTAAGTGGCCTATAGTTGATGAAGAGTAATGGAGTTTACTTTCACCACTTGTAAGAGGTCTAAAGTTGATGGAGAGTAATGGAGTTTACTTTCACCACTTGTAGGTGGTCTATAGTTGATGGAAGTAATGGAGTTTACTTTCACCACTTGTAAGTGGCCTATAGTTGATGGAGAGTAATGGAGTTTACTTTCACCACTTGTAAGTGGCCTATAGTTGAAGAAGAGTAATGGAGTTTACTTTCACCACTTGTAAGTGGCCTATAGTTGATGGAGAGTAATGGAGTTTACTTTCACCACTTGTAAGTGGCCTATAGTTGATGAGAGTAATGGAGTTTACTTTTACCACTTGTAAGTGGCCTATAGTTGATGGAGAGTAATGGAGTTTACTTTCACCACTTGTAAGTGGCTTATAGTTATTGGAAGTAATGGAGTTTACTTTCACCACTTGTAAGTGGCCTATAGTTGATGGAGAGTAATGGAGTTTACTTTCACCACTTGTAAGTGGCCTATAGTTGATGGAAGTAATAGAGTTTACTTTCACCACTTGTAAGTGGCCTATAGTTGATGGAAGTAATGGAGTTTACTTTCACCACTTGTAAGTGGCCTATAGTTGATGGAAGTAATTGAGTTTACTTTCACCACTTGTAAGTGGCCTATAGTTGATGGAGAGTAATGGAGTTTACTTTCACCACTTGTAAGTGGCCTATAGTTGATGGAAGTAATGGAGTTTACTTTCAGCACTTGTAAGTGGCCTATAGTTGATGGAGAGTAATGGAGTTTACTTTCACCAATTGTAAGTGGCCTATAGTTGATGGAGAGTAATGGAGTTTACTTTCATCACTTGTAAGTGGCCTATGGTTGAAGAAGAGTAATGGAGTTTACTTTCACCACTTGTAAGTGGCCTATAGTTGATGGAGAGTAATGGAGTTTACTTTCACCACTTGTAAGTGGCCTATAGTTGATGAGTGTAATGGAGTTTACTTTTACCACTTGTAAGTGGCCTATAGTTGATGGAGAGTAATGGAGTTTACCTTCACCACTTGTAAGTGGCTTATAGTTGATGGAGAGTAATGGAGTTTACTTTCACCACTTGTAAGTGGCCTATAGTTGATGGAAGTAATGGAGTTTACTTTCACCACTTGTAAGTGGCCTATAGTTGATGGAAGTAAATGAGTTTACTTTCACCACTTGTAAGTGGCCTATAGTTGATGGAGAGTAATGGAGTTTACTTTCACCACTTGTAAGTGGCCTATAGTTGATGGAAGTAATGGAGTTTACTTTCACCACTTGTAAGTGGCCTATAGTTGATGGAGAATAATGGAGTTTACTTTCACCACTTGTAAGTGGCCTATAGTTGATGGAGAGTAATGGAGTTTACTTTCACCACTTGTAAGTGGCCTATAGTTGATGAGAGTAATGGAGTTTACTTTTACCACTTGTAAGTGGCCTATAGTTGATGGAGAGTAATGGAGTTTACTTTCACCACTTGTAAGTGGCTTATAGTTGATGGAAGTAATGGAGTTTACTTTCACCACTTGTAAGTGGCCTATAGTTGATGGAAGTAATGGAGTTTACTTTCACCACTTGTAAGTGGCCTATAGTTGATGAGAGTAATGGAGTTTACTTTCACCACTTGTAAGTGGCCTAAAGTTGATGGAAGTAATGGAGTTTACTTTCACCACTTGTAAGTGGCTTATAGTTGATGGAAGTAATGGAGTTTACTTTCACCACTAGTAAGTGGCCTATAGTTGATGGAAGTAATGGAGTTTACTTTCACCACTTGTAAGTGGCCTATAGTTGATGGAGAGTAATGGAGTTTACTTTCACCACTTGTAAGTGGCCTATAGTTGAAGAAGAGTAATGGAGTTTACTTTCACCACTTGTAAGTGGCCTATAGTTGATGGAGAGTAATGGAGTTTACTTTCACCACTTGTAAGTGGCCTATAGTTGATGAGAGTAATGGAGTTTACTTTTACCACTTGTAAGTGGCCTATAGTTGATGGAGAGTAATGGAGTTTACTTTCACCACTTGTAAGTGGCTTATAGTTATTGGAAGTAATGGAGTTTACTTTCACCACTTGTAAGTGGCCTATAGTTGATGGAGAGTAATGGAGTTTACTTTCACCACTTGTAAGTGGCCTATAGTTGATGGAAGTAATAGAGTTTACTTTCACCACTTGTAAGTGGCCTATAGTTGATGGAAGTAATGGAGTTTACTTTCACCACTTGTAAGTGGCCTATAGTTGATGGAAGTAATTGAGTTTACTTTCACCACTTGTAAGTGGCCTATAGTTGATGGAGAGTAATGGAGTTTACTTTCACCACTTGTAAGTGGCCTATAGTTGATGGAAGTAATGGAGTTTACTTTCAGCACTTGTAAGTGGCCTATAGTTGATGGAGAGTAATGGAGTTTACTTTCACCAATTGTAAGTGGCCTATAGTTGATGGAGAGTAATGGAGTTTACTTTCATCACTTGTAAGTGGCCTATGGTTGAAGAAGAGTAATGGAGTTTACTTTCACCACTTGTAAGTGGCCTATAGTTGATGGAGAGTAATGGAGTTTACTTTCACCACTTGTAAGTGGCCTATAGTTGATGAGTGTAATGGAGTTTACTTTTACCACTTGTAAGTGGCCTATAGTTGATGGAGAGTAATGGAGTTTACCTTCACCACTTGTAAGTGGCTTATAGTTGATGGAGAGTAATGGAGTTTACTTTCACCACTTGTAAGTGGCCTATAGTTGATGGAAGTAATGGAGTTTACTTTCACCACTTGTAAGTGGCCTATAGTTGATGGAAGTAAATGAGTTTACTTTCACCACTTGTAAGTGGCCTATAGTTGATGGAGAGTAATGGAGTTTACTTTCACCACTTGTAAGTGGCCTATAGTTGATGGAAGTAATGGAGTTTACTTTCACCACTTGTAAGTGGCCTATAGTTGATGGAGAATAATGGAGTTTACTTTCACCACTTGTAAGTGGCCTATAGTTGATGGAGAGTAATGGAGTTTACTTTCACCACTTGTAAGTGGCCTATAGTTGATGAGAGTAATGGAGTTTACTTTTACCACTTGTAAGTGGCCTATAGTTGATGGAGAGTAATGGAGTTTACTTTCACCACTTGTAAGTGGCTTATAGTTGATGGAAGTAATGGAGTTTACTTTCACCACTTGTAAGTGGCCTATAGTTGATGGAAGTAATGGAGTTTACTTTCACCACTTGTAAGTGGCCTATAGTTGATGAGAGTAATGGAGTTTACTTTCACCACTTGTAAGTGGCCTAAAGTTGATGGAAGTAATGGAGTTTACTTTCACCACTTGTAAGTGGCTTATAGTTGATGGAAGTAATGGAGTTTACTTTCACCACTAGTAAGTGGCCTATAGTTGATGGAAGTAATGGAGTTTACTTTCACCACTTGTAAGTGGCCTATAGTTGATGGAGAGTAATGGAGTTTACTTTCACCACTTGTAAGTGGCCTATAGTTGATGGATATTAATGGAGTTTACTTTCACCACTTGTAAGTGGCCTATAGTTGATGGAGAGTAATGGAGTTTACTTTCACCACTTGTAAGTGGCTTATAGTTGATGGAAGTAATGGAGTTTACTTTCACCACTTGTAAGTGGCCTATAGTTGATGGAAGTAATGGAGTTTACTTTCACCACTTGTAAGTGGCCTATAGTTGATGGGGAAGTAATGGAGTTTACTTTTACCACTTGTAAGTGGCCTATAGTTGATGGAGAGTAATGGAGTTTACTTTCACCACTTGTAAGAGGCCTATAGTTGATGAGAGTAATGGAGTTTACTTTCACCACTTGTAAGAGGCCTATAGTTGATGAGAGTAATGGAGTTTGCTTTCACCACTTGTAAGTGGCCTATAGTTGATGGAGAGTAAGTGGGTTTACTTTCACCACTTGTAAGAGGCCTATAGTTGATGAGAGTATTGGAGTTTACTTTCACCACTTGTAAGTGGCCTATAGTTGAAGGAGAGTAATGGAGTTTACTTTCACAACTTGTAAGTGGCCTTTAGTTGATGGAGAGTAATGGAGTTTGCTTTTACCACTTGTAAGTGGCCTATAGTTGATGGAAAGTAATGGAGTTTACTTTCACCACTTGTAAGTGGCTTATAGTTGATGGAGAGTAATGGAGTTTACTTTCACCACTTGAAATGGCCTATAGTTGATGGAGGGTAATGGAGTTTAGTTTTACCACTTGTAAGTGGCCTATAGTTGATGGAGAATAATGGAGTTTACTTTCACCACTTGTAAGAGGCCTATATTTGATCTAGAGTAATGGAGTTTACTTTCACCACTTGTAAGTGGCCTATAGTTGATGGAGAGTAATGGAGTTTACTTTCACGACTTGAAATGGCATATAGTTGATGGAGAGTAATGGGGTTTACTTTCACCACTTGTAAGTGGCCTATAGTTGATGGAGAATAATGGAGTTTACTTTCACCACTTGTAAGAGGCCTATAGTTGATGGAGAGTAATGGAGTTTACTTTCACCACTTGTAAGTGGCCTATAGTTGATGGAGAGTAATGGGGTTTACTTTCACCACTCGTATGTGGCCTATAGTTGATGGAGAGTAATGGAGTTTACTTTCACCATTTGTAAGTGGCCTATAGTTGATGGAGAGTAATGGAGTTTACTTTCACCACTTGTAAGTGGCCTATAGTTGATGGAGAGTAATGGGGTTTACTTTCACCACTTGTATGTGGCCTATAGTTGATGGAGAGTAATGGAGTTTACTTTCACCACTTGTAAGTGGCCTATAGTTGATGGAGAGTAATGGGGTTTACTTTCCCCACTTGTAAGTGGCCTATAGTTGATGGAAGTAATGGAGTTTACTTTCACCACTTGTAAGTGGCCTATAGTTGATTTAGAGTAATGGAGTTTACTTTCACCACTTGTAAGTGGCCTATAGTTGATGGAGAGTAATGGGGTTTACTTTCACCACTTGTAAGTGGCCTATAGTTGATGGAGAGTAATGGAGTTTACTTTCACCACTTGTAAGTGGCCTATAGTTGATGGAGAGTAATGGAGTTTACTTTCACCACTTGTAAGTGGCCTATAGTTGATGGAGAGTAATGGGGTTTACTTTCACCACTTGTAAGTGGCCTATAGTTGATGGAGAGTAATGGAGTTTACTTTCACCACTTGTAAGTGGCCTATAGTTGATGGAGAGTAATGGGGTTTACTTTCACCACTTGTAAGTCGCCTATAGTTGATGGAAGTAATGGAGTTTACTTTCACCACTTGTAAGTGGCCTATAGTTGATGGAGAGTAATAGAGTTTACTTTCACCACTTGTAAGTGGCCTAAAGTTGATGGAAGTAATGGAGTTTACTTTCACCACTTGTAAGTGGCCTATAGTTGATGGAGAATAATGGAGTTTACTTTCACCACATGTAAGTGGCCTATAGTTGATGGAGAGTAATGGGGTTTACTTTCACCACTTGTAAGTGGCCTATAGTTGATGAGAGTAATGGAGTTTACTTTCACCACTTGTAAGTGGCCTATAGTTGATGGAGAGTAATGGGGTTTAATTTCACCACTTGTAAGTGGCCTATAGTTGATGGAGAATAATGGAGTTTACTTTCACCACTGGTAAGTTGCCAATAGTTGATGGAGAGTAATGGAGTTTACTTTCACCACTTGTAAGTGGCCTATAGTTGATGGAGAGTAATGGGGTTTACTTTCACCACTTGTAAGTGGCCTATAGTTGATGGAGAATAATGGAGTTTACTTTCACCACTTGTAAGTTGCCTATAGTTGATGGAGAGTAATGGAGTTTACTTTCACCACTTGTAAGTGGCCTATAGTTGATGGAGGGTAATGGAGTTTACTTTCACCACTTGTAAGTGGCCTATAGTTGATGGAGGGTAATGGAGTTTACTTTCACCACTTGTAAGTGGCCTATAGTTGATGGAGAGTAATGGAGTTTACTTTCACCATTTGTAAGTGGCCTATATTTGATGGAAGTAATGGAGTTTACTTTCACCACTTGTAAGTGGCCTATATTTGATGGAGAGTAATAGAGTTTACTTTCACCACTTGTAAGTGGCCTATAGTTGATGGAGAGTAATGGAGTTTACTTTCACCACATGTAAGTGGCCTATAGTTGATGGAGAGTAATGGGGTTTACTTTCACCACTTGTAAGTGGCCTATAGTTGATGAGAGTAATGGAGTTTACTTTCACCACTTGTAAGTGGCCTATAGTTGATGGAGAGTAATAGAGTTTACTTTCACCACTTGTAAGTGGCCTATAGTTGATGGAGAGTAATGAAGTTTACTTTCACCACTTGTAAGTGGCCTATAGTTGATGGAGAATAATGGAGTTTACTTTCACCACTTGTAAGTTGCCTAAAGTTGATGGAAGTAATTGAGTTTACTTTCACCACTTGTAAGTGGCCTATATTTGATGGAGAGTAATAGAGTTTACTTTCACCACTTGTAAGTGGCCTATAGTTGATGGAGAGTAATGGAGTTTACTTTCACATCATGTAAGTGGCCTATAGTTGATGGAGAGTAATGGGGTTTACTTTCACCACTTGTAAGTGGCCTATAGTTGATGAGAGTAATGGAGTTTACTTTCACCACTTGTAAGTGGCCTATAGTTGATGGAGAGTAATAGAGTTTACTTTCACCACTTGTAAGTGGCCTATAGTTGATGGAGAGTAATGGAGTTTACTTTCACCACTTGTAAGTGGCCTATAGTTGATGGAGAATAATGGAGTTTACTTTCACCACTTGTAAGTTGCCTAAAGTTGATGGAAGTAATTGAGTTTACTTTCACCACTTGTAAGTGGCCTATAGTTGATGGAGAGTAATGGAGTTTACTTTCACCACTTGTAAGTGGCCTATAGTTGATGGAGAGTAATGGGGTTTACTTTCACCACTTGTAAGTGGCCTATAGTTGATGGAAGTAATGGAGTTTACTTTCACCACTTGTAAGTGGCCTATAGTTGATGGAGAGTAATGGAGTTTACTTTCACCACTTGTAAGTGGCCTATAGTTGATGGAGAGTAATGGAGTTTACTTTCACCACTTGTAAGTGGCCTATAGTTGATGGAGAGTAATGGGGTTTACTTTCACCACTTGTAAGTGGCCTATAGTTGATTTAGAGTAATGGAGTTTACTTTCACCACTTGTAAGTGGCCTATAGTTGATGGAGAGTAATGGGGTTTACTTTCACCACTTGTAAGTGGCCTATAGTTGATGGAAGTAATGGAGTTTACTTTCACCACTTGTAAGTGGCCTATAGTTGATGGAGAGTAATAGAGTTTACTTTAACCACTTGTAAGTGGCCTAAAGTTGATGGAAGTAATGGAGTTTACTTTCATCACTTGTAAGTGGCCTATAGTTGATGGAGAATAATGGAGTTTACTTTCACCACATGTAAGTGGCCTATAGTTGATGGAGAGTAATGGGGTTTACTTTCACCACTTGTAAGTGGACTATAGTTGA
This sequence comes from Gibbula magus, assembly GCA_936450465.1. Classification (NCBI taxonomy): domain Eukaryota; kingdom Metazoa; phylum Mollusca; class Gastropoda; order Trochida; family Trochidae; genus Gibbula; species Gibbula magus. The sequence goes on from OW388298.1 coordinate 69,490,306, forward strand.
TGGAGAGTAATGGAGTTTACTTTCACCACTTGTAAGTGGCCTATAGTTGATGGAGAGTAATGGGGTTTACTTTCACCACTTGTAAGTGGCCTATAGTTGATGGAGAATAATGGAGTTTACTTTCACCACTGGTAAGTTGCCAATAGTTGATGGAGAGTAATGGAGTTTACTTTCACCACTTGTAAGTGGCCTATAGTTGATGGAGAGTAATGGGGTTTACTTTCACCACTTGTAAGTGGCCTATAGTTGATGGAGAATAATGGAGTTTACTTTCACCACTTGTAAGTTGCCTATAATTGATGGAGAGTAATGGAGTTTACTTTCACCACTTGTAAGTGGCCTATAGTTGATGGAGGGTAATGGAGTTTACTTTCACCACTTGTAAGTGGCCTATAGTTGATGGAGGGTAATGGAGTTTACTTTCACCACTTGTAAGTGGCCTATAGTTGATGGAGAGTAATGGAGTTTACTTTCACCATTTGTAAGTGGCCTATATTTGATGGAAGTAATGGAGTTTACTTTCACCACTTGTAAGTGGCCTATAGTTGATGGAGAGTAATAGAGTTTACTTTCACCACTTGTAAGTGGCCTATAGTTGATGGAGAGTAATGGAGTTTACTTTCACCACTTGTAAGTGGCCTATAGTTGATGGAGAATAATGGAGTTTACTTTCACCACTTGTAAGTTGCCTAAAGTTGATGGAAGTAATTGAGTTTACTTCACCACTTGTAAGTGGCCTATAGTTGATGGAGAATAATGGAGTTTACTTTCACCACATGTAAGTGGCCTATAGTTGATGGAGAGTAATGGGGTTTACTTTCACCACTTGTAAGTGGCCTATAGTTGATGAGAGTAATGGAGTTTACTTTCACCACTTGTAAGTGGCCTATAGTTGATGGAGAGTAATAGAGTTTACTTTCACCACTTGTAAGTGGCCTATAGTTGATGGAGAGTAATGGAGTTTACTTTCACCACTTGTAAGTGGCCTATAGTTGATGGAGAATAATGGAGTTTACTTTCACCACTTGTAAGTTGCCTAAAGTTGATGGAAGTAATTGAGTTTACTTTCACCACTTGTAAGTGGCCTATAGTTGATGGAGAATAATGGAGTTTACTTTCACCACATGTAAGTGGCCTATAGTTGATGGAGAGTAATGGGGTTTACTTTCACCACTTGTAAGTGGCCTATAGTTGATGAGAGTAATGGAGTTTACTTTCACCACTTGTAAGTGGCCTAAAGTTGATGGAGAGTATTGGAGTTTACTCTCACCACTTGTTAGTGGCCTATAGTTGATTTGAAGATATGGAGTTTGCTTACCCCACTTTAATGTTCTTTGAAGTTGATGGATAGTATGGTGTTTGCCATCGTTCTATCCTTTTAACGCATTCCAGAGGTTTCTCAAGTGATATCTTCAAATGTAACCTTTTAATGCATTCCATAGGTTACTCAAGTGATGTCTTCCCGTGTAACCTTTTAATGCATTCAAGAGGTTACTCAAGTGATATCTTCCCTTGTAACCTTTTTAATGCATTCAAGAGGTTACTCAAGTGATATCTTCCCTTGTAACCTTTTTAATGCATTCAAGAGGTTACTCAAGTGATGTCTTCCCGTGTAACCTTTTAATGCATTCAAGAGGTTACTCAAGTGATATCTTCCCTTGTAACCTTTTTAATGCATTAAAGAGGTTACTCAAGTGATATCTTCTCATGTAACATTTTAATGCATTCCAGAGGTTACTCAAGTGATATCTTCTCATGTAATCTTTTAATGCATTCCAGAGGTTTCTCTAGCGATATCTTCCCATGTAACCTTTTTATGTATTCCAGAAGCTACTCAAGTGATATCTTCCCATGTAACCTTTTAATGCATTACAGAGGTTACTCAAGTGATATCTTCCCACGTAACCTTTTAATGCATTGCAGAGAGGTTACTCAAGTGATATATTATCATGTAACCTTTTAATGCATTCCAGAGGTTACTCAAGTGACATCTTCCCATGTAACCTTTTTAATGCATTACAGAGGTTACTCAAGTGATATCTTCCCACGTAACCTTTTAATGCATTGCAGAGAGGTTACTCAAGTGATATATTATCATGTAACCTTTTAATGCATTCCAGAGAGGTTACACAAGTGATATCTTATCAAGTAACCTTTTAATGCATTCAAGAGGTTACTCAAGTGATATCTTCCAATGTAACCTTTTAATGCATTCCAGAGGTTACTCACGTGATATCTTCCCATGTAACCTTTTAATGCATTCCAGATGTTACTCAAGTGATATCTTCCAATATAACCTTTTAATGCATTCCAGAGGTTACTCAAGTGATATCATCCTATGTAACCTTTTAATGAATTCCAGAGGTTACTCAAGTGATATCTTCCCATGTAACATTTTAATGCATTCCAGAGGTTACTCAAGTGATATATTCCAATATAACCTTTTAATGCATTCCAGATGTTACTCAATTGATATCTTCCAAAATTACCTTTTAATGCATTCAAGAGGTTACTCAAGTGATATCTTCCCATGTAACCTTTTAATGCATTCCAGAGGTTACTCAAGTGATATCTTCCCATGTAACCTTTTAATGCATTCCAGATGTTACTCAAGTGATATCTTCCCATGTAACATTTTAATGCATTCCATATGTTACTCAAGTGATATCTTCCCTTGTAACCTTTTAATGCTTTCCAGAGGTTACTCAAGTGATATCTTCCCTTGTAACCTTGTAATGCATTCCAGATGTTACTCAAGTGATATCTTCCCATGTAACATTTTAATGCATTCCAGATGTTACTCAAGTGATATCTTCCAATCTAACCTTTTAATGCATTCCAGAGGTTACTCAAATGATATCTTCCCATGTAACCTTTTAATGCATTCCAGATGTTATTCAAGTGATATCATCCTATGTAACCTTTTAATGCATTCCAGAGGTTACTCAAGTGATATCTTCCCTTGTAACCTTGTAATGCATTCCAGAGGTTACTCAAGTGATATCTTCCCATGTAACCTTTTAATGCATTCCAGATGTTACTCAAGTGATATCTTCCAATATAACCTTTTAATGCATTCCAGATGTTACTCAAGTGATATCTTCCAATATAACCTTTTAATGCATTCCAGATGTTACTCAAGTGATATCTTCCCATGTAAGCGTTTAATGTATTCCAGAGGTTACTCAAGTGATATCTTCCAATATAACCTTTTAATGCATTCCAGAGGTTACTAAAGTGATATCTTCCAATATAACCTTTTAATGCATTCCATATGTTACTCAAGTGATATCTTCCCATGTAACCTTTTAATGCATTCCAGATGTTACTCAAGTGATTTCTTCCCATGTAACCTTTTAATGCATTCCAGAGGTTACATAAGTGATATCTTTCGATGTAACCTTTTAATGTATTCCAGAGGTTACTCAAGTGATATCTTCCCATGTAAGCGTTTAACGATTCCAGAGGTTACTCAAGTGATATCTTCCAATATAACCTTTTAATGCATTCCAGAGGTTACTAAAGTGATATCTTCCTATGTAACCTTTTAATGCATTCCAGAGGTTACTCAAGTGATATCTTTCGATGTAACCTTTTAATGCATTCCAGATGTTACTCAAGTGATATCTTCCCATGTAAGCGTTTAATGTATTCCAGAGGTTACTCAAGTGATATCTTCCAATATAACCTTTTAATTTATTCCAGAGGTTACTAAAGTGATATCTTCCCATGTAAGCATGCTGTCTTCATGACACATTTCCCAGTCAAGGATATTACCAGACCTTCGTGTCGGTGTAGTGACATGTTGCATGATTTTATTCTCTCTGAGAAGCATAAACTTCGGAACTTCCGGTTTAGTTACTGTAGTCGATGTTGAAATTGCCAAATACAACCAGATTTGCTTTCATGTGGTCTTCAAGGAAGTTATCAAACTTAAAAATATAAAGTTTGAATAAAGTCATTATATGATCTATTTAAAGTCTCTAAAGTTTCTAAAATGGTCTATATACAGATTCTATAAAATATATATAGAGACTTTATAAAGTCTTGACACAATTTGTAGCCATGGATTGAAATTTACTTCCGTGTGGAAGATTTGTGTATATTATAACAATCGTAATAAGCATGAGGTCACGAGTTCTTACTTCTTAGGCACATTCATATCGTCTTCGTCCCCACAGCAACGTCAAGTTCACCATATTATTTCATTTATTTGGGAGCCCATTTACACTTATTCTTTATGATATGTGTAACTTATGTATAAACAAAATGTGCTACGATCTGGTGAGAACTGATACAGTCAATGATACAGAGGTGATTAACAGTTCACTTGTGAAACCTAGTTGCTCTCAATGCTAACATAACTGTTATAAAATAGAATAATAAAAGTGAGTAAGAGGTCTTATATAACCACTAAACTTAACATGGGTAACATGTTTGTCATACAACAATACAATACACGTTGACCGTATACCAAATAATGTATTCAGGTATATTTCATGTAATGTATTCCATTAAAACAAATATCAATCCACCGGGGGTTAAGTTTACTCAATCGTCTATGCAAGATGCCAGATGATTTTAAACGTTTTAGTTGGTTTCAGATTTCATTATATAATTTCACAGGTCACTTTTCCCCTTTAAAGGGGACTGGTCAAGCTAAACCTGACCCCTAATAGGAATGATTCATTAACACTGGGACTCCGAAACAGGGCAGTACACAGTTGCATCCCGAAAGTTTGTTTACCTTTTTGTGGTTTAAGTATATGTTGATTCATTGGAAAGAACCGGGAAAAAGCTGTTTGGCTGTGTTGACACATAGAACAGATGAGGCAGAATGTAATAAAGATGTGACATCAACAATGATTTCGACTATTATAAATGACAAAACGTATACACCACAGTTTCATTTGGACTGGATCTAGTTATTATTGAAAGTTTCGTTTGGAATGGAGAGAAAGGTTTGCAAAGTAAGGCATAATGGATGTCTTATTCATTAGTCCATGTCGATTATCGTACATGTGACAGTCTAATCGAAAATGTCTTTCATCCTTGATGACATCACAAAATGGACAGAAGCCCTTATCCAGTAGGGATTCAGGTCTAGCAAGATGTAGAGGTACGCATCTGAATTTAGCTAAAAAGGGTCTTATACATCTTGAAATAGTCAGCAAAATATATGTTACTCTGTGTTTCTTAGATGTGCTTTCAGTCCTCAATTTTCAACCGTTTATAAGATTATTAACATTCTACAGTCTCTTAAACCACAGTTCGTAATTAATTTTGACTATATGCTGCTTCATTATTTCGTTAGAACTCACACTATCACAAATGTGCAAGTCCAAGTTGAGAGAGCGAGTTTGTGAGCAAGGGAGATAACTCGTGACATCCAATATTTCTTCTACAAGGAGACTAATCAAATATGTATCTTTGCTGATGAGTGAAATGACTGTTCCATTTCAGAGGACAGGTTGCACGATAGCTTCAGAGTATCATTTCACCAGCTTGTATACACGGGCAAACACTGGATACAAGATGGGGCTATTAAAGGCAGACTTCGATAGTGATAATGGCTGATATATGCGCATGAAGGAATTTTCAGAGGTGGAGGTTGATTTAGCAATAATGTAAAATGAGTAAAATGTCAGTTGATTTATTTTCACAAAATAAAAAAAAACGTGATAATAAACTAATGCTGGACTACTTAAAGCTGCTTAAGAGACACATTATTACCCTGGTGTAATGACCAACATTGTTACTTTTTTATTTCCAACCATGGTGCTTTAAGACTATCCGTCACGTCACGTTCACGATAGTGTGCTGCTTATTGTGTCTACTGAGAAGGGAGGAGGTGGGCTTTTCACCTTGGGGTGTGCTGCTTATTGTGTATACTGGGAAGGGAGGAGTGTGGGCTTTTCACCTTGGAGTGTGTTGCTTATTGTGTATACTGAGAAGGGAGGAGGGTGTGCTTTTCACCTTGGGGTGTGCTACTTATTGTGTATACTGAGAAGGGAGGAGGTTGGCTCTACACCTTGGGGTGAGCTGCTTATTGTGTCTACTGAGAAGGGAGGAGAGGGTGTGCTTTTCACCTTGGGTGTGCTGCTTAGTGTGTCTACTGAGAAGGAAGGAGGGTGGGCTTTTCACCTTGGGGTGTGCTGCTTATTGTGTCTACTGAGAAGGGAGGAGGGTGTGCTTTTCACCTTGCGGTGTGCTGCTTAGTGTGTATACTGAGAAGGGAGGAGTGTGGGCTTTTCACCTTGGGGTGTGCTGCTTATTGTGTCTACTGAGAAGGGAGGAGTGTCGGCTTTTCACCTTGGGGTGTGCTGCTTATTGTGTCTACTGAGAAGGGAGCAGGGTGTGCTTTTCACCTTGGGGTGTGCTACTTATTGTGTATACTGAGAAGGGAGGAGGTTGGCTCTACACCTTGGGGTGAGCTGCTTATTGTGTCTACTGAGAAGGGAGGAGAGGGTGTGCTTTTCACCTTGGGTGTGCTGCTTAGTGTGTCTACTGAGAAGGAAGGAGGGTGGGCTTTTCACCTTGGGGTGTGCTGCTTATTGTGTCTACTTAGATGGGAGGAGGGTGTGCTTTTCACCTTGGGGTGTGCTGCTTATTGTGTCTACTGAGAAGGGAGGAGGGTGTGCTTTTCACCTTGGGGTGTGCTACTTATTGTGTCTACTGAGAAGGGAGGAGGGTGTGCTTTTCACCTTGGGGTGTGCTACTTATTGTGTCTACTTAGAAGGGAGGAGGGTGTGCTTTTCACCTTGGGGTGTGCTGCTTATTGTGTCTACTGAGAAGGGAGGAGGGTGTGCTTTTCACCTTGAGGTGTGCTACTTATTGTGTCTACTGAGAAGGGAGGAGGGTTGGCTTTTCACCTTGGGGTGTGCTGCTTATTGTGTATACTGAGAAGGGAGGAGGGTGTGCTTTTCACCTTGGGATGTGCTGCTTATTGTGTATACTGAGAAGGGAGGAGGTGGGCTTTTCACCTTGGGGTGTGGTGCGTATTGTGTATAGTGAGAAGGGAGGAGAGTTGGCTTTTCACCTTGGGATGTGCTGCTTATTGTGCCTACTGAGAAGGGAGGATGTAGGCTTTTCACCTTGGGATGTGCTGCTTATTGTGTATACTGAGAAGGGAGGAGGTAGGCTTTTCATCTTGGGATGTGCTGCTTATTGTGTCTACTCAGACGGGAGGAGGGTGGGCTTTTCACCTTGGGGTGTGCTGCTTATTGTATATATTGATAAGGGAGGAGTAGGGCTTTTCACCTCGGGGTGTGCTGCTTATTGTTTCTGCTGAGAAGGGAGGAGGTGGGCTTTTCACCTTTGGGTGTGCTGCTTATTGTGTATACTAAGAAGGGAGGAGGGTGGGCTTTTCACCTTTTGGTCCATCACATTTTCAAACACAACCCATTTCCAAACCCGTTGGATCGGCCACTGTTATATAAGGAAATGGAACGATCACAATTTATTATAATTGGCAAATCAATGAATTTAATGGACACCGCCAGTGCCTGGCATACCGCTTGAGTGGCGTCAAACAGCAACTCTCTCACTCACTTATCACTGTGAGCTGAACCAGGACACATCATGATGATCCTTTAACTGTAGACGGGAAATATCACACTTGTCGTTTCCTGCTAGATAGCTCAATGACTTCTACATAACGAACAGCTGACAGGAAATTATACTTTATTTTCAGTACATCATATTTCGGCCCTATTTTGTAGATTTTAAATGTTTGCGGATATTCGGTAAATCCTCAATAATCACCAAGCGATTATCACAACTTTAACACAGTTATTATTAAAGACAGATAGATGTTCGAGGCAGTGTATTACTTTGTTTGAAATCACACTATCTGTAATCATTTTTAAGAATTTAAAAATGTATCGGCGAAATGGTGTCATGTTCCCTCTGGCCTTTAACTAAAGATAACACTCTAAGGGAGGTAACTGTTGTGGTTAGTAATCAGCCAGGTCTTAAGTCAGGTTGTCACTTGGTAACCGTAGATTCCATGCACGTTCCCTAAGCTGACCAATAGTATGTATACTAACATATGTACTCTTTTGACTCTTTGTATAATAATATTACTTATATCTAACATCAGGTGACAACATATCCTTCTGTGGTAGGATGGGATGATAACCTGTGGGGATAAATATGGTAATACATGTAATGAAATAAAGATAATCGTTGAGTGATATAAGAACTATTGTTGCTTCTAAAATGTATGTTTTTATTTATTTTGTTATCTGTCTATTATATTGCAAAGTTATTTCTATATACCACATACATCACAAAATGTATTAGTGTGTTTCCATTTGCTAAATTTAACCAAGAAGTTATTCAAAGCAGGTGGTTATTTACCTTTACACCCTCGGGCAGTTATTTATTTCGTTTAAGTTGATGGTTATATCCCATAATGATTATCTCATAACCACTAGGTCAGTTATGAGATATTTAACTGACGGAAACAAATAGACTTACACAAGTTTGAAATTTTATCAAATACGAAATAAAAGTCAACGAAAGTGAAATTCGAACCCTGCACCTCTAAGTTCTCAAGCAGCGCCTTTACCAAATGAGCTACCGAGGTTTCATGCCAGTCAGGGTACATTCTGTTGTGTCATGGCTGTCTGGTTATTTGTTCCTATATAAACATGGAACATTAAACTGGATAGGTCAGTGACACCCGGATTTGATTACAGAATGGACACCGATATATTAATGATTGGTGTATGATACAAAGAGAGGCTGGACAGTGGTCACTACACATGGGCTGTTTACTGCTCAATGTGACTTGACGGTGTAACGTAAATGTTGGATATTAGATAATACTAGAGAGTGGACACTGGTCACTACACATGGGCTGTTTACTGCTAAATGTGACTTGACGGTGTAACGTAAATGTTGGACATTAGATAATACTAGAGAGTGGACACTGGTCACTACACATGGGCTGTTTACTGCTAAATGTGACTTGACGGTGTAACGTAAATGTTGGACATTAGATAATACTAGAGAGTGGACAACGGTCACTACACATTAGATGTTTACTATGTGGGAATGGGAAGTGATGAGTGTAACTGTATAAGATGATAATAGATTAAAATGGTCACTCAACAAGGTATGTATCCTTACGGTGAATGGAGTCGTCAGCATTATGGTACCCCTGGAATACTCTTCCTTAAAGGGGCAGTAGCAATTTTTTCGCTGAAATAAGTCGATGAAATGTATTTTTAAAATTATGCCACCAATAGTAAAACACCAATCTATCTTCAGAAAAGCAAGTTGAATAATGAGTGTACATGGTTCCATAAAGCCATGGGAATCGTATTTGTCATTCGAAATAATAAAATGTGTTCACAATAAAATGACCGCCATGCAATTTTTGCTTTATACGCGACACCGTTAGTACCACTTAAGATAATTGGTTAGTGTTATGAGATGTTTTTCCCTCTAAAGTAAATATAAATGTCATAAACTATCATTATAAATGGGAAATTAGAATTGGAAAAAAAACGTGCTAGTGCCCCTTTTAAACCATATATTAAACTAGGATTGACGCGTCAATACTTAGGTCTTCAAGACTTCTGCTTGACCTTCAGCTCCTTGTTTGATCGAAGAATGTCACCAATAATGTTTCTAACAAAACTTCTATGTGTAACATCTCATAATGTACTGAGAAAACCTAACAAAATCAGAAATTCCATTTTAAATTAAAATGGCGGGAAAACCACGTCACCTACGAATTCGTCATGATTGACTTTTTTGCTTGCATTGTTATTCCCCATCTATTAAAAAAAGTTTCAAGTCTCTATGTTAATTTTGAATATTTTCCCCATGTTAAAATTAGAAATCGTGATTATCTGTCATTTTTCAGCCTTAATTGTGACCGGAAATGACTGTTCGTGAGCGATTTTATTATTGATTCCTAAAGACACTATATTGATCTAGTAGCCCTGAAAATTTCATGCAATTGTGAGATCGGGAAGTTGGAGTAATGTCCTCATGAAGTAGGTCCAATGTAACAAGTCGCCCAACTTTGAAAGGTCACTGTGCAAAAAGTATTAGGAGTTCGATCCTGAAAAACAACACAATGTATTCACCAATACCTCAGCTACATACAAAAATAAATGTCAGATTCGTGGTGCAAGTATCTTCAGAGAAGAAGATTGTCAAAGGTACATGGGGTCGGACAGTTTTAAAAAGAGACTAAAAACAAAATGGCGGCTAAACCACGTGACCTAGGGATTCGCTGTGATTTACTTTTTTGCTCGCTTTGTCATTGCTCATCTTTTAAAAAAAAAAATTCCCAAGTTAAAAATCGAAATTTAGAATCGACCTGGACCTTTAATGAGGTAAAAAAATCAAAATTCCGCTTCAACACTTTTCCAGATCTCATTGAATTGTACCATCCCTGAAAGTTTCATGAACATTTGTTAAGCGGTTAATTCAGGAATGTCCGGACAAAAAGTTCCGGAAATAATAATAACGATTCGGATAAAAACAATAGGTCTTCCAGACTATGTCTTGAAGACCTAATTATAATTGAGTGGACAATGGTAACTATACATTCAATGTTTTCTAAGTGAGACGGGACATTGGTCAGCAAACACTTATTATAGAGTGAGCCAATGGTAACTACACATTGAATGTTTTCTAAGTGAGACAGGACATTGGTCAGCAAACACTTATTATAAAGTGAGACAATGGTTACTCAACATGGGATATTTAGTAATAAATGAGAACACGTGATATATGATGATATAAGACAATGGACAATGGTTACTGAAACTAGCATGTTAAAAGAGACTGGACAGCGGTCACTAAACTGGGATATTAGATGTCTAAGGGACTAAAGATTAGTCACTTAGTGGGGGAGATGGGACTCGGGGTAGGTTAGGACATGGGGCAGGTTGGGACACGGGGTAGGTTAGGACACGGGGAAGGTTGGGACACGGGGTAGGTTAGGACACGGGGCAGGTTGGGACACGGGGTAGGTTAGGACACGGGGCAGGTTGGGACACGGGGTAGGTTGGGACACGGGGTAGGTTAGGACACGGGGCAGGTTAGGACACGGGGTAGTTTAGGACATTGGGCAGGTTGGGACACGGGGTAGGTTAGGACACGGGGTAGGTTGGGACACGGGGTAGGTTAGGACACGTGGCAGGTTGGGACACGGGGTAGGTTAGGACACGGGGCAGGTTAGGACACGGGGTAGGTTAGGACATTGGGCAGGTTGGGACACGGGGTAGGTTAGGACACGGGGCAGGTTAGGACACAGGGTAGGTTAGGACACGGGGTAGGTTAGGACACGGGGCAGGTTGGGACACGGGGTAGGTTGGGACACGGGGTAGGTTAGGACACGGTTAGGACACGGGGTAGGTTAGGACACGGGGTAGGTTAGGACATGGGACAGGTTAGGACACGGGGCAGGCTGGGACACGGGGTAGGTTAGGACACCACATATATCTATTGATTCCAAGTAAGGAGGAAGAAACTGTTTATATCCCAATAAGTACCATCATATACCATGTTACATATTATGCTGATGACTGAAAATATGATGTGGTTCAAACACTGTCAAGCAATAACGGTTTTCCAATGGTTTGGCTAAAAGTTTAGCATATCAGTAATTATAATCTGATGTAAAGATGAGTAAGCAATCCTGGTTAATACCTACTGTTCTGGAAAGTTCAATCATTATACTCAGTTGTAACAAGTAATCACTTGACATATTATTTCAATTTACCAATATGGAGGCGTATTATCCCTTTGGGCGTCAATGGGGCAGGTTTGGACACTGGTTGAGACAATGCTACCGGGGTAGGTTGGGACAGGGGGTTGGGACAGTGTCACAATGTGGCCCGGTATATTTTGAGAGCGTCCCAATGTGCCCCATCTTGATTACTATTCTATTAAGTACATACTGCTTGTTATTTTTTATATAAAATATTAGAAATAATTGTGAGCAGTATTGAAATCATAATGAAGAACGAAGAACTAAACATTGCTCTTCTGTCTAGTTCTTCTTTCTTCGAAGACCGAAGAACTAAAAACGAAGCTGCTGCTAACTTCAGGCCGCCGTCTTCAATTTGCTTTTTGAGACTTGAAGCCTGAAGCCATTTAATTGTGGGTAAGTTGGTTACTTGTAGTGTGTATGAATCCCTACAAACTGGTGAGAGCTGCAGGGACCACCATTATCACCAATCAAATGTTCCGGTAATTCATGCTCTTAGACGACTTCCTTTACTGTGCTCACTACTGCCCTTTTATTTTCCTCTCATTTAATGTTGGGGATTCAGTAGTTGGCTCCGTCTGTTTGTCTGTTTGTCTGTTTGTCTGTTCGTCTCATATCCTTTACGGAGCAGTGCTCGAAAACCATTATGCCTAGCTTAAGGAAACCTGCATGCTCTACTATTCATCACAATTATCACTTATAGCTGTACAGAACTTGATATCTGTAAGGCAAAGCTTTAAAAAATCCTTTAAATTTTGCCATTGTTTTACTTCCAGTTACATGAGTCACTAACATGTCAAAGTTAAACGGCTATAGATAATGATGCTTGATAATGTTATGATTACTTGCTGAGAGTTCAACACAATCTTTGCTAGTGTTCAATTAGATGTACGTCCCATAGTTTAAACATAACCATTTACTTCTTAGAAAAAGGCTCCCTAGATATGTCATCTGATAATGGTTCTTGTTTATCATAGTCTTATCATGATTATTAGTAATTGTTAATTGTCTGCATTCATACAACATATTCACACAATCGTTTCAATCATATACTACTCAAGTGACCATTCAACGTATGTGGGGTCGGGGTAGATAAGCCATCTATATTGATCGCTCTTGTTTCTCATTGAAGCAGAATAAGAATAAGCTCTCTTTCGTCTTTGAGTATGAGTCCATATTCTGAAGTACCAATATTCTCTGGCACTGCATTAACTGTCATTTCTCTGGACATCATTGAATACTTGTTTCTTCTTGTTGTATCAGTGATGGGTTTTCTTCTGTTTCCTCTCCTACCTGGTCTACTGCGTGGCTGTAGGTTGCATTACGTATTCTTGTCTGTCCCTCTGCCGAGTTTTCCTTATTGTCTACACACTACCACCAAAAAGGCTCATGCCCCACGCTTGTCACATGGCACTCTTATTGCACGACATCTATGGCATCTGTTATATACTTGCCTGCATTAATAACACGATGTTCTATTCTTGTTTTGCTTAATGTATTCAATTTGGTTAACAATAGAATAAACACTAGTTAGTTGCCTCATATGGCATATTGATGATTCAGAGGTTTTTCATGTATTAAGTCATTCATTTCGTTTTAGTCTTTTATCTTTCAGTTTTTTGCAAGATTTTGTCTTTTGTTCCTGAAATGATCTGTTCAAATTTCACTCAGCAAATGTAAACATTTAAAAACTTGTAATATCAAGTCATCAATGTTTTTATTTTCTTCTTGTTTGTAGTTTTGTAAATCAATTATAGATACACAAACTTTTGTTTCGTTATCTTGTTTACGGAGAAATTTAAGTCACACATTTGTTTGAACATGACTTGGCCTTCTTCTCCGAAACTAATTGATAAAGGAAGCTGAAATTTTCAGAAAAGCAGTTTTATTACATAAAGAATTGAATTTGTTCATTTGGTCCCGACTCCCACCAAATATTGGCGTGGCAGGGACATATTTCAACGACTTTTTCTCAAGAAACAGCATTAATAGAAAGCTCTAATTTGGGGAATATGATCACTACAGGGTTGAGAGACGGATTTGTAAATTTCAATACCTTACTTTCTAAAATAAGGACATGGCAGAGTTTCAATTTAAAGTGGAACAATCATTTTTAATGACTATGATCATACTAGAAAGCTCAACTCCTGAGAATATGATAACTGATGAATAGATAAATATAGAATACTAAACGATGTCCCGTTTCATAACATGTTTATTAAACGAGTGAATGGTTTGGTATTTTAACGGGCAAAAGTTAAATACCAATGCCATTCACGAGTTTCATAAACATCTTATCAAACGGGACCGAGTTTAGTATATTATTTATTAGTCAATGATGTAAATAGCACTGAATTGCAAGGAAATCATTTTTAGTGACGTTTTCTTGCAAATAGGTCACCCGCTAATGCAGTAGCGCGACTAACATTGTGACGCAGTCTGATTAAAATCGACCTTGTTCCGAGGAATAAAATTTGCAAAATTTTGCATCTGCCGGGATACGAACAAGTTCTGTGTTCAGAACCAGTTTAGCGCAGCCAAAACCCAGTCAAATAGCTGACCAATCACATCATAGTATTTAAACGGTTGCTGTTTTGAAAGCATTTGGAACAGACAAAAAGATAGCTGTTTTGGAGTTATCTGCCCCTAGTTTCTCGCACCGAAAGCATTTGTTGGGCATCTTTTGATTGGCTAGCTGAAATGCGCCCGAACACGCTAGTGCACGGGATGCTTTCAGACGGTTTGGCGTGGAAACCCACGAACGATACGAGTTCGTATCCCGGTAGATGCACTATTTTGCAATTTTTATTCCACGGAAAACCGTCGATTTTAATCAGACTGCATTGTGACGTCAACCAAAAACGACTATGATGTCACATGCCGATTATGACGTTACGACAGCACGCGGTGGTATCACACATGTGTGTAATCAACGCATTGTTTTTAATGAGTGATCTCACCACGGTTGAGTAATAATAATTATTATTACTATCCTAATCCTAAATGTAAGGACAAGGCAATGGTGCTATTTAAAGTGGACGCCCTGAAATTACTTTTATTAAATGTCCAATGTAATACTGTTGGTCTATATCATATCAGCTTTCAAACGTGCCAAATTCCAAGCACTGTACATGAATGAAAGACCTTAAAATCAAAATGTTATGCTCAATTGAACCCACTTGTAATCAGAGCTACATGTTACAGCTTCATCTTTATAAAGCCTATATGAAGTTTATTTAAAGTCTATATAAAGTCAAAATAAAATCTATAAAACGAAGTTATAGAAAGACTATAAAAGGTCTATATAACGTCTTCTAAAGCAAAAAAGGATAAAGCATGTTTAACGTATTATAAAATATATACGAATTCTGTATAGCCTATGAAAGTCACTACGGTATCTTTGAAGACTATATAACGACTTTATTACGCCTCTATTAAGTTTGTAAAAGCCTATATAAAGTCTCTATATGAGTCATTATTAAATAGGTAGTATTTTTCCTGCACAGTGATTGGCCAAAAAGATTTTACGTGACAATCTACAGGCCACGATATTGACTTGAGTTACTAAAAATAGACATGGTATCCCCCAAGAACGGGCTTCCCCGTTTTTTTTCAGCAAATCAAATCGCTTGGTCTAGTGTGACGTCATCATCTCACACGATCAGCTGTTCAACAATAGCGTCAGGATCCGAAAATAGAAACCAGCTTTCGCTGACATCACAGATGAAAAACAAAAAGAAATTCTGGAAAATATTGACTCTTAGAATACTAAAAGGTCCACAAACACAGCTGTGAAGGAAATGATGTTTTCCTCGTTTGAGTATCAAAGGGCAGATAATTGTAAGGGCGCTAGCATCCTCCACGCAGGCAGTCTGTTGAGAGAGGCATTCATCCAGTGAGGTTACAGGTCCAGCAAAACGTCCAGTTTCTATTGAGAGGGGCACTCATCCATGGGGTTACAGGTCCAGCAAAGGGTTTAGTCCCACTGTGGCCCATCCCATAGTGAGCCGGGTATTTTCACACCCTCTTAACGAGCTCTCCCAGAGTGGGCCGCGGACAATTGAGCTGACCCATAGTGGCCCACATAGGTTTGATTGCCTTAATTAACAGGAGTGATTACCTTGTTAAGAGGTGTCAAGTGATTAACCATTGATAAGACTACTTACTACTTATGGAAAAAATAACAAGTAAGAAAATTAGGCAGCATCATTTATTTACATGGCATCATTTGTTAAGTCTCACATTATATACACAGAATTTCTCAGTTCATGTTGACACAGTTCATTTACAGGAAAGCATTGATGGGCTTCTGTCATCCCTGTGTTGGTTTCATTCTAATATATAGTTTTTCTTCCCTTCTCAGCTAACACAAACTACTTTCAAAACTTACCGTAGCCTATTTCCTTCCTTCTCAATGTCTAACAGTTAACTTTCTACCACATAATAACCCCACTACTCATCGTTAACACCTTCTCTGATCTATTGCTCACCTGGTTAATCACCCTTAACACCTTCATTAGTATGTTTTTACAACTAACAACCTCTCCCGTAGTGGGCCGGGTTATCACACCTCATTAACGAGCTATCCCCCAGTGGCCCATCGGTCTGCTCATTACGTAATCTACTCGTGGGCCACTATGGGATAATACCCAGCAAAGCGTCCAGTTTCTGTTGAGAGAGGCATTCATCCAGTGAGGTTACAGGTTTAGCAAAGAGTCCAGTTTCTGTTGAGAGAGGCATGCATCCAGTGAGGTTACAGGTTTAGCAAAACGTCCAGTTTCTGTTGAGAGAGGCATTCATCCAGTGCGGTTACAGGTTTAGCAAAGAGTCCAGTTTCTTTTGAGAGAGGCATGCATCCAGTGAGGTTACAGGTTTAGCAAAACGTCCAGTTTCTGTTGAGAGAGGCATTCATCCAGTGAGGTTACAGGTTTAGCAAAGCGTCCAGTTTCTGTTGAGAGAGGCACTCATCCAGTGAGGTAACAGGTCGAGCAAAGCGTCCAGTTTCTGTTGAGAGAGGCATTCATCCAGTGAGGTTACAGGTTTAGCAAAGCGTCCAGTTTCTGTTGAGAGAGGCATTCATCCAGTGAGGTTACAGGTTTAGCAAAGCGTCCAGTTTCTGTTGAGAGAGGCATTCATCCAGTGAGGTTACAGGTTTAGCAAAGCGTCCAGTTTCTGTTGAGAGAGGCATGCATCCAGTGGGGTTACAGGTTTAGCAAAGAGTCCAGTTTCTGTTGAGAGAGGCATTCATCCAGTGAGGTTACAGATCTAGCAAAGCGTCAAGTTTCTGTTGAGAGAGGCACTCATCCAGTGAGGTTACAGGTTTAGCAAAGCGTCCAGTTTCTGTTGAGAGAGGCACTCATCCAGTGAGGTTACAGGTCGAGCAAAGCGTCCAGTTTCTGTTGAGAGAGGCATTCATCCAGTGAGGTTACAGATCTAGCAAAGCGTCAAGTTTCTGTTGAGAGAGGCACTCATCCAGTGAGGTTACAGGTTTAGCAAAGCGTCCAGTTTCTGTTGAGAGAGGCACTCATCCAGTGAGGTTACAGGTCGAGCAAAGCGTCCAGTTTCTGTTGAGAGAGGCATTCATCCAGTGAGGTTACAGGTTTAGCAAAGCGTCCAGTTTCTGTTGAGAGAGGCATTCATCCAGTGGGGTTACAGGTTTAGCAAAGAGTCCAGTTTCTGTTGAGAGAGGCACTCATCCAGTGAGGTTACAGGTCGAGCAAAGCGTCCAGTTTCTGTTGAGAGAGGCATTCATCCAGTGAGGTTACAGGTTTAGCAAAGCGTCCAGTTTCTGTTGAGAGAGGCATTCATCCAGTGGGGTTACAGGTTTAGCAAAGAGTCCAGTTTCTGTTGAGAGAGGCATGCATCAAGTGGGGTTACAGGTTTAGCAAAGAGTCCAGTTTCTGTTGAGAGAGGCATTAATCCAGTGAGGTTACAGATCTAGCAAAGCGTCAAGTTTCTGTTGAGAGGGGCACTCATCCAGTGAGGTTACAGGTTTAGCAACGCGTCCAGTTTATGTTGAGAGAGGCATTCATCCATTGACATTACAAGTCTAGCAAAGCGTCCAGTTACAGGTCAACATATGTTCTGTTGTTACCCAATGTCTTTAGGACACGAACCATAGGAGCACACCAATCTGTCGCATCTGTGACTTCTTCAATAATGTCTTCACCTTTCATTCACTGAAGTTCGTCCTTTACCTTTCCCATCAGGGGAAATAGTATTCTTCGTGCTGTGGAGATAGCATATGGTTGAGTATCAACTTGATGTCTACTGGTGTACACTTGAGCAACCCAAACTGACCTAACATGTCATTGTCAATGTCGCCTGTCTGCCTGATTAGACCCATATTGCTACATAGTATCCAGCTTAGCAAAGTTTGGTATCCCCTGATAACTGATACTCGAAACTTGTAAACGTCTCTCTTGGATCTGGTTGTAGTGAAGAATTCCCCGAGGCATGTTATTCCACTATCAATACTTCTCAAGTTGGAATTTGAGGGAGACAGCTTTGGTTTGATGTTAAGACTGTTGTAAGTTTCTACATTGATTACAGTGGTATCTGCTCCTGTATCCACTGTAATTCCTTGTCATCTGTTTTGCCTCTTCAATTGTTAACGTAGGTCCAAATCACCAGCCTATCTCGTATTGATTCCTCTGTCTTATCTCCAAAATCTCCAAAATCATCAATATCTAAAATTGTCTGATGAACGCCTCGACAGGTTCCTGTGACCTCTGTGACCTTTGATGCTCAAGAATGCCAATCCTTCTTGGTATGAAACCATCATTGAATTTGGCAATAACAGTATCAGTTTCAGTTTCACCCCACGCAAATGATGAGATTATTGTTTCTGCTTCCCTCCCCATAGCATATATAAGACCGGAAACCTGTACCTCGTTTGTTTCCCTGTTCAGTTTTGTCGATGTGCGAAACCGCCAAATCTCTGCAGCCACACTAGCCATTCTGTTGGCTCTGAAAAGTCGAAATTCTCCGGAGGCTGGAAATTGGCCATGCTTACTTGTGTAGTTTCACTTCTGACACAATGTCACAGGATTCTTGGGTTCAAAATATTTATTGTCTTGAGACTGCGATATTGATCTTACGGCAAATATTTGCACGGCTATTACAAATGACGGTCAAACCGCGAGACCTCGAACGAGAGCCACTCCAGGGGAATTAAATCTGAATGAAGTAATACTGATATTCAAAATATTTGAAGCATCCATAAAATATTACGTACCATACGTTAGGTGTCATGGATCCTGTCGGATTTCACCCATTTTGTGTCATGTGAATCGAAATGTAATTTCAGTTAAGAGTTTTTATCCCATCGATCACAACTTTTAATCCCAGTCACAACAATGTGATGAACTTCAACATATACCTGTTTTCATCAAAGCCAAAGGATGAAACGAATTTTGAAAAATTATCGCATTATTAACAGTCAGACAACACGGAAATTGAAGGGAAATATTTACAAATTCTAAATATAACTCAAATATGGATAACTCTCGGGTTATAAAACACGATGTGCTACATGGACAATTTGATTGAAGGAGATTCTGTTAATATCACACAAAATGAATGACAAAATGACATGCTACTCAAAAAAATGATGTTTGTATGATGTTTTTTCGTGGTTATCAATATATATTTACATATATATCGGTGGAAAAAAGAGAACTAAAATTAAAAAGGAAAATACATATCCGTGGTTCATAAAGTAAACAAGTCTTCTTACACTATTAAGCTTAAAATATCGTTATTATTTTCAATATTCTAAAAATCCTGATGATCGAAAACTGGACAATTGACCCTTTACGTCAAGTCAATTAATGGTTATTTTTACCGAAATACCCTTCCAAGTGTATGTATTTTCGATACATACTATTATAATATGAGTTTGTTTGATTTGGGACCAACAATGGTTTGGTTGCGTTTCTTTTGCAAGTCAGTTTATATTATTATTTAATATTTTATAATGAATTATTGTTTATGATACACAACTGTTCATCATATATGTAAAAATTCATAAATTTGCCTGATTCTGCACACACTACAACATTTTAAAGAATGTAGGTGTAAATTTTATTTCTTACCCATGTCTTCATTAAACGAAGATAATTTACCTTAAATATAATCACAGTCGACAATTAATTCAATGAAAGACTGCAGATAAGTATTGTTGTATCGTGTCATAGTCAAATGCATCTAATTTCTTTTTAATATTAAATTAATCGAAACCAACTGAAGTGAGCTCATTATTTTGCCTGGCAGTTTACAATTGTTGAACAATTTGGTGAGTGAGTGGGTGGGGTATGGTCCTTTTTCAAAGATTGGATCAGCAGTGAAATTTGAAATGATTATAATGAAAATTTAGGGATAACGGAAAATGGGGATACACATAAAAAGTACAGACGAAATGTCCTCTCATGAGAGAATGATCATCCCATTGTCATTTCAATATGGGTCATGAAACTACATGTATGTTGTCGCCCTAAAACATTGACATCCATACGCTACCATCCAAGGAAGAATCGAACATCTCAATCGCCGTTAGTCTTTTCTCGAGATTTACTCATTAGACGAACATCATTTCTGGTCGAGGAGAACCTAGATCCAGATTGACTCCAGAATCATTTGAATTACTCCGCACATTCATATATTCGGCGCGATTTCCTCTGAGATCCACATATCCGGAAGGATTTCTGTTGACATCCAGATATCCAGAATTCCTGTCGAAGTTGATGTGTTCTGGAGGATATCCGTCCATATCCCGATATCCAGGAGGATATAGATCAGCGTCATATTCATCCAGGACTACTGGATATCTGCTCCTGGGTCGAGACAGGGCTCCAGGGCCAGCGACAAACTGGAGGTCCGTACTGGAGAGATCCAGGGGAGCTGGCTCGTATCGTTCATCAGAAGCATCCGGGCTGTAGTTCCAATACTGAAATAGGGCAAGTTTTATACATGAAGCCCACGTAAAATATATCTTCTTTAAGAGGTAGCATCAAGTCAGTCTGCATTTTTGTAGAGAAGGAATCATGTATATTTAAATAGACTCAGTTAATTTCTATACAAACGATTTGGTTGGGTTTTATAAGTCACTTTCAGTGAAAATAATGATATATTTTTTAATTATATAGCTTTAAATGCGACAAAGATTCTTAAACGAATATTTTGCAAATGTTATTTATCTTGCGTCTTCCATTCAGTAATGATTTGACATTTTCTTTGTATTCACTGTTTCAAAGGCTATCTGACATTAAACTTTCGAATTGTCCAATCATGAAGAACAACATCCATCCAACTATAATCGAGTCCACTGTTGCTGAACTTCACAGACATTGGCCAACTGAGCTAAACACATGTAGATTGAAATGTTTGAAATGATATGACGTCAGCCACCTTTCATTATTAATATCAGTCATTAAGACTCGCTATGTAGATACGTATAGTACTGTAAATAGTTCCATCTACACCTGCATATACCTCACTACAGTATTGATAGTGAGAGGGCAATTTAAATTATGTGTGATACAAGTAATCTCACACACAAATTCAACCAAGAAACTGTTGAACATCATTCAGACGAAATCTAAAATCGCAAAATCACGAAACCTGGGAAGGAAGTGTGGACACAAACATGAATTTCACTTATTTGGCAATTTCATTATTTGGTAATAATGTATCACTACCTAAATTGTTGGTGATTTGTTTTTAGATATCTCGATGGAAATCTCCCATAAACGTTTAATCTGTCTCGTTCTGTACTTATATTTGTAAATACTGACCCCCAACTAAGCAAATCAAAATATTTGGAAACTGTATTTTAATCTTAATTTCATGATATCTTACTTTTTTCTCATCAGGCGTCTGTGTATATTCAAGAACATCTGGCCCATTTGAAACTCGACTTGGCAGTCTGAGAAAAAAACAGAATTATCCAATTAATGAAAGTAGTAGTAGTAGAAGTAGTAGTGATAGTAGTGGTAGTAGTAGTGGTGCTAGTGGCAGTAGTAGTAGTAGCAGTAGTATAGTAGTTGTAGTGGTGGTGGTAGTAGTAGTAGTGGTGGTAGTAGTAGTGGTGGTAGTAGTAGTAGTTGTAGTAGCAGTGGTGGTAGTAGTAGTACTAGTAGTAGCAGTAGTAGTAGTAGCAGCAGTGGTGGTAGTAGTAGTTGTAGTAATAGTAGAAGTAATAGTAGTAGTAGTAGTAGCAGTAGTAGCATCAGTAGTAGTAGTAGTAGTAGTAGTTTAAGTGGTAATAGTAGTAGTAGTAGTAATAATACAAGTAGTAGTAGTTGTAGTAGTAATCTAATATTAGTAGTAGTAGTAGTAGTAGTAGTAGTAGTAGTAGTTGAAGTGGTGGTGGTGGTACTAGTAGTAGTAGAAGTAGTAGTAGTAGTAGCAGTAGTAGTAGTATTAGTAGTAGCAGTGGTGGCAGTAGTAGTTGTAGTAATAGTAGAAGTAATAGTAGTAGTAGTAGTAGTAGTAGTAGCAGTAGTAGCATCAGTAGTAGTAGTAGTAATAGTAGTAGTAGTAGTAGTAGTAGTAGTAGTAGTAGTAGTAGTAGTAGTAGTAGTAGTAGTAGTGAAGCGTCCATAAAATATATTTGGGTTGACAGCCCTGTATGGCATTGACATAATTTATGATGAAATTAATAATTATTTACATGTTCCTGATTTTACGAACCTTTAAGATATTTAGCAATATTCACCAACAATTTACATTTTTGCAAGACATTATTCTTACAAAATCTTCTTTAGATGGATTGTATTCATAATTGAAATACTCTTTTCTTTCATCCTTGTAGTGTTGATAAACCATTAATACGTGAAATTCATCTTCAATTAATGATAAACCTTTATCTTGACAAAATAAATAAAGTCTATTACACTATTTTATATTATTATGCCTGCCCATTTCAACTGCAAGTTTGAAATTATTTCATCTAAATTGGCTCAAAACATTCTTGTAGTACCATGGAATGTCTGAGGAAAGATATTGTTCAATATGCAACATGGTCTTAAATTGACAGTAAGTCTGACATTTACTTAATTCTGAAACCATATTATGCCAATCTTGGCTCAAACGATCAAACAATCTTTGTTGAAAAAGTGAAATAAACATTTTTATATTTCCTATGTCCTGGCTTATCCAAAGAATCCCAAAGGAAATTGAAATAAAATACTTTTAATATATGATGCCCATGTTCTTCTCCCTGCATCATCAATATAATTATATTGAAGGGGAACCCTGCCATATTCTCCTAAAGCCATAACATTACATGTATATTTACTCAACCTCAAAACCCTCTTATATAGTGAAGTTTGTACCTTTATCAATGATTTGTGAATAGGTAACTCCCCATAGCTCTGCTCTGTAACGATAGGTAAAACCATAGTATCCAAAACCTTAAAAAAACATCTGTACAGGAAACTTGTCCATGTTTACGCTGATAACCATAGAATGACATTAAAACTTTATTTGCTTGAGAAGCTAGACAACTCTGTGCCCTAGTCCATGATAGAGTAGGAGTAAATACAACACCAAGATTTCTATATCTATTTACAACCTCAATGATTTTACCCTTAAAGTACCACTTTTCATATGACCTAAGTGGACGCCCTCTCCGAAAATGTATAATTTTAGTTTTGTTTAAGTTAACTTTCATACCGGACTCATCACAAAACTTTTCAAGTACATTTATTTCCTTTTGGAGCTGAACAGCAGTGTCGCTAACACCAGAAACATCATCCGCAAAACATAAAGCAACCACATTTGGACTGTCTTGAGATATGAACATACCATTTCCACCTTTCTCCTCAAGCATTAAAGAGAACTGATTAATGAACATTATAAATATTATAGATGTACAGTGTGAACATAGCAATATAACATTACATTAACACAGACCAAAACGGTTTTGATGAAGCATTAGTTTAAATAACTAAAACAAGGTGAACATTTATTTTACAAATTGATTTTTAAGTCCTTTCTTTCTCGCTTTTGTAATTCATTTATTAACAATAAAAGAACTTAAAAATCACAGGTTTGGACAGCAAGAGGGTGGCCGCTACCCTAGAAAAGAAGGTAATGTCAGTTGGTTTGGTTAGCCGCCTAAGAGTGAAAGCAAGTAAAGGGGGATTTTTACGAGCGTTTTCCAGCGGAGCTAATTTCAAGTGCAGATGAGGACAGAACAACTATAGAGGTAGAGGAAGGGATACATGATAGAGATGACATTTGCATAAACAATTTTTTTTTCAAAAATCTAATTACAATTAACGGAATTTAAAATTTTTAAAATTCGAATTGATTGCAAATAATTAACAAAACATTATGTAGAAAAAGGCTAGTTAAAAAAATTATATAATAAAAAAGTTATTACAAAAATTGATGAAAAAAAAAAGTCGTCAATATACGATTTTTTTCGTGACATTAATTTATAAATAAGAACATAACGAACGGTTGAGAATAGTTAACAAGAGTGTGTGTAGGAAAAGGCTAGATAAAAAAGTTATTAATAAAACAGTTATTACAGAAAAGGATATATAAAAGGAAGTGGTGAACACGAACAATGTTGTGACATTAATTTAACAAATACAGCATGGCAAACGGTTGCAGATAGTTAAACAAACATTGCACAAGAAAACATAAATAAAAAATCAATTAATAAATAAGTTATTACAAAAAAGGATATTTAATAAAGTAATCAGCATGTACAATATATTGTGACATTTATTTAAGGGAATAAAGCCTGACAAACGTTTGCGCACATTACACAAAACATAGTGCAAAAAGAATCATAAAGAAACATACATAAATAAAGTAAATATAATATAAAAACATAGAGTTAGTATGGGCCATCCACGTATGCAATACGTTGTGGCTAGTGGAAGGTTGCCGTGGCGCTGCTCCGAGCTTACGCAGCTGTTGGTGCAAGGAGCTCTGAACCAGGAAGTGAAGCGGAAGTGGTAGGTTGCTGACAAGAATGGGGCCGTACGGCAAATAAAAAGTGTGTAAAAATGAAACTAAATCGGGATTTTGTTACATAAGGCATGTTAAAACGAAAGCATATACTAAAAACAACAATCCATCATTATACGCAGTACAATGTGGGGAAAATAACCGCCCCCAACATTGCGCGGAGCTCACGAAACCCTGTAAGGAGCTCGTGAAAACAAAATATTAAATTCAATGTGAAACGCAGAATAATTAGATAAAGGTATTTAAATAATGGAAAATATTATAAAAATTACTTATGGCAATGAAAATATTAAATTATAGAATGGAAAACAAAAAGAATTTGTGTATTAATTAATTACAGAAAATAAATGACCAAGCAAAAGCAATTAAGGAAAAACATATGAAAAAACAGAGCTGTGTGAAATCACACAGTTAAGCAGTAAAGGCTGGGTTCTTTTTAATAAATGTATAAATACTTGAAAAATAAAGTATTTAAAAAAGAAAACATTGATGTCGGCCATTTTGAAATGAGACCTCCTCCAAAGAATAGAGGTTTCGTCTGTATATTAAATATAAAATATATAAATATAAAAATATAAAATATAACTTTGATTTATTACTTGAACATGCTAGTTCATTGTATCATTTAAAGGAATAACTTCATTTAATACAACACAAACTATAATGAATTCCTAAAACAAGCGGCCATTTGTAATGAGACCTCCTCCAAAGAATGGAGGTTTTGTCTGTTTATTAAAACATAGTTTTGTTTTATGTTTTGAACATTCTAGTTCACTATATCATCAAAAGGAATACATTCATTTGATGCAACACATACTATAGGAATTCCTAAAACGAAAGCACTGACTATATTAGTAGGGTCTTTCAAAATGGTGGCCATTTTGAAATTAAACCTCCTCCACAGAATAGAGTTTTTTTCTGTTTATTAAAACATAGCTTTATTATATTATTTTAACATGCTAGTTCATTGTATCATCTAAAGGAGTAATGTCTTTGAATGCAACACATACTATAGGAATTCCTGAAACGAAAGCACTGAATCTATTAGTAGGGTCTTTCAAAATGGCCGCCATTTTGAAATTAAACCTCCTACAAAGAATAGAGTTTTTTTCTGTTTATTAAAACATAGCTTTGTTATATTATTTTAACATGCTAGTTCATTGTATCATCTAAAGTTGTATCATCTAAAGGAGTAATGTCTTTGAATGCAACACATACTATAAGAATTCCTGAAACGAAAGCACTGAATCTATTAGTAGGGTCTTTCAAAATGGCCCCCATTTTGAAAAGAGACCTCCCCCAAAGTATACAGGTTTTGTCTGTTTATTTAAACATATCTTTGTTGTTTGTTTTATTTAACATGCTAGTCTATTGTATCATCTAAAAGAGTAACGTCGTTGAATGCAACACATACTTTAGGAATTCGTAAAACGAGAGCACTGAATATATTCGTAGGGTCTTTCAAAATGGCGGCCATTTTGAAATTAAACCTCCTCCAAAAAATAGAGTTTTTTTCTGTTTATTAAAACATAGGTTTGTTATATTATTTTAACATGCTAGTTCATTGTATCATCTAAAGGAGTAACTTCGTTTAATGCAACACATACTTTAGGAATTCGTAAAACGAGAGCACTGAATATATTAGTAGGGTCTTTCAAAATGGCCCCGATTTTGAAATGAGACCTCCTCCAAAGTAAACAGGTTTTGTCTGTTTATTTAAACATATCTTTGTTGTTGGTTCTTTTAACATGCTAGTCTATTGTATCATGTAAAGGAGTAACTTCGTTGAATGCAACTCACACTTTAGGAATTCGTAAAACGAGAGCACTGAATATATTAGTAGGGTCTGTCAAAATGGCCCCCATTTTGAAATGAGACCTCCTCCAAAGTATACAGGTTTTGTCTGTTTATTTTAACATATCTTTGTTGTTTGTTTTTTTAACATGCTGGTCTATTGTATCATCTAAAGGAGTAATGTCTTTGAATGCAACACATACTTTAGGAATTCGTAAAACGAGAGCACTGAATATATTCGTAGGGTCTTTCAAAATGGCCGACATTTTGAAATTAAAAATCCTCCAAAGTATACAGGTTTTTTCTGTTTATTAAAACATAACTTTGTTATATTATTTTAACATGCTAGTTCATTGTATCATCTAAAGGAGGAACTTCGTTGAATTCAACACATACTTTAGGAATTCGTAAAACGAGAGCACTGAATATATTAGTAGGGTCTTTCAAAATGGCCGCCATTTTGAAATTAAACCTCCTCAAAAGAATAGAGTTTTTTTCTGTTTATTAAAACATAGCTTTATGATATTATTTTAACATGCTAGTTCATTGTATCATCTAAAGGAGTAATGTCGTTGAATGCAACACATACTATAGGAATTCGTAAAACGAGAGCACTGAATATATTAGTAGGGTCTTTCAAAATGGCCCCCCTTTTGAAATGAGACCTTCTCCAAAGTATACAGGTTTTGTCTGTTTATTTTAACATATCTTTGTTGTTTGTTTTTTTTAACATGCTGGTCTATTGCATCATCTAAAGGAGTAACTTCGTTGAATGCAACACAATCTTTAGGAATTCGTAAAACGAGAGCACTAAATATATTCGTAGGGTCTTTCAAAATGGCCCCCATTTTGAAATTAAACCTCCTCCAAAGAATAGAGTTTTTGTCTGTTTATTAAAACATAGGTTTGTTATATTATTTTAACATGCTAGTTCATTGTATCATCTAAAGGAGTAACTTCGTTGAATGCAACACATACTTTAGGAATTCGTAAAACGAGAGCACTGAATATATTAGTAGGGTCTGTCAAAATGGCCCCCATTTTGAAATGAGACCTCCTCCAAAGTATACAGGTTTTGTCTGTTTATTTAAACATATCTTTGTTGTTTGTTTTTTTAAAATGCTAGTCTATTGTATCATCTAAAGGAGTAACGTCGTTGAATGCAACACATACTTTAGGAATTCGTAAAACGAGAGCACTGAATATATTAGTAGGGTCTTTCAAAATGGCCCCCATTTTGAAATGAGACCTCCTCCAAAGTATACAGGTTTTGTCTGTTTATTTAAACATATCTTTGTTGTTTGTTTTTTTAAAATGCTAGTCTATTGTATCATCTAAAGGAGTAACGTCGTTGAATGCAACACATACTTTAGGAATTCGTAAAACGAGAGCACTGAATATATTAGTAGGGTCTTTCAAAATGGCCGCCATTTTGAAATGAGACCTTCTCCAAAGTATACAGGTTTTGTCTGTTTATTTAAACATATCTTTGTTGTTGCTTTTATTTAACATGCCAGTCTATTGTATCATCTAAAGGAGTAACTTCGTTGAATGCAACACATACTTTAGGAATTCGTAAAACGAGAGCACTGAATATATTCGTAGAGTCTTTCAAAATGGCCGCCATTTTGAAATTAAACCTCCTCCAAAGAATAGAGTTTTTTTTCTGTTTATTAAAACATAGGTTTGTTATATTATTTTAACATGCTAGTTCATTGTATCATCTAAAGGAGTAACTTCGTTGAATGCAACACATACTTTAGGAATTCGTAAAACGAGAGCACTGAATATATTAGTAGGGTCTTTCAAAATGGCTCCCATTTTGAAATGAGACCTCCTCCAAAGTAAACAGGTTTTGTCTGTTTATTTAAACATATCTTTGTTGTTGGTTCTTTTAACATGCTAGTCTATTGTATCATCTAAAGGAGTAACTTCGTTGAATGCAACACATACTTTAGGAATTCGTAAAACGAGAGCACTGAATATATTCGTAGGGTCTTTCAAAATGGCCGCCATTTTGAAATTAAACCTCCTCCAAAGAATAGAGTTTTTTTTCTGTTTATTAAATCATAACTTTGTTATATTATTTTAACATGCTAGTTCATTGTATCATCTAAAGGAGTAACTTCGTTGAATTCAACACATACTTTAGGAATTTGTAAAACGAGAGCACTGAATATATTAGTAGGGTCTTTCAAAATGGTCGCCATTTTGGAATTAAACCTCCTCCAAAGAATACAGGTTTTTTCTGTTTATTAAAACATAGCTTTATTATATTATTTTAACATGCTAGTTCATTGTATCATCTAAAGGAGTAACGTCGTTGAATGCAACACATACTTTAAGAATTCGTAAAACGAGAGCACTGAATATATTAGTAGGGTCTTTCAAAATGGTCGCCATTTTGAAATTAAACCTCCTCCAAAGAATAGAGTTTTTTTCTGTTTATTAAAACATAGCTTTATTATATTATTTTAACATGCTAGTTCATTGTATCATCTAAAGGAGTAACTTCGTTGAATTCAACACATACTTTAGGAATTCGTAAAACGAAAGCACTGAATATATTAGTAGGGTCTTACAAAATGGTCGCCATTTTGAAATTAAACCTCCTCCAAAGAATAGAGTTTTTTTCTGTTTATTAAAACATAGCTTTATTATATTATTTTAACATGTTAGTTCATTGTATCATCTAAAGGAGTAACGTCGTTGAATGCAACACATACTTTAGGAATTCGTAAAACGAGAGCACTGAATATATTAGTAGGGTCTTTCAAAATGGTCGCCATTTTGAAATTAAACCTCCTCCAAAGAATAGAGTTTTTTTCTGTTTAATAAAACATAGCTTTATTATATTATTTTAACATGCTAGTTCATTGTATCATCTAAAGGAGTAATGTCGTTGAATGCAACACATACTATAGGAATTCGTAAAACGAGAGCACTGAATATATTAGTAGGGTCTTTCAAAATGCCCCCCCCCCCCCCCCCCCCCCCCCCCCCCCCCCTTTTGAAATGAGACCTCCTCCAAAGTGTATATAGGTTTTGTCTGTTTAATTAAACATATCTTTGTTGTTTTTTTTAACATGCTAGTTAATTGTATCATCTAAAGGAGTAACTTCGTTGAATGCAACACATACTTAAGGAATTCGTAAAACGAGAGCACTGAATATATTCGTAGGATCGTTCAAAATGGCCGCCATTTTGAAATGAGACCTCCTCCAAAGTATACAGGTTTTGTCTGTATATCAAAACATGACGTTGTTTTATTGCTTGAACATGCTAATTCATTCACTATATCATCTAAAGGAATACACTCATTTGATGCAATACATACTATAGGAATTCCTAAAACGAAAGCACTGAATATATTGGTAGGGTCTTTCAAAATGGCTGCCATTTTCAACTGAGACCTTTTCCGAAGAATAGAGGTTTTGTCTGTATATTAAAACATAACTTTGTTTTATTCCTTGAACATTTCTAGGGCACTGTATCATCAAAGGAATAACTTCATTTAATGCAACAAATACTATAAAATTAATATCATGGTCGTTCTCGAAAACAAAACACATATGTGATCTCATTTATTTTATATAGTTTCTCATTTGTGGTAGAAGTTGAGAATAAACATATATTAAATATTTAGTTAAAGTCAATTGTAAACCTTACTTAGAAATTAAAATATATCATAGCCAGCATCTCTTGTATTGTGAAATGGACACTCATGTTCATGATGTCCAATAAGAAGTGCATTTGACATTCTCCCTTTAGCCATCAGAGTTATCTCCCTTTAGCCATGTTGCCCATGGTATAACTCACCCATCCTTAACAAACATTTATGGGTCTATTTATGTTTGTAAGCGAGTGTTCTTGTTGAATAAATCTGTCATATAAGGGTCAGTATATATTACTTATTTTACACATTAGGTAAAAAGAAACATACTAAAAGCTATTCTTTTTTGTAGGATCTACAATGTATAATCATTGCAAAAATATTGTTTATCATTCATATTTTCCAAATATCTTGTACCTTAAGCTTATCAATAAATTCAATAAATAAGGTGTTAGCAACTTTTAGGAGAGTAAAATAATTTAAATTATCTCATTTTATACATAAACAAATATGCCAGACGATTTCCACAAGTAAACTGTGCCTGGGGATTCAGTTGCTTAGCAACGGCAGAGAGCTCCCGGCCCGGATAGCTTGTAAAAAGCGTGCATCACGTGGTCACTCAGCGCGAAAGTGTCAACTTCTTCAGCCATGTCTTCCAGTATATTTCATTTCCAGATATGATGAGTATCAAAATCAAGAAAGTCAAAGTTTATGTTTCATTTCACGTATTTTTATTACAGAGTTTATGTCTTTACATTTGCGTTGGTGATACCGACACATTTCTATTATTTGTGATTTGGGCTAACTGCACAATAAACAGTTAAACGAGATAATCACGGGGTAACCAACTGCCAGGAAACAATCATGTTACAGTCACTGTGTTTTCAAAAAAATAATACAATAACGTCCCCTCTTCGGTAGCCTATTAGTCATTCCATTAATGCCATCTGTTTGTTATTAGTTTTGAGTTAAGTTTAATAAATGGGTATTTGAAAATGGAAACTTGTCAGTATGCCCCTATCAAGAGGATTCATGATGTTCACGGCTGCTAGTATCATTGAAGGTAGAAAGGCGACAATACAATGGTGGCTATGCATTGCAGTGAAACCTATGAGCATCGGCTGTAACTAGCAAAACATGGATGGTAGGCCTACTGCAGTCAAATTCGGTACACCAAAACCTTACTGTATATAGATCAGTTCTCTACAGAATACAAAGTTTGCAGAGCACCTGGCGGGATTCGAACCCCGAAACACTTGACCAAAAGCCCAGCACGCAAAACACTGAAATGTGTAACCCCTATAAACACACCGATGAAATATAAATATGATTCCACTGGACACAAACGTTTGCTATAGGAACATTGCTCCCTCAACCAGCAGTCCGCAACTTAATTTGATCAATACATATTTAAGTAAGTAGTACTCATAAGTATAATCATTGTCGTTTCTGTTCATAACATGGATAATGGGTTAGTATATGTAACAGTTTGTCTCAGAACACATAAAATGCGCCACTTAGCAATAGGGTTATCTCCATTTAGCTCTGTTGGGAGTAGTGGCTATCTGTTAATCAAAATTGATGGTCAAATGTATTAGGTTATAAATTAATATTCTTGTTGAATTTTGTTTTTTCCTGGACGAGTCCCATACATATGACAGGAACAATCCTATCTTGAAACGATCACCTCTCCACAACACAAAGTTGATGGATTGTATTTGAAAAATATTGTCAATAAAAGTTAAAACACTTTCCCTCTTCTGTACATATTTCTCCCGCGCAAATTAATGTACTTTCAGATGTTGATTCCGAGAGATGAATGAATGAACGAATGAATGACAATTGATTTATATAGCGCCTAACATGCTGATTATACTTGCTCAGTGGCGCTTTACATCGATTTAAGTACATAGTGCAGTGATTGTAGAGATCAAAAGATAATACATCTTGTTTTTCTTTAGCATCTTTTTTTATATGCCAAAATGTTGCCTGAATAAAAATGTCTTCAGCATGTTCTGTTCATATGTCCCTTGTTGGCGCCTGCTGTATTTCAGTTGGAAGTTCATTCGACAGTACAGGAGAGGCAACTGAAAAGCATCTTTCCCAACAATTCTGGGGATGGAACGATCGTTCTTAGTCATGCTGGATCGGAGGACCTAGTGAAGGTTTTTTTGTGATCTCACAGTGCTTCCTGGAACCAGTAATCAGACGAGCAGAACTGTTCTGGAGATGTTGCAGAAGTTTGATGTTTGAACTTGATGTAAAGCTCAAACGTGTATATTGAACACTCTAGAGTAGTGGTTCACACCTTTGTCCACCAAAGAACGCGTTTGGATCCTAATTGAGCCACCAAACACTTGTTACCTTGGCCTCATATTGTATTGTGTCCCTGGACAAGACACTTCATCTACACTGCATTTAGTTCAACCAATTGTTTAATACAGACATAACAACATAAGCACAATAAAACTTACGTTAGTAAGTACATTGTTTAACATGACAAACTAAATAATGTCCACTCCTCATACCTCACAGTTTTCGACCAATAACTTATTTACTCCTTGCTGCATTTGCTTAACTTGTCTGTACTAGTGTAGTAGCGTGATAAACTTCATAGTGGGATCTGATGTTCTAGCACAGAAAAGTTAAGGAATGCAGCAAGGCTGAAGTAAGCTATTGATCCACCTTGTGAGTGTTATGACTTTCACTGGAAGTTTTAACAGATCTCGTTGATAATACATGTCAAACAGAAGCAGTAACACTGTAAATATGGAACAATATCCTTATCTTTTAACCGGAAACATAAATAATGAAATCTGGCACCTATCGCCATCACTCAATACCCAGGAGCTTAACTACTCAGCTGAAACCAATAACTTGTAACCAATCGAATTTGCCGACAGTGATGCTGAGACTCCAGCGATGTACCATTGTGATGGCGGTACGACCATTGTGATGTCACAACTGCTCGCTATTTTGATGTCATACTTGGAGCGGTATTACACTAGTTTAATATTGCGCTATAAATAGAACACTGCAGTATCTTCCACTTACGAGTAATAATTATAATTATTGAGAAGTGGAGTACGTTGTTTGAGTCATCTTTTGTCAAACGATATACGTAGTTTTATTTTACTGAGAAATGTTGAGTGTTGCTGTAAATTGCAAACTTAATGCAACTTTATTCAGTATAGTAATTATACAAAGGTGAACGTACCATGATCGAAAACCGGACAGTGACGTGCTAAGTGTTTAAACATAGTCGTGTACCTGTCCAGAAACTGCAGTGTTGGCTGTACACTGGTTGTCTTCTATTTGTTGGGTTACTCTTCGTTAGCAGATCTTTTTATACGGTAGTTATGGTTTATTTACAGCCAATAAACAAGGGAATGTCTTGAAGGAGCAAACCATGGATGGTACTGCGCTGAAATTCAGTGCTTCATTGTAAACAATTACTGCATTTAGAACAGTTCTCTACAGCAGACAAGGGTGATTTGAACCACATATTTTTTTAATCTACAGCCGAGGGCACTAACAACTACCCTTTACTTGAATAAAAATTGGAAATAAAACTTATTTACCCTGTTCTATCAAAGCCTGGCATTATACACATCAGGACTCGGCGCCCAACCACTTTTTGTCTGATATTATGTAATTTTCATCTTTAGAGATGTTCCTTAATACAGGAATCTTTATTTAATGACATGTTTTTAGAATTAAAGTTTAAGGTTGCTTTTCACATACTCTCATAAGGTTTGTGTTCAATAGTTGCAATGTTGTTTGTGTGCTTATATATCTTCTGCAATTAATTAAATATAATGGTTTACTATTCTGGAAATATTCATAATACACCAAACTTGGGACAGACTGGGGGGGGAAGGGTGCGGGTAGTATCGGTATATACCAGACATATACGTGACCTGTACTGGAGATTGATCTGTACTGGAGATTGATCTGTACTGGAGATTGACCCGTACTGGATATTGACCCGTACTGGATGTTAACCCGTACTGGATATTGACCCGTACTGGATGTTAACCCGTACTGGATATTGACCTGTACTGGATATTGGCCCGTACTGGAGATTGACCCGTACTGATGTTTGACCCGTACTGGAGATTGACTTGTACTTGACATTGACCCGTACCGGAGATTGACCGTTACTGGAGATTGACCCGTACTGGAGATTGACCTTGACTGGAGATTGACCTGTACTGGAGATTGACCGTTACTGGAGATTGGCCCGTACTGGAGATTGACCTGTACTGGAGATTGACCTGTACTGGAGATTGACCTGTACTGGAGATTGACCTGTATTTGAGATTGACCCGTACTTGACATTGACCCGTACTGGAGATTGACCCGTACTGGATATTGACCCGTACTGGAGATTGACCCGTACTGAAGATTGACCTGTACTGAAGATTGATCCGTACTGGAGATTGACCCGTACTGGATATTGTCCCGTACTGGAGATTGACCCGTACTGGAGATTGACCTGTACTGGAGATTGACCCGTACTGAAGATTGACCTGTACTTGACATTGACCTGTACTGGAGATTTATTTCAATCAGAAAATGTGCTAGAGTCCCTTTAAAACTGATGTCTCTGTGTGAAATCCATATACATAGCTTACAATTCAAGTACTGTGAGACTTGTTACTATATTTTACTTTGGTTATGATATATACTTAAGGAGGTGAGATGATTTTGGGGATTTTCAAAAGTATTTGGTTTGCAAGAAGAAAGCCTGCAACACCAACTATGGTTATACCTTGCAACGAAACCTGCGAGCACCGGCTGGAACTATCTATACATGCATGGTACTGTGCTGAAATTCAGTGTATTATTGCACCCAAACCTTACTGTCCTTTACGTGAATGCAATATACAAATTAGGTCATATATTATTAGATTATCTATTGAATATGCTATAACTATGGTAATATATTGAGACCTGCGATCACCGGCTGGAACTATCAATTCATGTATGGAGCTGCTCTGAAATATAGTGTACCTTGGCACCAAACCTTACTGCACGTAGAACAAGTCTCCACAGCAAAGTTTGCAGGATTCGAACCACGGACCTATTTATCTAAGCCGGACCACTGTGCTATACTTGAAGAATGAACTCCGAATATTAATAATAATGTAAGAGTGCATGGGCTGATATAGGCATAGATATACCATATAGACAGATTTCTTTATAGAATTAAAATATGCAAATAAGGTCATTCATGATAATGCATTTATTCAGAAGACCCACCTAGATCTTCTGATAAATACTTTCTTGAAAAAGGTCCGATAAAATTGATTGCAATGCAATATGCTCATTAGGTTATATATTAGTACATCATCTATTTAATAAATCAAACGTATAACAAGTCTAAAACTGTTGATTGAAATAAAATGGCGACCCAAATGTTTTAATTGTAAATATATACAAAGTTGATAAATTTGTTCAAAAGGTAAAACTTAAAGTCCAATGATTGTATATATTGAATATCAAAGAGTTTCTGACAAACAGGATTTAAGAAATCCAATGAGCATGAATGCTTGGACGGACAGACGGACGGACACGGGACAGACGGACGGACACGGGACGGACGGACGGACACGGGACGGACGGACATGGGACGGACGGGGATGGACAGACAGATGAACGGACAGGCTGAGTCATATATACCCGTAATATTTCCTAGGTAGGAGTATAATCAGGTAATACCCCATACGAAACATTTAATCAAAGAAGGCAATTACATTTTTTATACTTTAATTTTAATAAAATTACATTAAATAGACAAAAACTATTTTTAAGGGAGGACGTTCACTAAACGTTGAATATCTCTCAACCCAGTCAAATGCACTGCATAACACTATAAACGCCAGGCCAGTAAACGTGTGTACAACATTGTTTCATATCATCTCAAGTTTAGGAAGTATAACAATGTTGTTAAAGAAAGGATACATATGTTAAAGTTTTCAAGTCGAGAAGTTGACCCAAATGATATATTGCAGAAAAGAAGACACTTTCAATATAAATTAAAATGTCAGAAACATTAACTTCATGGTCGTTATAATCTGTTAAAATTATTTTAGATTCACTTCATTGTTCTACTTTTGATTACTGATCAAATCAATTACTAATCTGTCAGCTGTCGGCCATACTACATACACTACACTTTACACTTTATACACGACTTTACACTGCAGCTATATTACTATTAGGGAGAACATGACAGTGACACCAGATATTAAAAACCAAATATAGGCAGTTTGCTGTGTAGAATGCAGTTACCAAGTACCTCTCTCGGTGAAGAAAGTGCATTGGTAAATACACACATATGACTTGAAATAAAACAATTTGCCAAATTACAGCAATATTCAAAGGAAAATGTTATATGTGCTTTCTTTTATATACAGAGGCATGTTACTACTTTAACATACACCCCAGCCCAACAAAACCCTCGCACGCACACACCTCCATCCCCATCTCCCCAATGCAGTGATTAAAATGTTTCTGTGATTTTATTATGTTTTGTCTGTGTTCAAATTGTACATATGTTTCATATGATGGTTTTGTTTCACTAACAGTTTTAAGTTTTTAAGTTAAGGTAAATGAGTTTAAACAAATTAAAATCAGTCTTAAAACTAGTGACAAACTAAAGCTCATAACTATCGTCATTTCTACGTGATAACAGCAAGCATCTAAATCTATCAAACAGCAGCCTTATGTCTTCACAATTACTGACAGCACACGACATCCATAACTATTTGGGTTATTATTTATATAACATCAAGTAAGACCATTTTAGAATAAAGTTAGCAGAAAGACTTTTGTAATCAAAGAGATCAGTTTTTGTTTTGCTTTTATTTAAGAAAATTATAACTATTTATTTGCATTAAAAATATTAGATGAGATAAAAAATAAATTAAAAGCATTGCATCATCTTATCAAAATGGGCGGAGCTAGGCAACAGTCATTTCGTTGGTGCAAGTGCCTCGTCACAGTCCCACCACTGACAGACTGCGGCTCTGTTTTGGCGATCTTTATTGGCTGGGAACAGCAGACTGTTTCACTAATGCTAACTGACAAACGTGGCTTTTTATTTCAGAACATTTTAGCGAATAGTTTCGACTGAACGTACCCGATGCGCAGACGGTCAAATTGTCAGATGGGAGGAGCCTGACAGTAACAAAACCGAGACAGTCCCATGTGCGCCATCATTGCTCTCATAGATTTCATTGATCGAGCAAGTGAAATTGCATCAAAATGCCAAGAAGTCTATCAAGTCGAGTCCAGTGCCGTGGTCTAGCAGTGGATCCAGATTCCCGCATGGCCTGCCCTTTCCTGTCTGCCTTCGCCGACTTGTACTCCCCTTGTGCTGGCAACGTCATCGCCACCAGGGATCTTCACACCGAGTACAAGAGCTACGTCGCTGCGAAGACAACAGACAGGAGATTGGTCAACATCGCCAACAACTTTGTCCGGTTCTCCAAACAGTTCACCGTGGTGGCTCTCCACAAGAACTTTGCCAAGTACACGATTGGAGGTAAAGGGTATCAGGTAATTAGGGCTATTCGTAATACTCGTAGAGCTGCGGCTAGTTCTGGGGACGTTCTGGCGAGTCCTCTGAGGTATTCGCTTAGGGATCATGGTAATCGTAGTTCTGTTTTGGAACGGGAACGCAGGGGGGATCAAAATTCTAGTCCTTTGGTAGCGCCTGTCAGTACTGAAATTGGGAAGGGTGTGTTTGCAACACATGACTATCCTGCTGGGGCAGAAGTCTGTGAGTATTTGGGCCAGATTGTTAGTGTTGAGGAGGCAGAAATTCGGCAGGAGGAGTACGACAGGCAGGGGTTAACTTTTAGGTCTATTTGGGGGGGTCATTCATCGCAGTTTCGTTTTGATGGCCATGTCAATCACCTCGGGGATCGAATTGACCCTGATACAAATTTGGGAGCCACGATGAACCACTCCCGGCTAAATCCAAACTGTAAGTTAGTCTCAAAATTCCGGGATGGGAGGCGTAGGTTCTTTATGGAGACCATCACAGCGGTGAGCTCGGGAGGAGAACTGAGATGGGACTATAACGACCATCGGCCGGGAATCGAACCTTTCCTTAACACCACCTGAGGAAAGCTGCTAGACCATCATGCGGCACAAGCTTGGACCGACTACACGGCCCTTTTCAGGGCCAACAAATCACAAGAAAGAAAATTTTATCAATGCTAATCACCAAAACAGAACCATGAAATAAATCTTCTTAAATGCAATATTGCCCAAACATTGCTAAAAGAAAGAAATTTTAAAATGCCAAATGACCCAAAACAATCACTAAACAACTATTTTAAAATACAATATCACTCAATAATGTTTTTTAAAAAAAACTTTGCACAATGCCAATTAATCAAAATAATTTTTATAAACTGATTATTACAGTAGTTTTATAAACTAGGAAATTCAATTGAATAAGAGTTATTTATTTATAACAATTTTATTTAATTGTCCTATCGATAAAGTGCATAGTGCACTCTATAGAATTGTGTGAATACAAAAGCAAATTCAATTAAACTCCACTATTTCAAGCATTTCATTATGAGATCATTCTCTGACTCCAACACATCACTCCAAGCAACGGACAGACATGAACACAGTCGGACGGACAAACTATAGGACGAACAGACAGACACGTTACTAAACTCTCTCCTTGATATATACATTGTTGTATGTTTAAATATGTTTAAACAGAACAAATATTAATATGAATGGTATTAATCATTTTTTAATTAACAACACATTTAAATTCTAATATATCTGTTGAATGAGTAATGGTATAAATTTCCTCATATATTTTAACAGACAACCATCACATAAATTAATGTTTCTGACATTCTAATTCTTAACCTTCATGGGTTTATATCTCTTTCTGCAAAACATGATTTGGGTCAACACACATCTTTAACGCATGTATCATTTCTTTGGCAACATTGTTATAATATGTTCCTTAACTTGAGCAAAGTGCACTGATTGAACTGAACTTATTTCCTCTCGGGCTACAAGGTCAAGCAATGCCTATGATGCTACATGTAACATATTGCATAGACACATGTAGACACACAATCAATGATATTTGAACTAAAATGTACAGTTGTGTATGTCATAAATACAAGTCAAGAATTGTATTAAAAATCCTGCATTATATATTCTGATATACAAAAATTCAATATGATTTTAATTATAATAATGTGAAGATAATTAGCCATGTAAAAACAGCACGTATATTATTATCAAATAACGCCATAAAGCAAGGCTAACTTTCTTATAAAGCGTACCTGCTTTATTTTTATAAGTAAATGATATGAATTTTCTTCATGTTATGAAAAGTTGATTTAATATAAGATAGCTAAAGATATATATGTTTGCATTCATAAACTAAAAATAAAGAAAAGTATAATCAAACTCATCACCGATGTCATTTCAATTACAAAGCTAGCTTGTTCTGTGATGAATATGTCTTTGAATATAATCCAGCAAACTGTTTTAATGGGTAAGCTGTTGGCAGTTATGAAATATAATACAACCAAATAATAGTTAGAACCTAAGATAAATATCAGTGGTTAGAAGTATAGTGTCTGTCTTTGAGGTGAACTATTATGTTTATTCTATTCGGAAATATTTTATTTTAACAATGTAGAAAAGGTTATGTCTAAATCAAATTACTGAATGTGTGAGTCATTCAAATTAACATTGTTGCTTCATGATTTAAGGTAAATGAAGTAAATATTTATTTAGCTATCAGTACTTAGTATTTAGACTATAGAACAAAATATATAATTAATTCATACTTTTATAATAATAATAATAAAGCAGGTTTTTTGTGTTTAGTTTGTTAAAAGACTGATTGTTTTTCTTTTTGAAACGACTTTAATAAGATTGAAACAAGCTCTACCATAAATATGCTAAATAACAAATACTAGCAATATTTGAAACACATTTGCCGGTATATTTATATTGTATTGTAGTGTCGAGGTCGTGTTTACTTCGAGTCACGTGGAGCACAAGTCAACCAAAGATGTAAACAGTGTTGTCATTTCTATTGACCAATCAGGCAGAGTATGGGTGTGTCATGAAGAGTGTTTTAGCTCTGAGTTCTTGATCAGTTAAGAGTCTATTTTGTCAGAAAAATATGATCCTTTGATTGGATGAGAAAGTAGGTTGCGTTATTTAATCTTTGCAACAATGTTGTGCACGTGTCAACCTCGTGGCAATTATATGTCAAGCAGTGTACTTGATTTGAATTGATTTGATTCGATCACCAATACCCCTTAATTTTTTGGTGCTTGTAGACGAGTCGACTAGATGACTACAGAGTTCATTTTCTGAAAATCAACATATCTCAGAGGCTCATATCTATGTTTTTTTAATTTGAAATTCTACAACCAACAATAATTTCAGAGGCTAAACCTTGACTATTTGTATTTGAGGTGAGAGCTAAATGTTCTCTCTCTCCCCAAATTGTTGTGGTTAATAAGCCATGGATGGAGGGTGTTGATAAAAAAAACCCACCAGGTTCTTCCCCTACAAAATCTCTAAAACCAATAAAACAATATAATTTAATTATTCACATAATATTGAAAATGTTTAGTATTCATTTCTACATGTTGCCCATACTTCGGGACCAGGGAAGGGTTAGACCGAGCAAGTCATTATTGCTGTTACCTCTGTTTCTTATAATTTGTAGTTTGCGTGTATGAGAGCAATTAAGAGAAATGTCACTGTTTACAAATTTAAAGTAAGATCTTTTCTCTGTCATTCTTCTCTCAAACACTTTATTTTACTGATATTACAAAATAAAACCAAAGAAAATTTAAATGATTGTGTACAAACCGGGAGAGTATTGTATATTTTACACAGGAAAATATAGGTTAAAATTTACTAAATATCATATTTAACATAAAATAAGCTTAAAGTTGTATGTGAAATACAAACAGATGTATGTACTAATTAAAACAGGATGTGTAATAGATCTGCATAATGTGATTTCATCAATTCAAAACATTCCTAATGTTATCATACAAGCAAATGTCGTTGAAAGTACAGTGATTGCTGGTCCCTACTGTGTACACTCGGATGATCTGAAAAGTACAACATTGTTCTTATTCAATACGACAACAACTGGCGTGGTCGTCTTCTTAATGTTTCACCTTTAACTGTCTGACTGCTGCAAGCGCTATTCGTTGCTGTTATGTTTAGTTGAACTTCTGTTGAAACAACCAGAACAACATTGAGCCAGACAGCACAGATTGACACCCGGCCAGACAGACGATGATCCGGAGAGCACAGACAGACTACAGAGACAGACACATGACCAAAAAGCACTGGCTAACACTGGGCTGATAGACACCGGGCCAGACAGACACCAGGCCAGAAAACACTGACCGACACTTGACTGATAGACACTGGGCTGATAGACACTGGGCTGATAGACACCAAGCTGGACAGACACCAGGCCAGAAAACACTGACTGACACTTGACTGATAGACACTGGGCTGATATACACTGGGCTGATAGACACCAAGCTGGACAGACACCAGGCGAGAAAACACTGACTGACACTTGACTGATAGACACTGGGCTTATAGACACCAAGCTGGACAGACACCAGGCCAGAAAACACTGACCGACACTTGACTGATAGACACTGGGCTGATAGACACTGGGCTGATAGACACCAAGCTGGACAGACACCAGGCCAGAAAACACTGACTGACACTTGACTGATAGACACAGAGCCAGACACCTGGCCAGACAGACACCGGATCAGACAGACACTGGGCCAAAAAGATATCACAGATTGACACCCGGCCAGACAGACGATGAGCCGGACAGAACAGACAGATAGCAGAGACAGACACTTGACCAAAAAGCACTGGCTAACACTTGGCTGATAGACACCGGGCCAGACAGACACCAGGCCAGACAGACACCGGATAATACAGACACTGGGCTGATAGACACAATGCCAGACAGACACCGGGCCAGACAGACACCAGGCCAGACAGACACCGGGCCAGACAGACACCGGGCCAGACAGACACCGGATAATACAGACACTTGGCTGATAGACACAAGGCCAGACAGACACCGGGCCAGACAGACACCAGGCCAGACAGACACCGGGCCAGACAGACACCGGATAATACAGACACTTGGCTGATAGACACAAGGCCAGACAGACACCGGGGTCAGACAGACAGATAGTTACCGTTTCTTGCAAGTCGATTATGTATAGAGACAATAAAAAGTAGTGTAGGCAGTGATTTCGGATCCAAAACTGGACAATGTGTCGGCCAATTATTTAGTCATAATTTTGAAACTTATCTACAGAAGACAGAAAGAACAATTTTGGTTGGTAATGTTTAGTAGGTCATATTACTACTGTGAATGTAAAAGGGTTTCTGCACATGTAAAAAGACTGTTATTGGCTTCACAACCAGGCACCTGCAAGCAGTACTGAGCTTGGGACTTCTCAACAACTTATTAACTAAGTCACTGAGATATGTTGGTTATTTTGCATAGCATAGTTCAGCAACGATAGACGCGGCTATCCGGATGATGAACTTTCTTAAATTTAAAAATGACGAAGTTTCAGTAAAGATCTGTGTACCATGATCAAACCTCTTGACACAACATATCTTGACATAACATATCTAATATATTGACATATCAAGCAAGTGTTGAAAAAGTTGATCATTCATAAATATCATTTTCTTTTCTTTAACACCAACTTCTTAAATTGTTCATATAGATGTGTCAGATGGTTCGTTTTAGTTGTAATGTTCTGATAAAGTCAATTCATAAACAAAGAATGGTCTTGATCATTTCGTGAACGGTAGCAAGTATACAAGTAGACATTAATTGAGATTTAGATACTAAAATATTAATAGTTTAATAATAAACAAACACAATGTATAATAAAATGTTATTTT
The DNA here is from genome assembly GCA_936450465.1 of Gibbula magus. Taxonomy (NCBI): domain Eukaryota; kingdom Metazoa; phylum Mollusca; class Gastropoda; order Trochida; family Trochidae; genus Gibbula; species Gibbula magus. Next base: position 69,533,430 of record OW388298.1, read on the forward strand.
ACTTGTATTTAGGTTTAGAAAGATACTATTTATTCGGTGTCAACAATTCGTAGACAAATTCACACCCCTAATAAGAAATGGACGGCGTACAGATTTACATTCCTTCTAGAGCTGTAAACGCTTCATACACCATATTTGGGTTGATCATGAATTACCTCCAAGCAAAATTCTCGCAGTTTGATTTGTTGTGCACCTGGTGATTTAACTCTACACTTGAAATCGAGTATTTTACCTCATAAGACGGTGTCATAATCATGTTTGTGTAGTGATATATATGACATCCATTATTGCCTTTTTATTTCACAAATATACTGAAATAATAACAGAAAACATTTATTTTACCTTATGAAAGAGGTAACATTCAATATTAGATGTGAAACCCGTCTACTGTCGCTTGTGAACTCGACCAACATACAATTGATAAACACAAGTTTGATATTTGACATCAGTATATCAAACAAGTTGACCATATAAGCATCATATATATTAACATTTGTTGGTGTAAACTTCATCTGATATCATCAATTAACTGTTTTATTTGGTTGTATTGCACGATTTTAACTGAACTTTGTGGCTGTGAAGTAGCCGATGCGACCAGGGTTGTTGTCACTATTCACTTGTAACGTGGTATATAACTTGTCCCACATACGGGGTCCAATGCATGTTCAATGATATAACTTACATTAATGTGATATTAATGTGATCTTTTCCTCGAGTCCCAGAAAATGGACTCGAGTCCAACTCATCCCGACTCGTGCTCGAGTACTCATAGAAGCCCTACCTCAGAAGCAGACACCAACCACCAAAACTGAGCTCCGAATGTCCCACCAACTGATCAACTAATACTCTGTTGTCCTATGTTATATCATTTTATTTCCATCCTTACAATAGCACACCCTCAGAGTCAGTCCCCACCCGCCAGCACTGAACACTGAATGCCTCGACAACTTATCAACTAACGTTCTGTTATCATGTGTTATAACAAATTCTCCCCTTCCTTAAGGTAGCACACCCTCAGAGTCAGTCCCCACCCGCCAGCACTGAACACTGAATGCCTCGACAACTTATCAACTAACGTTCTGTTATCATGTGTTATAACAAATTCTCCCCTTCCTTAAGGTAGCACACCCTCAGAGTCAGACACCAGGCACCAGCACTGAGCACTGAATGTCTCAACATCTTAGCAATCAACGTTCTGCTGCCGTGTGTTATAACACATCTTTTTCCTTTCCTCGGAGTAGACTACAAAGCAAATTCAACATAATGATCAAACTCCACTATTTACAAAGAATTTCAATATGAGATCATTATCTGACTCCAACATGCTATTCCAAGCTACAAGCATAGTCGGATGGACAGACTATAGGACGAACAGACAGACACGTTATTGAACTCGCTCCTTATTTTCAATACATTTAAACTATTAATCACTTTAAAAAACATTGTTTTATTTAATACACGACACATATACATTTTAAATATCTTTGTTGAATAAACAATAAATGAAGAAAATATAGTTTTAAAAGTTAAAACAAGGTCAACATTTATTTTACAATATGTTTTCCAACTCCATTCTACGTTATAAAACTGCCGGTAAAGTCCTCTACCAAAAGTGCCCTATCTCCCAAACCTGACAGTGATGGGTTTGGAAATAGACATCGTGCACGTGCAGATCGTGCTCTTTCCTTCTGAAAACATGATGTAAACACTTACCGTCTTGCAGAGGCGAGGGGAGTTTTAAAACATGAAATTGTCCAAGTAGAATCAGGACTCGATCTTTGAAAATGTTTTCATCAATATGTAGACTTTATGTTTATAAAACATATATATAACTGTACATATATTATACTAAATGGAGGTTTCATATCGTACAATATTCAATAGTTAAGTAGTGTAGTGGTAGGCGTGTTGACCTCTCCCGTTGGGTTGGGTTCGAATCCCGGCCGAAACACCCACACTATTTAACCATGGATTCATACTGTGTTGTGTTCATGGGTCAGACAATTAATCCACATTGCACTCAGTCCACTAAGCTGTTTAAATGGGTACCTAACCACGGGAAGAACGGACCTATTATTAAGTTGCCTTAAGGAATAAATCAAATCGTATACATACACATAAATATAGAATCATGGCAATTATACAACAAGGGCATCTGACCTATATATGTGTTGTTATCAAAATGAGAAAAATATATCCATTGGCTCTGTAGCTCATCGGGAATTTCACTTTTCATAATTCACATTATATATATGATGACGAATATATTTCTTTTTCTATATTTGAATGTGGTAAAAACGAAATGTTTCAATTGTAAGCCCCTAGCTGCGAGGTGCATGTCATAACATATCAGATGTTGGAATGGAGTAGTACTTGTGAAGAAGTCAAAACTAACCAAAGTGAAATGATAGAAGGCTGCTGGACCATAGCCCATGTCAAGAGGTTTATATATTAAACATGCCATGTAAAGACTGAGTGAAGTACATGCTCCGACAATTCAGTCTAGGTGACTGCAATTATCTTAACAATTTACATTGTTCATCAGTGTTACAGGGACACCCATGCTCTGTGAGTTCTGGAGTAACATAATATTATGTCAAACATTATAAACTGTGTTGGGACGTAGGCCTACTGACTCTTGCCAATAATTATTGTTTTCTTGCAAGTCGGTTCTGTTTAGAGACTGCACTGTAATCAAGTAGTGGAAGTGATTTCTGATCGAAAACCGGACAATGCGTCGCGGCTGGTGCCAGTCAATGGGTTGATTTTAGTTTTGGAACTTATCTGCAAAAGACAGAAAGACAGATTTTGGTTGCTAATGTTTAATTGACATAAAACTACTTTGCATATTTAAACGGCTCTTGCTGGATTTACATTTGAAGCAAGTTTTGGGAAGAATATGCAAGTTGAGTGAAATTATTTGAAATGAAATTAGCAAAGATGATATGTTGGCAGTGAAAATAGAGTTTACCTTTCCTTATCAAGGTTAAATTATATTTCACGTTTGTAAACTTTCAAATCCCGTGTTATAACTAGTCTTATTCCCTTCCCCTCAGAGTCAGACACCAGCCACCAGCATTGAGCACTGAGTATCCAAACAACTTTAAAACTGACATCCTGCTGCTATGTGTTATGTCTTCTTCCCCCTCCTTTTAATGGCATACCCTTAGAGTCAGGCACCATCTGCCAACACTGAGCACTGAATGTCCCAACAACTTATTTACTAAGTCACTGAAACATGATGGTTCATCTGCATAGTATAGTTCAACAACAATATGCGCGGCTATTCTGATAGGTCAAACAGTGATACCCTGCGCCACATTGAAGAGACTGAGGCAATTATTGAGACTGAGTTTTGTCAAAATCTGCCTTTTATCCCTCAGCAGTATAACGGGGTACCTCACGATGGTTGTGACGGGACGGCCTTCTAGAATCATACATATTTATATAAATATATATATATATATATATATAGTTTGGTAATGACCAAGGTAGCGCCCATATCATACATTAAAAGTTGCAAAGTTTGCTGTATTAATATCTCCCATTATTTATATTATGGACAAGTTTGTCTATTCATAATATACTTTTCAATGATATATGAACAAGTCTGGTTTGATGCTGATTGTATTGCAATATGGATCATGAGTGTATGTGGCGAGAAGATAGGAGAGTACTATTAGTGGTGTTCCAAGAAGAAAGCTTGCAACACAATATTCTATGTATATTATAACATTGGGAAAATTCCAACACGAATGTTGCTATAAGTGTGACGACACTTAGATGTGTGAACCGGTATTGCTGTGACTGAAGTTCATTTTGCTCCAAGACTGAGTTCACACCTTGATAATTCTTTCTATACACATGTTTATTGTTGTACAGTTTCATAAATGTTCATAAATGATAAAACGGGTGAGAGTGAAGATATCACTTTCCAAACATGTGATGTCAAATGGATCAGACAACATCTAAGTTATTTTATCTTTTGATAGTGTACTTGTATTAAAATAATCAGGATTCGATATCACTCACCTGTAAAGAGCTCGACTTGTGTCAGAGGTTATGTGGTCAAAAAATAACCTATTACCATTATTTGGAGATACACATCTACATTTAGTTTGCTTAATTGATGGCCAGGTACATGTAATGTCCGACATAATTTGCCCAAACCCAGCTCTTCTGTAACAGTGATATATATGTTATCACACTATCTGCAATAGTACACATCCTGTTGTGGTGAATATTTAGTGGGACTCGAATCCACAACCCTAGGATTCAGTCACCAACACAAGGTAAGAGATAGTGATAAACTCAAGGTTCAACACTTGGTACTGTGTACACGTAGCACCTCTCTGATGAATATTCACCTTTCAAATGTCATAATTCATACCTCGCACCAGTCTCCATCACTGGCTAATTTAAGGTTTGCCACATTTACTTAATGTCTTTATATGTTAGAGATCAGAGCCTATGTTACATTTGAGGTGTAGCGCTCCGCTATGTTAGCACATGAAAGTTAAATGAATGCTGCAAGGCTAACATTAGCCGGTGATGGAGACGAGTTAGAAAGTTCATATTTTCACTGCAAATTATAACCTATCAAATACCTATGATATTTTATAAGTATACAATATCGGGCATTGTGTACACTATTTCCTCGAATTGATGATGGAGAATGACCATTTGGAGTAAATAAACACTGGGTTTCAGACAAGGGACGTCTATTCGAGGAAAAAGGGTAGACAAAACTGATGTCAGTACACTAACTTTGTTAGTGACTGGAGTTCATTGCAAACAAGAGACTAAAACGAGATCACAAATCTTTATTTCATATAAATGTAACAAACATTTACACGGAGCAACCACTCGATAACACTACAACAATACATAAAAGCGAATTAACAATAACAATAAGCAGTGAGCACATTGCTTTTGTTAAGTTGTGAGTTTAGTGTGTCAATTTAAATTCACTGTGAGGTCTAAAATCTAAACGTCTTGGGCATTCAAGTATTTGGAGGAGTTCCTACACAAACATTAATGATGTGACCTAAACTTCTCCAACAAGTCACAACTCCCACTGCGTGTCAGTGAGCCATGTTTCCTTCATTAAAGGAGCACTCGAGCATAGCTTCTACTTTTAAATTAGCAATTATTAAACATTAAGGATCAATGAGTTGATATTGGTCATCTTGACTCAAAGACCTCGTTAGCTAAAACAAAAACAAACCATCCATTAGAGTTGATATCGGTCATCTTGACTCAAAGACCTCATTGGCTAAAACAAAAACAAACCATCCATATATTGGTCATTTCGGTTCTCAGACCTAATTAGTTAAAACAAAATCAAACCATCCATTAGAGTTGATATCGGGCATCTTGACTCAAAGACCTCATTGGCTAAAAGAAAAACAAACCATCCATTAGAGTTGATATCGGTCATCTTGACTCAAAGACCTCATTGGCTAAAAGAAAAACAAACCATCCATATATTGGTCATTTCGGTTCTCAGACCTAATTAGTTAAAACAAAATCAAACCATCCATTAGAGTTGATATCGGGCATCTTGACTCAAAGACCTCATTGGCTAAAACAAAAACAAACCATCCATATATTGGTCATTTCGGTTCTCAGACCTAATTAGTTAAAACAAAATCAAACCATCCATTAGAGTTGATATCGGTCATCTTGACTCAAAGACCTCATTGGCTAAAAGAAAAACAAACCATCCATATATTGGTCATTTCGGTTCTCAGACCTAATTAGTTAAAACAAAATCAAACCATCCATTAGAGTTGATATCGGTCATCTTGACTCAAAGACCTCATTGGCTAAAAGAAAAACAAACCATCCATATATTGGTCATTTCGGTTCTCAGACCTAATTAGTTAAAACAAAATCAAACCATCCATTAGAGTTGATATCGGGCATCTTGACTCAAAGACCTCATTGGCTAAAACAAAAACAAACCATCCATATATTGGTCATTTCTGTTCTCAGACCTCGTTAGCTAAAACAAAATCAAACCATCCATAAGAGTTGATATCGGGCATCTTGACTCAAAGACCTCATTGGCTAAAACAAAAACAAACCATCCATATATTGGTCATTTCGGTTCTCAGACCTCATTGGCTAAAACAAAATCAAACCATCCATTAGAGTTGATATCGGTCATCTCGGCTCAAAGACCTCATTGGCTAAAACAAAATCAAACCATCCATTAGAGTAACCAATAGAATCATGGGTTCTGTAGCTCATCAGGATTTGAATAAATTGTTATCAATGGTAGGAGATCTAAAACAGGTAATCTGAAATGTTACTGAAATATGTCAACATTTCCTACATAAACAGATAAATATATATCTGTATTTACAAAGCATTAAATAGTCAAAGTCTTTTGTATTTCAGCCCAACGCTACAATAAATATTATGCTCCTACCGTACCCCCTCCCCAGTGCTTAACAAGATTTGTGTGCCACCATCCCTTAGTTTCTCATTAGTTGAACCCCATCCAACCTAGTGACCTCCTTACTCACCCCGAGCCCCATTACACAACTAACATACACATGACTGAGAGACATGGGCTCTGTAGCTCAACAGGTATCTCAGTTTTCACAATATTAAGGTAGATAGGAACATATCAAATAATAAGGCATTGTTCAGTATTCACATTGACAACTGAAACATTTAATATAAATGGAAAACTATGATGTATATATATTTTTAAAACGTGGCCTGTATCATTATTTTTTTTTTTACTTCATAACAGGCTCGTACTTTCACTTGAGGTATAAGTCACTCTAATAAGGCACTGTCCAGAATTCACATTGACAACACAAATCCCAGATTTTGAAGTATTCCAACACAAACTTTAATTTGTATTGTTAAATTAAACAAGCATTTCTTAAAAAAGCGGTCTGTATTGTTTTTTTCATGCTTGCTTTTTCACTCAAGGGATCAGCCACACAGTACAAGGGACCTGAAGTCTAGTACTTTACTAAAACTGAACCCAAAACTATAGTGACCCCATCAGTTCCCCTGACGCCCAATACACATCACATCTCACACACAATACACCTTTCTGGCTTGATGAGCTGACAATTAAAAGATATCTAGCAATGCACCTCTCTAAAAGAGTTAATCTGGAATTCTTATGAAGCACTTTTTAAATTTAAAACATGAAGTCGTCAGCGCTGTAAATCAACAACCTTTGCATAATTTATCATGACATAAGATATAGGACTAACGGATGAAATAATTTTTAAGGAATTATCACTGTGAATGCTCTTATAGGTTGCAAGTTAAAATAGAGCCATCAGCTCTGTAGCACATCATTGATTTATTGCCGAAGGTGGAAAATCTAAGTTATGTGATTTCACCTACCTTTTCATACTTGAGAAAGGGATGAAAATAGGCTTTTAGGCTTTGAGGTCATGGAATCTACAATTTAGAATGCCCATTGGTCAAGGTTTTGGAACTGAAGGAGACGATGAAAATAGATTGGTTAGGTTGTGACCCCTATGACCCCATTTGGGGTCATAAGGTCACCAAATCTACGGTAAGAATCCCCATTAGCTATTAGGAATGGGTGTTTTGACGCCCAACAGAAAGAAAAAAAACTGATTCAAGGTATCTCCGCACAAAATTTGAAATTTGGGTTTGTAGCGTCTCTGGAGGGAGGTAAAACATTTTAAACGTTACGGAAGATGGACATAAGCATTTCATGGGAGTTTTATTATTTGGTATTCTTAAAATCCCAGTATTTATGTAAATTGCCGCCAACCCCATAAGAAAGTTAAAATTGTAAAAAATACAAATAATGACAGGTACAATTGTGAGGAGAAGCATGACCAAACCATGACAGTAACAGCTTGACTAAACCATGACAGCAACAGCATGACCAAATCACAACAAGATTTGCATGACCAAACCATAACAACAGCAATACCACATCACAACAATACTTGCCATGACCAACCATGACAAGAGCATTAGAAAACAATGACAAGAGCAGCATGACCAAACCACGACAAGAGCAGCATGACCAAACAATGACTAGAGCAGCATGACCAAACAATGACAAGAGCAGCGTGACCAAACCACGACAAAAGCAGCATGACCAAACAATGACAAGAGAAGCATGACCAAACAATGACAAGAGCAGCTTGACCAAACCACGACATGAGAAGCATGACCAAATCACGACAAGATCAGCATGACCAAACCACGACAAGAGCAGCATGACCAAACCACGACAAGAGCAGCTTGACCAAACCACGACATGAGAAGCATGACCAAATCATAATAAAAGCAGCAAAACCAAACCATGTTAATAGCAACATGTCCACATATGACAAGCAACATGACAAAATATGACAAGAGCAACATGACCAAACAATGACAAGAGCAGCATGGCAAAACATGACAAGAGCAGCATGATCAAACCATGACAAGAGCAGCATGACAAAACCATAACAAGAGCAGCATGACCAAATCATGACAAGAGCAGCATGACCAAACAATGACGAGAGCAGCATGACCAAACCATGACAAGAGCAGCATGATCAAACCATGACAAGAGCAGCATGACCAAACCATAACAAGAGCAGCATGACTAAACAATGACAAGAGAAGCATGACCAAACCATAACAAGAGCAGCATGACCAAACAATGACAAGAGCAACATGACCAAATCATGACAAGAGAAGCCTGACAAAACCATGACAAGAGAAGCATGACCAAACCGTGACAAGAGAAGCATGACCAAATCGTTACAAAATCAGCATTTCCAAACCAACACATGAACAGCATGACCAAACCACGACGTGGGCAGCATGACAAACCATAACAAAAGCCGTTTGACCAAACTAACACGATAAGCATGACCACACCTAACGAGAGCAGTATGACTTCAAACGGAAAGCACTTTAAATTACAACCTTGTCAAGCCTTTGTTTTTAGGGGTATGCTTATGAAATTTATAGATCCCAGTCTCAATCCAACAAAGATGGTTTTCACAAATAAATATTTTTCTATCATGACTGGGTTTTGGGTCTTGGGATGAAGTCGTTTAAAGGGGAACCCCTTGCCATGGCATATTTGAGGGATCAAGACTTGATGAACAAACTTTAGTCTACATGCAACACATGTTATTATACCTCAATTAAATTTGTAAGAATATCATTGGCCAGTTCACACCACGTGATCGAAAAATATATTTGTACATTGACCTCCGATTCCTGCGGTCTCAGTCACGTCAGACCTCCTCGGGAGTCAGGTCTCGAGTCCTTGTATTTCACATAATGACCTCAACATGAGTAATTAAGTGTATATTATTCTGCAATTTTAAACTTCCTAGTTACCTGGTTTCAGAAAGGAAGCAGTGAATAGTTTTCAGGATTAATGACTGCCATGCCCATATGAGGGCGTTAGGACATAATGAACAAGCTTTCTATCCCCTAGGTGCAAGGTACATTCTCACTTAAGTTCAGCCTTGGGTGAAGCAGTTCTAAAAGAGAAGTCGAATGTGGCAAATGTGGTGAGACCCCGGCCAATGCCATAAACCTGTCTGTCCTTTCAGGCCTGATAAGCCAAGGACTAATCAAATTTAATTCATTGTTAAATATAGAGCATTTGACTCTCTAACAGTTTAAACAGTATAAAAGGTTGAACATTATTATTTTCAAGAAGTTGTCAGAGTGTCACAAACAACACAAGATATCAGTTGTCTTTTGTTTATGACTCTTGAGAAGAGGAAACTAGCTTCTAGGTTGTAATACATATCAACATTAATTGAATGCAAACTTAATAGTCTGCTTGGCTTTGTACAAACTTACTGGAGCTTGTGTGCTGGAGAAACATATAACAATATACACAATATCTTTAGGTCCTGACCCTGTGGACCCTTATTTTGAGCAACAGTGTCAACAAATATGCAATTTAGAATCACCTTTGGCTAAGGAGTCTGTAACCAACAGTAAAATTTCTTAGAGGTCATTGTACTGGACTTGAAGATGAAAATGGGTTTTCAGTTCATGGCCCTTATGACCCTTATTTGGGGCAACAGGGTCATCAAATCTACTATTTAAAATCGGTTTTTACCAAAGAGTGCATAAATATTAAGCGCTCTAGAATCACTTGTTCCAGAGAAGAACTTGAAAAGTGAAAACTTTACGGACAACGGATGGCCAAACGGAAGGACACCATGCTGTGTCATAAATCCCTTCAGACCATTTGAGCTAAAAGTGAACACTAGAAGGACAGACTGATGGATGGACATTGCATTTCAGGCGAGCTATAACTATACCCATGTACTGGCTCTGTAACTCACTTAGTATATTATCATTAGTATATCTTTTAAACTTACACTGTACAATGTTGACAATTTGAATTTCCCATATCTATTATCAGCAGGTTGACAGATCTATGGTGTTTAATCCCCATCTGCCAAGTTATACCCGTGAGTTCAACTTTATAGTGCATCTAGCTCTTACATAAGACACAGGAGTCTCCTAAACTACCATACGTAATCCCAATCTGCCAAGGTATACAGTTGAGTTCAAATAAATAGTGAATTCTAGCTTTTACATAGGACACAGGAGTCGCCTAACCTACAATATGTAATCCCCATCTGCCCAGAGAGGCCTTTATTCGTGGTCCCAGGCCAGGGTCACCAAATCTACAAATAAGAATCCCTATTGACAAAGGAGTCTGCACACAACTATATACCTTGGAACGTGAGAGGAAGATGAAAATAGGTGTTTGGGGGTTGTGACCAATGTGACCCCATTCGGGGTCACAGGGTCACGAAATCTGCAATTTAGAATCCCCATTGGCAAAGGAGTCTGCACACAATTTTTTAGCTCTCTTGACTTTTGGAACTGGAGAAGAAGATGAAAATAGTTTTTTAAGGTGTGACCCCTGTGACCTCATTTGGGGTCATGGGGTCACTAAATCTACGATTTACAATCCCCATTGACTAATTTTCAACTCTCGAGACTTTTTGGAATTGGAGAAGATGAAAATAGCTTTTTAAAGTGTGACCCCTGGACCTCATTTGGGGTCATGGGGTCACTAAATCTACAAATTACAATCCCCATTGACTAATTTTCAACTCTCGAGACTTTTTGGAATTGGACAAGATGAAAAGAGCTTTTTAAGGATGTGACCCCTGTGACCCCATTTGTGGTAGCGGGGTCACGAAATCTACAATTTAGTATCCCCATTGACCAAGGAGTCTGCACACAACTTTTCAGCTCTCGAGACCTTTTGGAACTGGAGAAGAAGATGAAAATAGGTTTTTAAAGATGTGACCCCATTGGGTCACACAATCGATAATTTAGAATCACCATTGGCCAAAGAGTCTGCACATAAAATTTCAGTTCTGTTGATTCATTTGTTCTTGAGAAGAAGTCGAAGAAGCGAAAGGTAGACGGACGGATGCCGTACATCATGCCATGGCATAAGCCCATAAGGCCTTTCAGGCCTGATGTGCTAAAAACCCATCTTTAACAACAACAGATTCAGAACACCTTATTTCCTCTATTACAACCCGGGGGGTAAGGGGTGCCGAGGTAAATACAACCCGGGTCTCTATTAGAACCCGGGCTTTACGTAACAATTGAATATTCTGTGTTGCAATATAAAATAGTTATGCACTCGTTTTGAGGGGAAATATTGGTATGACCGTGTGAGATTCAGCATAACAGGTCCATGATAACAAACGGCCATCCTGTTCAGTTTATTCTCTGTTTACAATGCAAGTTGATAGAAAACATTCACATCAACTATGTAATGTTGGGATAAGGGGAGTGTGGGTAATCTCCGTCCATCTATAACACTATGTTTTTTCAAATGAATTTCAGTAGAAATGCCAGGAGATATGTAGTACTACATCACTAATTTTACCTTTCCAATAAATCTCGACAAGAAGATTATAAATGTCAATTCATGTCTGAAAAAGTATAACCCAGCCTCCAAATACAGCCCGGGTCTCTAATAGAACAGGGGGGTGAGGGTTGCTGGATGAAATAGAATCCCGGGGTTGTATTAGAGGAAATACGGTAATACACGTACAGCATCTGAAATAAAAGTATCAATGTAAAAAAACAACAGCTGCACTATCGGCAACAACAGCAAAACAAACACATTTAACAACAGCAACACCTCCAACAGAATCTGCAAAATAATCATCAATGTCAAACAAGAAAACAGCTGCACATTTGGCATAACAACAAAACCAGTATCTTTAACAACAACAGCTGTAGAATTAAACACCTCCAACATAGACAGCACCTGCAATGTAATCATCAATGTAAAAACAACAAGTTCAGCTTCGTTATTGGCACTTACCAAAAAAACAGCAACACAAACATCTTTAATGAACAACAACAGCTGTAGAATTAAATACCTGAAACATAATCATCAAAGTAAAACAACAACAGCTGTAGAATTAAAAACCTGCAACATAGACAGCACCTGCAATATAAGTATCAATGTAAAAAAAAATCCTGCACAATTAAACAATTTCAACATGTGTATATACAATATGTAAGCAGCAAAGCTTATGTGACTAGTGAAGATTAAAGACTATTGTGTGTTGGTCATCTTACAATTGGTGCTTATTTATAAGACAATTACACGCCAAATGCGATTTTATCAAGATTTCACTAAAGCCTCCAATACCTAAAAAGAAATTGAGGATTTCTCCCTCCAATGCCTATTATTTAGCCATGTATATGCCCAAGACGTTAAGATACTGTATATAGATATGTCTGTCAGACACATATTGACTTTGATGCATTAGATCTTACTATCACATTGTATCTAAGAACATTGACAAAGTTCAATAAATGCACCAGTCCTTGGATCTCTTCATGTGTAGGAAAGCTTCGTCCAGCTGTGTTGCTGTCTAGTTTGATTGTATCCGGGTGGCTCATACAAGCATACAAAGTCAAACCATACGAGTGTAAAACTGACATCCCCTTTGATCTTGATCCTACTTCCAAGCTTTAAAACCACCAAGTAAACCACTTCACCGTATTCAGTCCTGAGAGATAAGTTGCCCGGGTAACCAGCTCTAGTATCCTCACTTGAATGATTCAACCTGAAACAAACACCACGAAATGTTAGATATTTATCATTAAATTGAATATCACAAATGATTTGATACATTAACAACCAACTTCCCAATGCAAGCATAACTCTTGCCAGTATCCATTACTGGCTGATTTAGGCCTTGCAGTATTTCCTTAAGAAATCTGTGTTTAGAAATCCAGGCCCGCTATGCATTTCTTATGCAGCGATTCACTATTTTGACACAAGAAAGCCAGGGAAATACTGCAAGTGATAAATCAGCAAATAATGCAGACTGGCAAGAGTTATTCCTTGCGTTTGGAAGTTGATAAACAACTAGAAATATGTGCATGTGATGCACTGTGATGTCCCCTACTCCAACTTTCAATCCAACCCAGTCATATTACCCTTATTTTTCACTTATGATAAGCACTAAGCTCAATACTGCATTAACAACGAGAAATAAAAAATTCAGAATGGCCAAGGTAGCAAAAGGCACCACTCTATCACTAGGTCTAAGCAAATACAAAGTTTGGTAAACAAACATTCAACGGTTTTGGAGATAGAGGCCGGAAAAAGTCCCTACCCTCAATATGCACTAAGTTCAATTTCTATCCATGGAAACCAGAAAAGAAATAGCAAAAGACACCACTCCACCAATATGTCTAACCACATACCAAGTTTTGTGAAAAAATATTGAAAGTTTTTTGAGATATGGCCCGAAAAAGATAGCATTTCTGAATGATGGAATGACGGACAGAGGCAAAAACATTAAGTCTCCCGAAAACACAAACTCGGGGGACAAAACAATACATTAACATCATCAGGCAAATAATTAGTTAATGATATATAAGTTGGACGCAAAAATGACTATCTTTGTGTTAATGTGTTTTAAGAACATTATTCATTATTGAGTTGCTTGGTGAAAGTGATGCCCGCAAAGGCAGGCAGGGTTATCATGGTGCAATAATATCTCTAAAATATTTCTCAAACCGTTACAGGGATAATTTGTTGTCAATACAAGAGGTGCAAGTATCTTTAGGATAGTTCACAACCAGGAAAATGTAAGTTTAATGACAATTCTAAAAATATGACTTTATAGAGGAAGGGAGAAAAGGGTTAAAGAGGTAATTTGTTGTATTCAGTAAATGTATTCAGAATATTTCTCAAGAAGGAAAAGGGTAAATGTGATGTTCATTTAGGTCGGTTGCAAGATTCTTTAGTATATTCCTCAAGCAGATAAAATGTTAATTTCATTTTCATTCAGGACACTTGGGAGTTCCTTTCAAATAATTTCTCAAGCAGGAAAAGGTTTAATTTGATGTTCATTTAAGATAGATGAGAATGCAGGAACAGGAAAACATGAAAATGATTAAATTGATATCAGTTGAAAACAAGAAATGAGTGCCCTCAGGATATTTAATTGGCAGTAAAAGGGCTAATCGAAGATAGATGTGGGTGTCCCAAGTCGGAAAAGGGTTAATATAGTGTCAATTATAGACAGTTACAAGTGGTAATTTAACGTCCATGAAGACAAATGTGATTATCTTTAGAGTATTGCTCAAGCAGGAAAAGGGTAAATTTGATGTTCATTCAAGACAGATTCAAGTGTCTTTAAAATATTTCTCAAGCAGGTAAAACCTTAATTTGAAATTAATTCAATACAGGTGCATGTGTATTCAGATTATTGCAAAAGAAGGAAAGGGTTAAAGTAATGTTAAGAAAATATGGGATCAAGTGCTTTTCAAAATATCTCTCAAGCAGGAAAAGGGTAAATTTTATGTTCATTCAAGTCGGTTAAGAATGTCTTCAGAATTTGACAAGAGGAGGAAAATGGTTAATTTGATATTAACTAGAAAGTGTTTTTACCCGTAAAAACAGATGTCTTCCCCTTCCTCAAATGCTCCAAACCTCAAAAGAATACTATCATAAAGCACCATTAATGTTCTCTGTATAATTCAACTTGAATAAATAATCTATCAACTCCACAATTGTAGCAAACAAAATATAAGTTCAAATTGTTGCATGGAAATAAAAAAAAAGTTTTTTAAAAATTATTTCTAACCCCCAAAAGGCACATCTGCATGGTATGGAGAGGCAGCATACCAATTTTAGTGATTATTGGTCACATAGTTTTAGAGATCTTCTCCGGAAACGAATACACCCTTGAAAAAGGCTAAGTCCAAATCGATGAGGTGGAAATAAAAAATAATAGTATTTTTTAAAAATAGAGCCACTGGCTCTGAAGCTCATTAGGAATCATGTTATTAATTATCCCAAAGGAAAAGGTTAAGATATCACATAATAAGTCATTGCTCAGTCATCAAATTTATTATCAAAATTGGTTACACATTAATCCATATTCATTATAAATAATGTAAACCTTTGTAGTTTATTGTTTACTTCCTATTTTTATCCTGGAATTATCAACAAATTATTACATAGTGAGAAAGAGCCCCTATTTGTTTCTAAAAATCCTGTTTCTCATAGGCTCATAGTTTCATAGGCTCCTTTTCAATATTTAATTAATAAATTCTATTGAGCATCTGAGTGTAAGGCTAAATCAGTAACACAGCAGAGAAGTAACCTGAAACCTCTGTGTATTAGATGCTGTTGGCATCATGGTCACTCCCCAGGTCAACACCTGCAGTTACACAACATGCAGACCCTGGACTCACAGCCAGTAAATTATATATTTTAAATTTTGTTTTCCCCATCTTTATTTATTTTTCTTTATTGGAAAAGAAGATGTGGTATCACAAACTCATGTAGCTAGTTTTAATAGTCTTATCTTACTTCATCACCAGTCATATATTTAGTTCACATATCTATTATCTAATGTAAAATAAAACATTTGTTAACACTTATTATTTCCAATGCATCCTGTCACAATATTCAGTTTACAGGCTATTCAATAGTACTTATTTCACATTGATTACATCAAACATGTCCATAATTGAGTATTACTCTTAAGCTGACATATGAAGTGCACATAAAATCTCATTATTTTGACAGCTCATTAAAACAGCTGTTTTAAGTGGTTACACCTGTGATCCGTATTTGGGGTCACACGATCACCAAATCTACAATTTAGAATCCCCATTGGCCAGAGAGTCTGTACATAACATTTCAGCTTTCTAGAGCTTTTGGGACTGGAGAAAAAGATGAAAAATGCTTTTTAGGTTGTGACCCCTGTGGCCCTTATTTGGGGTCACAGGGTTACTAAATCTACAATTTAGAATTCCCATCAGTCAATGAGTCTCTACATAAAACTGCAGCTCTCTGGAGTTAATGGTTATGGTGAAGAAGATGAACATAGCTTTAAAGGTTATGACCCCTGGGGCCCTTATTTGGGGTCACAGGGTCACCAAATCTACAATTTAGAATCCCAATTGGCCAAGGAGTCTGTGCATAAAATTTCAGATCTCTGGAGTCATTGGTTCTGGAGAAGAAGATGAAAATAGCTTTTAAGGTTATGACCCCTGGGGCCCTTATTTGGGGTCACAGGGTCACCAAATCTACAATTTAGAATCCCCATTGGCCAAGGAGTCTGTACATAAAATTTCAACTCTCTAGAGTCATTGGTTCTGGAGAAGAAGTCGAAAACGTGTAAAGTTTACGGACGGACGGACGACATCCCATGCCATAAGCCCATCGGGCCTTTCAGGCCTGATGAGCTAAAAATCTATAACCCCCAAAAGGCACACCTACATGATGTGGAGAGACAGAATACCAAGTATGGTGATGATTGGTCACATAGTTATAGAGATCTGCTCCGGAAACGAAATGGGAACGCCGACGCCGACGCCGACGGGAACTCAGCTAAAACCAATATGTCTCCCGACCCTTCGGGGGGAGACATAATTCAAGAAAGGCCCGAGTGTCTTTAGAATAATTCTCAAGCAGGAACAGTGTGAAGTTGATGTTCATTCAAGACAGGTTCAGGTGTCAACAATTTCTTTTTCAAGTAGGAAAAGAGTTAATTTAAAATTAGTTCAAGACAGAAGTGTATGTATTTAAAATATTGCTTAAGCAGGAAAGAGTTAATTTGATGTTTAATAAGGCAGGCACGAGTGTCTTTAGAATATTTCAAGCAGGTACAGAGTAAATTTAATATCATGACAGAAGCCTGCATCTTTGGAGTATTTCTCAAGTGGGAAAAGGGTTAATTTGATGTTCATTCCAAACGGGTGAGAGTGTCTTCAGAATATTTCAAAAGAAGAATAAGGCAAATTTGATATTATTTCAACACAGGTGAGAGTGTAATCAGAATATTTCTCCAGATGGGAACGGGTTAATTTGATGTTCATTCCATACATGTGTATTCAGATATTTTAAAAATAGAGTCATGGGCTCTGTAGCTCATCAGGGTTTATATTTTTTAATGATGATGACTGAAATAGATTTTTAGGTCATGGCTTGAGGCCCTTATTTGGGGCACCACAGGGTCACCATTTAAAATCCCCATTGGTCAGGGAGTCTGCACACATCTTTTCAGCTCTCTAGACCTTTTCGAACTGGAGAAGAAGATGAAAATAGGTTTTTAAGGATGTGACCCCTGTGACCTCATTTGGGATCATGGGGTCACGAAATGTACAATTGAGAATCCCCATTGGCCAAGGAGTCTGCACACAAATTTTCAGCTCTCTAGACCTTTTGGAACTGGAGAAGAAGATGAAAATAGGTTTTTAAGGATATGACCCTGGTGACCCCATTCGGGGTCATGGGGTCACGAAATCTACAATTTAGAATCCCCATTGGCCAAGGAATCTGCACACAACTTTTCAGCTCTCTAGACCTTTTGGAACTGGAGAAGAAGATGAAAATAGGTTTTTAAGGATGTGACCCCGGTGACCCCATTTGGGGTCATGGGGTCACGAAATCTACAATTTAGAATCCCCATTGGCCAAGGAGTCTGCACACAACTTTTCAGCTCTCTAGACCTATTGGAACTGAAGAAGAAGATAAAAATAGTTTTTTAAGGATGTGACCCCTGTGACCCCATTTGGGGTCATGGGGTCACAAAATCTACAATTTAGAATCCCCATTGGCCAAGGAGTCTGCACATAAAATTTCAGCTCTGTGGAGTCATTGGTTTTGGAGAAGAAGTCGAAAAAGCGAAAAGTTTACGGATGGACGGATGGACGGATTGACGGATGGACGGACGCCGGACACCATGCCATGACATAAGCCCATCGGGCCTTTCAGGCCTGATGAGCTAAAAATGTGTTAGAGCCATTGGCTATGTAGCTGATCAGGTTTAAAATAATGTTCTAAATAAAATTCTAAATTTGATTGAAATTGATCTCAGGCATACCAAATTAGAGTAATTGAGACAAAGATGAAAACGGTATTAGGTGGTGATCCCTGTGACCTATTTGAGGTCATGAGGTCCCCACATTCCCATTGGCCAAGGAGTCTGTACACAACTTTTCAGCCTTTTGGTACTGGAGGAGATGAAAATAGGTTTCAAAGGTTGTGACCCCTGTGACCTTATTTGGGGTCATAATGTCACCAAAACAACAATTTAGAATCCCCATTGGCGATGGAGTTTGCAAACAACTTTTTAGTACTGGAGAAATATGTTCCTGAACACTCTCCTTATTTAAATACATTAAAGTATATTTTAACTCTAAATTGTATCTATTTTTATATATACACAACATATATACATTTTGAATATGTTGAATAAATAATAGATAAAGAAAAATTAGTTTTAAAATTTTAAAAAGGTATAACACGGTCAACATTTATTTTATATATTGCTTTCCAACTCCTTTCTAACTTCTGACACTAGCTGCAGAAAAGTCCTCTTCAAAACTGCCCCCTCTCGCTAAACCTGACATTGATGGGTTTGGAAATATACATCATGCACGTGCAGATCGTGCTCTTCTCGTCTGGTTATATAACTTAAACACCCACGTCTTGCAGAGACAAGAGAGTCCAGAGAGTTTTCTAACTTGTCATGTTAACCCAAGTCATTTCTTCCCAAATAACCTCTGTTACACTCGCTCGCTGAAGATGTAACTCGAGTCATTCCTTCCTAAGTAACCTCTCTAACATTTACAGCCCACTGAGGTTACTCAAGTCATTTATTCCAAAGGAACTTCTGTTACACTCGTACCAAAAATACACAACTTAAGTCGTTCCTTCCTAAGTAACCTCTCTAACATTTACAGTCAACAGAGGTAACTCAAGTCATTTCTCACCAAGTAACCTCTGTTACGCTAGCTCCCAGAAGATGCTGCCCGCCAACGTAGTCTCTCTAACATTTACAGTCAACAGAGGTAACTCAAGTCATTTCTTACCAAGTAACCTCTGTTATGCTAGCTCCCAGAAGATGCTACTCAAGTCATTCTTTCTTAAGTAACCTCTCTAACATTTACAGGCAACAGATGTAACTCAAGTCATTCCTTACCAAGTAACCTGTTACACTCGTACCAAAAATACGCAACTTGAGTCGTTCCTTTCCAAGTAACCTCTCTTACTTTTACAACCAACAGAGGTAACTCGAGTCATTTCTTACCAAGCAACCTCTGTTATGCTAGCTCCCAGAAGATGCTGCCCGCCAACGTAGTCTCTCTAACATTTATTTCCCACAGAGGTAACTCAAGTCATTTCTTCCCAAGCAACCTCACTAACACTTGCTCCAAAAAGATGATACTAAATTCATTCTTTCTAAAGTAACCTCTCTAACATTTACTTCCTACAGAGGTAACTCAAGTCATTTATTCCCAAGAAACCTTTTACACTCGCTCCAAAAACATGACTCTCAGGTTATAATCTCTCTTACATTCGATACCAGAAGATGCCACTCACGTCATTCCTTCCCAAGTAACCTCTGTTACACTCGCTCCCATAAAATGTAACTGAAGTCATTTCCTCCAATGTAACCTATGTTACACTCGCTGCAAGAAGATGTCACTCACGTCATTTCAACATAACCTCTCTAACATTTACTCAACATACGTATTTCAACACATTTCTTCCCAAGTAACCTCTGTTACACTCGCTCACAGAAGATGTCACTCAAGTCATTTCTTCCAACATAACCTCTCTAACATTTACTCCCCACACATGTAACTGAAATCATTAAAAGGTTAATTTGAAGTTCATTTCGGCACAGATGCGAGAGTTTTTAGATTATTCTCAAGCAGGTAAAAGATTAATTTGAGTTTCAGTCAACACAGATGTGAATTCCTTTCAAATAATTTCTCAAGCAGGAAAAGGGTTAATTTGTGGTTTATTCAAAACAGGTGAATGTGTCTTCAGAATATTTCTGAAGAAGAATGAGATTTAATTTGATATTATTTCAAGACAGATGATAATATTTCTCAAGGTGGAAAAGGGTTAAATTGATGTTCAATCAAAACAGGAGCATGTGTCTGCAGAATATTACAAAAGCAGGAACATATTTAATTTGGTATTAATTCAAGAAAGGTGAGGGCCTCATTAGAATCATTCTCAAGCAGGAAAAGGGTTAATCTCATGTTCAGTCAAGACCGATGCAAGACTTTTTGGAATATTGCTCATGCATGTAAAATGTTAATTTAAAAAAAAAATCAAGACGGGTTGGAGTGCTTTCAGAATATTTCACAAGCCGGAAAAAGGTTAAATTCATGTTTCTTCATTATAGGTGCGAGTGTCTTCAGAATTATTCTCAAGCAGGAAAAGAGTTAATTTCATATTAGTTCAAGACAGAAGTGTATGTATTTAGAATATTTCTGAAGCAGGAAACTAGTTAAATCAATGTATATTTAAGACAGGGGCTAGTGTCTTAAAAATATTTCTCAAGCAGCTAAAGAGTTAATTCAGTTCAACAGTTCAAGACAGAGGCCTGTGTCTTTGGAGTATTTCCCAAGCAGGAAAAGGGTTAATTCGATGCCCATTCAAGACAGGTTCATGTGTCTTTAGTATATTTCAAAAGCAGGAAAAGAGTTAATTTGTTATCAATCCAATACAGGTGAAAGCATCTTGAGAATATTTCTACAGGAGGAAAAGGGTTAATTTGATGTTCATTCAAAATCCTTTAAATTAATTTGTCTAGTAGGAAAGGGTCAAGTTGTTGTTCATTCAAGACATGTGCAAATGTCTTAGAATTGTTCTCCAAGAGAAAAAGGGTTAATTTGATGTGCAATCGAGACAGGTTCAAGCGATTTTAGTATTCTCTCAAACATGAAAAGGGTTAATTTGATGTGCATTGAGGACAGAAGCGAGCGACTTTAGGATTTACTCAAGCAGGAAAAGAGTTAATCTGATGTTCATTCAAGGTAGGTGCACGTGTTCAGAATATTTCTCCAGCAGGTATTTGATGTTAATTCAAGACAAACAGAGTGTCTTCTGATATCAAATATAGCAACACAAACTGATAAAAGTTATAAATTATTACTTTTATCAATGAGTGATGGATTTTTTTTATATCAGAAAAGTTTGTGAGATTCTATTTATCATCCAAAATCATTATGTTTCAATGACATTTTTTAATCTATGAGGACAGCATGGCCAATTGACTTCCTGTGTGGGGATGTCACAGCCTTGTGATGTCATAATATTTATGACATAATATACTTGTGATGTAATTACTCGATGATGGAAAAGCATCAATTGTGCGGTCATGTAGTTGACGGCAGGTCATTGTGCACAATCTTCCTTCAACTCAATATCTCCACAGACATATTGCTTGATCTCGCACAAACAATATCTCCCGTGGAACACAGTTATAGATGATAAATGTGATAATGTTTACAGTACTTTTCATAAGGGTTAATTTGATGTCGCTTAAAGACAGGTGCAATCTTACTCAACAGGCCAAGGTTAATTTGATGTTCATTATAGACAGATGCGAGCTCAAGTGTCTTAAGATTTTTTCTCAAGCAGGAAAATTTAATGTCATTTCAAGACAGATGCATGTCTCTACTTTTGAACATACTAACAAGTTCATTGTCATGGCCACTAGTTGATGTAATAGATTGAAGATTTGATATTCACCTTCAAAGCTGCATTCATGGTGACTGTAGTTAGAGAACAGCTTAGTTCTAAGTGGCCCCCTTGTAACGATGCTTCTTCTAAGTGTAAGCTGCTGACAGTAGGCCATGTTGTAACTTGAACTTCCAAGTATCGTCTGCAGGGAGAATATCTCACAGTTACGTTGGTCCAGGTCAGGTTCTCTAGATGCATTAACACGATCCTATCCACTGGAACTGGATTCCAACCAATATGAAACCTGTAAAAAACAGACGACAAAGTGCTGTTACTGTGATTCAAACTTTGGTTAGTTATGGTTATTTATAGGACACTTAAAACTTGTTTGCTGACTGACATGTACATGGTTCTCTTCCAGGGAGTTGATACAGAAGCAAGAATCCATACATATTGCAGTCTGATTAAAATCGACCTTGTTCCGAGGAATAAAATTTGCGAAATTTTGCATCTGCCGGGATACGAACAGGTTCTGTAGATTCCTCGCCACAAGGTCTGAGAACACCCCGTATAGGCGTGTGTTCAGAACCAGTTTAGCGCAGCCAAAACCCAGTCAAATAGCTGACCAATCACATCATAGTATTTAAACGGTTGCGGTTTTGAAAGCATTCGGAACAGACACAAGGATAGCTGTTTGGAGTTATCTGCCCCTAGTTTCTCGCACCGAAAGCATTTGTTGGGCATCTTTTGATTGGCTAGCTGCATTGCGCCCGAACACGCTAGTGTACGGGGTGCTTTCAGACGGTTTGGCGTGGAAACCCACGAACGAGTTCGTATCCCGGTAGATGCACTATTTTGCATTTTTTATTCCACGGAAAACCGTCGATTTTAATCAGACTGTACATATTGTACACTGAAATGTCCGACTCTCCAGTTCTCTTGTTTAAGACTCTGTACTCTCAGTTAAGAAATGATGATTATCAACCCGCATGATGCAGTTAAGCATGATTTCAAGTACAAAATCCTCATGATAATAATAACAGTAGTACACCTAAAGTTGAGACACGTTACTTACTTTTATCATTGATGATCCATTCCGACTTAGACGCCTTCAGCATATCCTACTCGAGTTTGCAGTCCTTTCTTCGACAAGTATTATATGTCACTGTTGAACAAATCCAAGTCGGGACAGGCTGGTTTCAAATAGTTGATCCAGCCAATCTTCTCTGGTTCCACAACCAATCGGATATGTTCCATGTTGATCGGATACAATGCAGACTGTATACCAAGAAGCTGAAAAGCAGTAAAACATTGCTAGATCTTTATAAACATATATCATGAACTAGTGAAATACTGTAACACTGTACTCTTGCGTTATATTCAGGTAAAAA
The DNA here is from genome assembly GCA_936450465.1 of Gibbula magus. Lineage (NCBI taxonomy): Eukaryota > Metazoa > Mollusca > Gastropoda > Trochida > Trochidae > Gibbula > Gibbula magus. The sequence goes on from OW388298.1 coordinate 69,556,812, forward strand.
TGTTGTGTTCACCCACAAAACATGATGATAAGCCTAAACCAGCAAGGCACAGTAACATTCACAGTAGTACCCAAAAATGGCTATTTAAGCCTTGCTGCATTAAGTTACTTTCAGTGAAGCTATATGCCTGAACCTCATATTGTGTTCAGCTACTATAGCACTGGAGGTTACAGGAAATCTGGCAAGGCCAACATTAGCCAGTGATGTTGACGGGCATTATTTATGCCTTGCAGGTGAGGGGGGATTGGTAATTCCCACCACCCCTCTCTTCCACAGTGTGATTCCCTCAAAATGTTTAACATCATTTTAGGGACAAACTATTCAGTAAGTGAGCTTACTTGAAAGTGAAATGCTTTGTCTAGTTGTCTTCAGCACACACATTACCTTTAACATGTATCACGTATGATGCAGTTTTCTTCAGGTTCAACCCTCAGGTGGGTGAACTTGTCCAGTCGTCATGTTTCATTCTCGTAGCAGAGCTCTTAAACAGTTACAGTTGTCCTACATATGAAAATCATCAATGTGTATAGATATAGGTATATAACCAGTCTATAATTATTCATTATTGTAATTGGCATGATGATGCCACATTGTATTTGAACAGAGAATTGATAAAGTGTTTGTTATTGCTGCAGATATTAAGAAAGATTAAAACATCAAAATGATGATACGTCATTGCTCAACTCCTTCACCTGGAAGTCTTCATGTTATATATTTAACATTTAAAATTCAACATTCCGTTATACTCCTAATAATGGTCTAAAGTCTTCATTTCAATTAAGTGTATAATGAACATGGGTTTCTTTTTTTAGATGGAATCAGTGTAAAATATATACCAATACATTATTATTATTTTGTTGCAATATCATGACATTATTATTATTATGTCCATATTGTAAAAAAATAAATGTCCTTTCGTCTATTGTTGTCAAACCAGTTCCTGGCTTAGTTCGTCCCGGTTTCTCTCCCATTTAGACAGCCCTCAACTCAATGTTGCTGTGTAGACTCAATGACGTGTTCTACTTCAGGACGTCCTTGAGACTTCTTCAAACCTGTAACAGGAGGTCAGAGTGAACCAAAATATCCATAACGTACAAAGTTGTCTGGTTGTAAACATACTGAAATTGCAGAAGGTATGTTTGCCCAGTTACATGTACCGGTACATCATTTTTTATAATAAGTGTGATTGTCAGTTAAGGGAATTGTCCTGTAAAGAGTTAAACCAATTTTGTTTATCTTTGTACTATAAAAGTCATTGTCTCTGTAGCTCACCAGAATGAACAGAATACATTATTAAAGGTTTAAGATCAGTATCATATATTTACTCAAGTAATACATGATCAAAAGTTTTGTCAAAATGTCTTTAAGGAAGAGTTAAACAGGTCGGCCTAATAGAGGAGTATTAAAACTACTTGGATAGAGGAGTAAGCCTATGCGATGATGGGTTGGCCTACTCGGGGATAGGGATATGCCTACTGGGGAAGAGGGGTAGACTTGCTCGGTGATAGGGGTATAAATACTAGGGTAGAGGGGTAGGCTTACAGAGGGGGATTGGAGGGCCTACTGTTGAAGAGGGATAGGCCTTCTAAGGGAGAGTAGTAGGCCTACTGTTAGAGAGGGGAAGCCTACTGACATCTTGATATTTAAAAATCTTGCTATGTTTATGTATATGAACATCAGATGTGACCAGTAGGCATGTGATCTTAATGTACATAGTCAATCTCCTGACTCTCAACGTAAGAATTGTTTCATGTAATTACCTCTCTATCCTAGTTACTGCACGGAATACAGCTGACAGAGTGAGCGACATAAGGTCTGAACTTCCAAGGAGACGGCAGCGCCTGCAACAGTTGTAAAGATCTCACGTCAGTCTGGAGCAATCTCATCGCCTGGACTTTGTTTCAACAATGAGATATTGTATGATGACATGTAAGCATTGAATGACAACCAGAAAATTAATTCAAAAGTCTAAAGCACAATAGGCATAGCTGTGGATAAAGCAATTCTAAACATACACATTGAAACGATAGATAGCATACAAATAAGACACAATACAAACAATAAAGAATATCATTTGAACAACATAACACGCAATCCTACAATTGTGTTTTAGTTTTTAGGTGGAATTTGATCTGGGACTACTATGTTTGTAGGTGAGACATTAAACAAAGTTGTTGCCATGCATTTCAGTGATACCGCCAGCATTGTCTTGAAACGTTAAAGAATAGGTAATACTGCATTAGAGTCACAGAACATTGCATCCACATCTTACTGCATGTAGAACAGCTCTTAATATACATTTTGGTAAATTTTGGCTAGATACCAACCCTACTCATCCTACTTCGAACATCCTGATAATTAAATAATAAAAGAATCAGAATTTGACATGGACCTTAAAACAGAGTTCATGGTTTTGGTGACTGACTGAAGTTCCTTGGTTTGACAGTTATGCCCTGAGTAGAAACTAACTGGATCCCAGTAACCTAGTAACCCCTTCAGCCATCCCCTCTCCCAATATTTAACTTACTTTGAGGGACAATTGTATCTTACCACTAACAAGTTCACTATTTGTTGTTATTGACCGTACTTGACAGTTATGCAGTAAAATGCCTTGTTAGTAACTAACTGGGTCCCATTCCCCCTAGTCGACTCTTCTCCCATAGTCAATCTTGAGTTAATTATCTTAGGATCGATTATGAGTTTCTAGATGCATGACACAGTGCCCTGTTGACATTGAAATCACAGCTGATAAGAACATACAATTCTGGATCCAAACGTTAAGAAACGATATCCCTGAATTAATTTTAAGTGTTTCAAACTCTTTTCCGCAGTGGTGAGAGGAACATCTACTCAGTTCACCCACAATCTAACACAGCTTTTCTTTTGCAAGAAACACTACCTTTGTATGACGTGCACGATTTCTATTTATCTCCCAGAACGTGTGAATGATGGTCAAAGTGATCCCCATTGGCCAAGAAGTTTGCAAAAGTTTCAGCTCTCTAGACATTTTAGTACTGGATAAGTACATTCTTGAACTCTCTCCTTATTTTAAATACAATTAATCACTACAAATTATATTTATTTTGATTTAATACACATCGCATATAGATTTTGAATATATTGCAGAAATACAATATACAGACAAATTAGTTTTAATAAGTAAAACAAGGTCAGCATTTATTTATGAATTGTTTTCCAAATCATTTCTAACTTCTAATGCTGCAGCAGAAAAGTCTTCTTCAAAACTGCTCCCTCTCGCTAAATATTGATGGTTTAGGAAATAGACATCGTGCACGTGCAGATCGCGCTCTTCCCTTCTGGTTACACAACGTAAACATCCGCCCTCTTGCAGAGACTAGCGAGATTTATAACATGAAAAGGTAACTCAAGTCATTTCTTTGCACAAATCCTCTGTTACACTCGCTAAAAGATAAAACTCAGGTCAATCCTTCCCATGTAACCTCTGTTACACTCGCTCCTAGTAGATGTAACTGGAGTAATTCCTTCCCTAATAAACTCAACATTTACTACCAACATAAGTAACTCAAGTCATTTCTTTGCACAAATCCTCTGTTGCACTCGCTAAAAGATAAAACTCAGGTCAATCCTTCCCATGTAACCTCTGTTACACTCGCTCCTAGTAGATGTAACTGGAGTAATTCCTTCCCTAATAAACTCAACATTTACTACCAACATGGGGTAACTCAAGTCATTCCTTCTCACCTAACCTCTTACTTACTTACTCAATATATTACTTCCGAAGTAACCTCTGTTACACTCGCTCCCTGAAGCTGTAACTCAAGTCATTCCTTCTCACCTAACCTCTGTTAAACACGGTAACAGAAGATGCCACTCAAGTCATTCCCTCAAACAATTACTCCCTCAGAAGTGACTCAAATCATTCCTCCCGAGCAACCTCTGTCACCCTCGCTAACAGAAGATGTAACTTAGTCATTCCTTCCCACATAACCTCTCTAACATTTACTCCCCACATAAATAACTCAACTCATTCCTTCCAAAGCAATCTCTGTTAAACTCGCTGCAAGAAGATGCCATTCAAGCAGATTCTTCCTACGTAACCTCTCTAGCATTTACTCCCAACATAGTTAACTGAAGTCATTTCTTCCCAAGCAATCTCTGTTACACTCCCTGGGGGGGGGGGAGGGGCAACACTTTGTACAAACATGGATTGGGGGGGGATGGGGGGAGTAGATGGGAGAGAGCAACTCACTATACAGACATAAACTAGATTAGCGTTTGCGGGACACCGCAAAAGCAGAGCAGCTTCGAAACTTAGGGAAACTTCCCTGTTCCGCCTTCTCGTCAGCATGAAGAAAATGGGAATTCTTTTTAACAAAAATTTTGTTTATTATTCGAGTTATTACTAATCATCACTGGGGTCTTCTTTCAAAATTTGATCACAGGATTAACGTGGCCTTAACCAACATATCATGACCTTGACCTTTGACCATCAATGACCACTTTTCATCGCATATAACAATCACGCAATGACTCAAAGTGTCCATAGTTGAAATACGGCATATTCACAAAAGCATGTTTAAGTGTTGACCTCACTGTGACCTTGATCTTTGAAAATGTTTAGCAAAACGTTTTCAAATCTTGGTCTTTCTCCATACATTGTAGTTCATATATACCAAATAAGAGCCTGAAAGCACAACAGTTTGAAGTTATCATGTTTACAAGGATTGTTGTAGTGATTTCAGAATTCATGACCTTGACCTTTGACCTTGAATGTGAACATGTCAAAATCATTCACCAGGTGTTTAAGAAAGAAATTAAGCTATTTATATGAGTTGTTAATATCTTCATGGAAAAAAAAGTTACTCAGTGACTTCAGAACTGGTCAGCATGACCATATCTCGTGACCTTGACCTTTAAAAGTCAACGTCACACAATCAGTGATCACTTCATCATGTGTATCACAATCATGTAATGATTCAAAGTGTTACTAGTTGAAATAAGACATTTTCACAAAAGCATGCTTAGGTTGTGACCTCGCTGTGACCTTGACCTTTGCCGGATGTTTGCGAAAACCTTTTAAAATCTTGGCCTTTCTCAATAGTTGATATACATCAAATAAGAGCCTGATAGCACAATATTTTTCAAGTTCTCGTGTTTACAAGGATTTTTTTTTAGCAATTTCTGAACTTATGACCTGGACCTTTGGAGGGGGGGGGGGGGGGGGGGGGGGGGGGGGGACGGAGGGGGAAGAGGGAGACGGAGGGGGAGGGGACTGCACAACCGTTTGTACAATCACATGATCCAGGTAGAGTTGAGAGCAGGATAGGTTGGTAGAGAGCAACGTTCTATACGTATTACAGACATATAAATCTAAGGTGTCATATTTGTGTCATTTTGGAGGTAATTCGCTTCTTAGGTAAACCTCCTTTCAAGGTCATACAGAACTCCCTGGGACATTCTACATAATATACCTGGGGCATTCTATACAATATCCCTGGCCCTGAAAGTAGCCTTTGGCCATTCAGCATTACAAGTGCGCCAGAAGAATTTCAAATGAGACTAGATGGAGCCCTGGAGGGACTGAGTGGTACAGTATCTAGAACTGATGATTTTCTCATTCATGGCAAAGGGGGCACTTATGAAGAGGCCGAGCTTCATCATGATCGGAAGTTTGTTTCATTAATGGAGAGAAGTCGAGAAAAGAACATTAAATGTCAGCCTTTGGAATTTGGTTCAAGTTGAAAGAACTGAAGTTCTTATGGCAATGTTAAGAAAGACAAAGATATGAAAGCAGATCCTGAGAAAGTATCCGCAATTCGAGACATTCCTGTCCCACAGAAAAAGAATAAAACAGCCTTGTTGGGATTTAATGGATTTATTCAACCATGAACAGAAAGACGATCTGGTGACAGTGTGCATACACCAAGTTTCCTTTAACTAGTATGTCTCACGGTTTTTGAGATCTGCTCTGGAAATGGAAATCAATGTTGAGTTTCCATGGAAATTGGAAAGGGCTACATGGCTAAAATGTTTTTAAGGATGTGACCCCTGTGAGCCCATTTTGGGTCATGGGGTCACGAAATCTACAATTTAGAATCCCTATTAGCCAAGGAGTCTGCACACAACTTATCAGCTCTCTAGACCTTTTGGAACTGGAGAAGAATATGAAAATAGGTTTTTATGGTGACTCCTCCCAACAAACATGACTGTACTTGGCCACTACTGGCTTGGTACTGGCTGGTGAGGTGAGGTGAGGTGAGGTGAGGTGAGGTGAGGTGAGGTGAGGTGAGGTGAGGTGAGGTGAGGTGAGGTGAGGTGAGGTGAGGTGAGTTTGGGTTTAACGCCGCTTTCAAGAGTATTTCACTTATATCTCGGCTGCCAGTATTATTTATGGCAGGGAGAAAGCCTGCAAGGCCATTTGGCTATGCATTGAGGTGAAAACTGCGAGCAATGGCTGGAACTAGCGAAGCATTGGTGGTACTGCACTGAAATTTGAGGTTACGGGGTCACCTAATCTACAATTTAGAATCCCCATTACCCAAGGAGTCTGCACATAACTTTTCAGCTCTCTAGAACTTTAGGGTCAAGATCGTTCAGACGGTATTAGATAACCAGACATCGGCCGTCAAATTGTAACAAGAGTCTTTAGAAGATGATATATCCCACCGGTTCCACAAATTTTGTAAAACACATCTTTGACAGATACTTGTGTATCTACTACCGTACTTCAGTTAGTGGGTATTACAGATGCTGAGTTTCAGGTATTTTAAGGGTTTTAAGACTTCTGCTCCAGAAGCAGTCAAAATCAACAACAACCAACATCCCTCTCATGTTTCTATGGAAAATCTCAAAAGGCACCACTTCAGTTACTGGGCAATACACATGCAAAGTTTCAGGAAGATATGATGAACGTTTTTGGAGCTGTGCTCCGGAAACGAACCTGTCTCTGAACAAAGTCAAAATTCAACAGGTTTCTATGGAAACGAAAAAAATAAAAGTTTAAGAAATCTGAAAATATCAAAAGGCACCACTTCGGTTAGTGGGTAATACACATGCAAAGTTTCAGGAATATATGATGAACGGTTTTGGAGCTGTGCTCCGGAAACGAACCTGTCTCTGAACAAAGTCCAACTTCAACATGTTTCTATGGAAACGACCAAAAATAAAATTTTCAGAAATCTGAAAATATCAAAAGGCACCACTTCAGTTGGTGGGTAATACACATGCAAAGTTTCAGAAAGATATCATGAACGGTTTTCAAGTTCTGCTCCGGAAACGAAATGATTACGGACGGACAGACGGAAGAACGGACAGACGGCCGGGGTGATGACTATATCCCACGGTATTACATACCGGTGGGATAATAAATATAATTATACTAGTTTTATTGACATGACTGAAAGATAAATAAGTTGTAAACTTCTCACACGGGTATTACAGTCTCATGTACCATCTTTCTATCAGTGTCATCCTTCGGCTGAAGGCTCCGGAGATACTGGTACAAAGATGATACATGAGACCATATTACCCTCGTGAGAAACATACAACTTATATTAACCACAGATTAACTACTACTTTATTCATGTTTCCTTGAACATTTCATATTCTTAACCTCAAAAGGTGAATACCATGCATGGGACGTATTTTACAAGACAAATAGAGCGAGAGTCAGACAGACAAACAGACAGAACATGATTATGCTAGTTAAGTAGGGATATACTTACAGCATTGGGCATCATCTCAACGAATGATCTCAAGTGACCATATGAAGCTCGGGCCACTTCACCCAAGTGAAACAAGGAACAGCTGTTGATGACACCTGTCTGGGTAGTTTCAACACATCGTCTCTGTTCATATTCCTCAGAGCTCTGAAACATTTTATATGCAGTTGCAGTATCAAACCAACAACAATCTACAACAATCAGGACAACATACTTTCCTTTCCAACAACTTATTTTGTCTTATACATGATGACCTGAAGTGCAGGATAATTCTACAGACAGGATCAGGAACGTTTTAGATTGACATACTTTTGGTATCACATGCACTTTTTAAGTTGTTTAATCCTGTCTTTAAAAAACAAGAAACATATTGACCATATAAATAAATAATGCTGCTCAAATGTCAACCTCTACAAATACAACAGCAAACACCAGTCTTCACAAAGCAGTTTTAAAATCATAAACTATGTCTTGTTAAATATTATTTTCAATATTTAGAAGATTCAACAAATGGTCGACTAGGGATGTTGCTCAGTTTGGCAAGTTGAATCCCGGCAGGATCATGCCAAATGACATTTAAATATGGGAGTTCTTCTTTCCTTGCTTGCCTCTCAGCATTATAATGATAAAACAACTCTTAAACTGGCTTTGCACATTGTGAAGTTTACATAATAACATTGAAATCAGAACAATATAATGTTATTGTTATTAGTAAGGTTACAAACTTCGCAATGTTCTTGTTGTTCATTCACCTCAGGATCTACAGGATCGGAACTCCAGACACATCGAACGCTACTGTGAGGATTCAGACCCAGTATTGTTTACATCAGGACCTCCTGCATTCTGTAACATAACAATCCAAGTAAACAAGATATATCTAACATAACAATCCAAGTGAACAAAGTATCTGAACATAAATAAATAAATACAATAACGTAGAAGTTGTTTGACCATTCATAGAATCAAATTAATATGAATCAAATTGAATAATCACAACCGTCACCCAGCTGGCAATATTTGGTCATCATGACATCTTTTTTTTTTTTTTTATTTTTTTTTTAAACTTCTTTATTTTTGTTGTACATGTACATGGCATGAAAGATTTACATAACATAGATCAATATATACAAAGACATGATTAAGGACAATGTGTGTTTTTTTCTATACATTTGACAGAAGCTGGTATTGGATATTGTAAGCATTTATAATTTTTAAACTTGTTTCTCCTCATTGGCAAAATGGAGGTATCAATAATAGTGACAAGGTCTAATCAATTAAAACAGTAAATGACAACTTGACCAAAATTTCATAAATTTGGTGTAATTACAGGTTGAGTATGAGTTGTATTTATCAACATTGTATGCGGTTTTGAGATCTTGTTTTATGTAACTAAAGGAAGGTTTAATTCCAATATGGCTGGATTTGAAGATATTATATTTCGTGATGGTTATTATCATGTTAAGTACTTTATTTCTGTTTTCCGGATACCCGAGACAAATGTTTCTTTTTGTGAATTGAAGTTTTGCATTTGTTTTTTCCTCTAACCACTCTTTGATCTTTATCCAAATACTTGTAACATATTGACAATCAAATAATAAATGGGGTATTGTTTCAATTTCTTTCTCACAGAAATTGCATATATTTGTATCTTTTAAGTTCATCTTATGTAAGAGATCATTTGTCGGTAGAATTCTATGTAAAACAGAGTATTGAAACCATATAAGTTTTGAGTTTAGATTAGATGCAAAAGGCATTTTATGTATAATTCTCCATTCATCTTCGTCTAGTGAACACTGCAGATCTCTTTCCCATTTCCGTTTATATTTATTTTGATTTTCGTGACTTGGTTTTTTTTGCAATATATCATAGAACACTCGACATCCTTTTTTCTTGTTTATAATATCTTCAATTAAATATGGAATGAATGGGGATTCTAGCTTACTATTTGTAACAATGTGTTTTTCCTTTGTATATGATTTTATTGAATGTAGTATACCACCATAGTCGAGAAAATTTAATTTACATTGATATTTTTTTATAAGTTCCTCATATTTGAAAAAGGTGCCGTCAGAGTTTATGATATCATTAATAAAATAAATACCGGATTTTGACATATTTATGTTATTTATTACCTTTTTATCTATTTTTATATTGTCATTTCGCCATATTGATTGAGAAAGGATTTCAGATTGACTTGTAACAATATTTCCTTTTTGTTTTATAAAATGCCCCCATGCATGCAAAACATCTTTCCAAAAATCGTTTGTTTTGGGAATAATGACATCTTTTATGATTGATGCTTCGTTGTACTGATAGAAATCCTTGTGTGAGGGGGATATATTTAATTCAAAGAGAGTTTTCAGTTTTGATTTATCAGTAGAATGAAAGAGTCTCCTCACCCAGCTTATCTTTTGTGAAAGCAGTATATTTCGTATATCTGGTACTCTTATACCTCCTTCATCGTAACTCTTAGTTACTATTTTACGTTTTATCTTATCTGGTTTTCCTTTCCAGACGAAATTAAAGCATAGTTTTTCGATTTCTGTAATCATATTATCATTTGGGTTAGGTAGCACACTAGAAATATGGTTTAACTTTGGCAAAATAAGGCTTTTTAGGACAGTGGTCCTGCCAAGGGGAGTGATATCTCTACCAAGCCATTGGTTCATTGTAACCTTAATTTGTTTTAGTTTATCTTTGTAGTTTCTTTCTACCATTTCTGCCAAATTGTGAGTAAATGTTATGCCAAGGATTGTAAATTCTTTTTTTGACCAGTCTAGTTTATAATTTTTGCAAAATGTTTTGTTTGAATGTTTCAAAGAACCTATCCAAATAACTTGCGTTTTGCTGGTGTTTATTTTTAAACCTGAAAAAGAAGCATAGTGATCTAATGTTTGAAGGGAACTCTGAAGGCAAGCTTCTGATCCATCTAACGTCAAAGAGGTATCATCTGCGAACTGCGAATTGAGGTATTCCGTATTTCCTATCTTTATCCCTTTTATATTCTTATTATCATGACATCTTGATATTTAACAATCTTGCTATGTTTATATACATGAACATCAGACATGTGAGAGAGCCGCACAATATGTCATCATTGTTTATAAACCATAGATATTCATGTTAATCTATATTCAAGTGTATAATGTACTAATAGGCTTGTGGCCATTGAGTATGAAATAAGAATTGATTGACATCTTGATATGTATAAAGGCAAACCAAAGAGGATAAATTAGCCAACAATCTAAGACACCGTGCAGTTATGACATGTGGAGCTCAAAAAACACTTTTATGAAGAAAGTGTTTCCTTCCGATTCTTGATATTTATAGCCAATGTCTCTTGACTTCACAGCAAGAATGTAAGAACTGCTTCATGTATTTACTTACCTATCCTGGTTACAGCAGAGATAATAACTTTGAGCTTTATAGAGATCTCTTGTCAATATGAAACAATCTTGAGTTCATGTATCAATTTCAACCGTAAGATATTGCAGGATATTTAAGTGAGTGAGTGAGTTATTGTTTAACGCCGCTTCGGCAGTATTGCAGCCAATAGCGGCGATGCAGGATATTTAAGCATTGAATCACATTCCTAAAATTCATTACAAAAGGCATAGCTGGGATGAATTACACACATACAAAACATACACATAGAAATGATATATAGAAGACAAGAGATCTAATAGAAAAGAATACAAATGATAGAGAACATCATTAGAACTTCATGCTAAAAGTGCGTTTCAGATTATTGGAGGAATATAATCTGGAGCTCAATATCTCTATGATTGTAGGGGAATCATTTTAACTTAATTGTTGCCTTGCAGTTCAGTGATACCGCACACATTGCCTTGAAATGCTAAAGAGCAGGTAATACTGCACTAGATTAACATAACTTTGCATTTTATCACCCAAAACTGGGATCCACAGGAGATACCGCTTGTGGCAGATCAAGCGATATCTCCTAGGAGATATCTTTTTGGCAGTAGATTTTGCACAATGCCCTGTCACCGTCAACTACATGAATCACAATGTTTTTGCGTCATCGAGTAATGACTCAGAGATGTACACTATTTCACTTTAACGTAATAAGAATGATTTTGGATGATAAATATAATCTCACCCTCGTGTCTTCTGATATCAAATATATCAACACTCGTTGATAAAAGTGAAAATATCCTCGGCAAGCCTCGGATATTTGTAACTTTTATCAACTCATGTTGATATATTTGATATCAGAAGACACTTGGGTGAGATTCTCTCTCATATATATATATATATATATATCTCCATATCTTACTGCACGTAGAACAGCTCTCAAAATAGAAATTGTGGCAATTGGTTTTCTAGATACGGAACCTACTCATCTGTATTCGAACATGCTAACAACTAAACTTTCCTGATAGTTAAATATTATAAGAATCGGGAGTTCATAATGACCTTCAAACCAGGAACCTTATTTTCATAGATCTCTTAGCGCTAAGATTGTCGTAAGTGTCATACATTATATTGACTTACGACTATCTTAACACTAAGACAGCTTCAACAATATCGGCCCACGATTCATTGTGACTGGTGACTGACTCAACTTACTTGGCTGGACAGGTATGTAATAAAATGCCATGGGTTTTAACTAACTGGACCCCGGTAACCTAGTGTCCCACAGCCATCCCCTCTCCCAATGTTTGACTTAGTTTGAGGCAAATTTGTATCTTAAATATTCCGTAATTGAATGTAATTGACAGGTATGTAATAAAATGCCCTGGGTTGTAACTAACTGGACCCAGTCACCTTGGGCCCCTTCTCCCAATACACTATAACTACAATCCACATTCAATCTTGAGTAAAGTATTGGTATTGGTATTGATGATGAGTTTCTACATGTACTGACCCAGTGATATTTTGACCATGAAGTCACAGCTAATGCACCATTTCCATTTATCTCTCAGAACTTGTCAATGATGCCTAGAGTGATCCAACTGGTCGTCTGTCTGCATTTTCTCCGCAGCTCTGAAATAGTCTGTTATTAGCTATCTTACTACAGACAATCAGCGATGACATAGATATCAAACATACTCATCGTTATAATTCATCATATTTAATTGATAAGTCTTATGTAACATTGTCGTTGCATAGCTAGTGGATTAAGCATTTGCTCACGTTTTCTTCTGGTCTTGACAAGGATAACAAACAAAGTAAGGACATTGTTCAATTAACACTTTCTCCACTCCAGGTTCACCTGAATGTATCCAAGTTATACAGTAGCACTTCAAATCAACTTATATCCTAGTGTAATATTATTGATGGTAAAAAGTCTTCATTTGTATGTATATAACATACACTTATTTCTTCTTTAAGATACATCAGTATCAAGTTGATATTACGACATGTTATGTACATAGTTATCTTAGTAATGTAGATAGTTACATGTTATCACATGTGTTACGGTTATTCAAACAAATTCTATGTCCTTCTGTTATCAAACCAGTTCCTGGCAATGTTCGTTCTAGTTTCTACCCAAGCAGATATTCAGACGGCCCTCAACTCAGTGTTACTGTGAAGACTCCACAATGGCATGTTCATGTACTTCCCCCAACATCTTCAAATCTGCAACAGAAGTGAACAGAAATGACATAAGCGGTATGGTTGTAAAACTATCAAAATTTTATTTCATGTGAGAGAGAATTATGGAATTTTAAAAATATTGTTTGTCCTCTTATAATCTCTTTCCATCATAAGTGTGTTTGTCAGTTATGAAAATTGTCCTTTATCACTGGGTACCGAGGAGAGGGGTTGACTTATTGGGGATCTTGGTAGGCTCACAGGGGAGAGAAGGCTTACTCGAGGAGAGAGATATGCTTACTGGGGATATGGTTAGGCTTACTCGGAGAAAGGAGAAGGCTTACACGGAAGAGGGTTAGGCTTACACGGGATATGGTTAGGCTTACTGCGGATATGGTTAGGCTTACTGGAGGATATGGTTAGGCTTACTGGGGGATATGGTTAGGCTTACTGGGGATATGGTTAGGCTTTCTTGGATATAGGGGTTGGCTTACTGGGGAGAGAGGGGAAGGCTTATTGGGGAGAGAGGGTAGGCTTAAATGGGGAGAGGAGTTGTCTTACTGGGGACAGAGGGGTAGGCTTGTTGGGGAGAGAGGGTAGGCTAATTGGGGAGAGGAGTTGTCTTACTGGGGACAGAGGGGTAGGCTTATTGGGGAGAGAGGGTAGGCTTAAATGGGGAGAGGAGTTGTCTTACTGGGGACAGAGGGGTAGACTTACTGGGGAGAGAGGGGTAGGCTTGTTGGGGAGAGAGGGCAGGCTAATTGGGGAGAGGAGTTGTCTTACTGGGGAGAGAGGGTAGGCTTAAATGGGGAGAGGAGTTGTCTTACTGGGGACAGAGGGGTAGGCTTGTTGGGGAGAGAGGGTAGGCTAATTGGGGAGAGGAGTTGTCTTACTGGGGACAGAGGGTAGGCTTGTTGGGGAGAGAGGGTAGGCTTAAATGGGGAGAGAGGGTAGGCTTAAATGGGGAGAGGAGTTGTCTTACTGGGGACAGAGGGGTAGGCTTGTTGGGGAGAGAGGGTAGGCTAATTGGGGAGAGGAGTTGTCTTACTGGGGACAGAGGGGTAGGCTTGTTGGGGAGAGAGGGTAGGCTTAAATGGGGAGAGGAGTTGTCTTACTGGGGAGAGAGGGGTAGGCTTGTTGGGGAGAGAGGGTAGGCTAATTGGGGAGTGAGTATAGGCTTACTGGGTTAGAGGATTTATCCTACTGAGGGAGAGGAGGAGGGTGAGAGGTAGGTTTATTGGGAGAGAAGGGTAGTCAAACTTGGGGAGAGGGGTAGGCTTTCCACCTTCCCAAAATTAAATTTACCCATCTAAAAATTGTTGCCTTGAAGACAGAATACTCTATTCAAAACAGACACTTTTACATAATTTTTAGGGGCGCTTTGCCAAATGTTGTGAGAATTGGCCAATTAGTTCTAGAGATCTGCTCTCTAACATTTACTCCTCAACAGTGGTAAGTCAAGTGATTCCTTCCCAAGTAACCTCTGTTACACTCACCCCCAGGAGATCCCACTCAAGTCATTCCTTCCAATGTAACCTCTCTAACATTTACTGCTCACCAGAGGTATTTCAACACATTTCTTCCCAAGTAACCTCTGTTACACTCACTGCCAGAAGATACCACTCAAGTCATTCCTTCCAACGTAACCTCTCTAACATGTACTGCTCACCAGAGGTATTTCAACACATTTCTTCCCAAGTAACCTCTGTTACACACGCTCCCAGAAGATGCCACTCAAGTTATTCCTTCCAACGTAACCTCTCTAACATTTACTCCTCAACATAAGTAACTCAAGTCATGTCTTCCAAAGTAACCCCTGTTACACTCGCTCCCAGAAGATGCCACTCAACTCATTCCTTCCAACATAACCTCTCTAACATTTACTCCTCAAGAGTGGTAAGTCAAGTCATTCATTCCCAAGTATCCCATGTTACACTCGCTCCCAGAATATGTCACTCAAGTCATTCCTTCCAACATAACCTCTCTAACATTTACTCCTCAACAGTGGTAAGTCAAGTGATTTCTTCCCAAGTAACCTCTGTTACACTTGCTCCCAGAAGATGCCACTCAAGTCATTCCTTCCAACGTAACCTCTCAAACATTTACTCTCAACATACGTAACTCAAGTCATGTCTTCCAAAGTTACCTCTTTTACACTCGCTCCCAGAATATGCCACTCAAGTCATTCCTTCCAACGTAACCTTTCTAAAATTTACTCTCAACATAAGTAACTCAAGTCATGTCTTCCCAAGTAACCTCTGTAACACTTGCTCCCAGAATATGCCACTCAACTCATTCCTTTCAACATAACCTCTCTAACATTACTCCCTACAGATGAAACTCGAGTCGTTTCTCACCAAGTAGGGCCTAACCTCTTTTACACTGGTTCCCAAAATATATCACTCGAGTCATTCCTTACCATGAAACCTCAGTTAAACTCGCTCCCACAAGATGTTACTGAAGTTAGTTTTTCCCACGTAACCTCTCTAACATTTTCTCTCCACAGAGGTAACTCAAGTCATTCCTTCCCAAGTAACCTCTTTACCATGAACTCCCCACATAGTTATCTCAAGTCATTTCTTCCAAAACATCCTCTGTTACACTCGCTCACAGAATATGTCACTCAAGACATTTCTTCCCATGTAACCTATGTTACATCCACTCCCAGAAGATGTAACTGAAGTCATTCCTTCCCATGTAATATCTCTAACATTTACTTCCCACAGAGTTAACTCAAATCTTTCTTAACAAGTAACCTCAGTAACACTCGCTCGTTATTGGAGTCATTTCTTCCCAAGCAATCTATCTAACAATTACTCTCACCAGAGGTATTTCAACACATTTCTTCCCAAGTAACCTCTGTTACACTCGCTTCCAGAAGATGCCACTCAAGTCATTCCTTCCAACGTAACCTCTCTAACATTTACTCTCAACATAAGTAAGTCAAGTCATTCCTTCCCAAGTAACCTCTGTTACACTTGCTCCCAGAAGATACCACTCAAGTTATTCCTTCCAACGTAACCTCTCTAACATGTACTGCTCACCAGAGGTATTTCAACACATTTCTTCCCAAGTAACCTCTGTTACACTCGCTCCCAGAAGATGCCACTCAAGTTATTCCTTCCAACGTAACCTCTCTAACATGTACTGCTCACCAGAGGTATTTCAACACATTTCTTCCCAAGTAACCTCTGTTACACATGCTCCCAGAAGATGCCACTCAAGTCATTCCCCCTTCCCTAAAATAAATTTTACCCATTTAAAAAGTGTTGCCTTGGAAGACAGAATACACTATTCAAAACAGACACTTCTACACCATTTTTAGGGGCGCTTTTCAAATTTTATGAGAATTGGCCAAGTAGTTCTAGAGATCTGCTCTGCAAACATAGCCTACCCTTCAGACGGAGAAAGTTCAAAATGTTATGTGCAAACAAAAAAGTAAAATTCTGAAATTCTGCCATTAACCCATCCGGCCTTTAAGCCTTGATAAGATAGAAATGCCAGAAATATAGTTATTTATTATGTGAGCATATTTTTCAAGCGATCTGATTGGTCGAGAGGCGATCACGTGACAGTCGATTAAAAATCATATCCAGCCCGAGTCCAACCAAAAGCCATAGTGACTTGAGTGACATCAAACTTTAATTGTATGACGTCAATCTATAGTATCATGACGTCATGTTATTGTTATCATCACGCCATTTGACCGTAGTCCGAGCTGTTCAAGTCAAACTACATTTTTTACTGTATTTCATTGTTTTCCTTTTGTTTATGTATAAAATACACCTGTTTTACGGACCTGAGAAAACAATATTGACCACAGACTTTGTCCTTGGTCAATATTGTTTTCTCGGGTCCATAAAAACAGGTAATGCCAACATCACCAGTCTATAATTGTATATTAGTTTCAGGCAAGAGTCTATACTGTATTATCAGAACTGAACTTAATCATTACCTATCGTTCCTGTTGACTGAACAGAGTAGAGTTGATGTTCCTGTCTGTCAGGCCACTATCCATCAACATCTTCCTTTAGGATCACTGCATCTGCAACAAATTGGATCATTTGACTACAAATTATTTTCATAAAGGTAACATTTCATACAGGTACTATAATTTGTCCAAAAGCAAAGAGTCCAAGTGTATTTTTTTCAAACAGGAAGTGTAAACCATTCAAATTAACATCAGTTTCTACACAATATTACTGCAGTAAACTTCAACTGGTTTTAGGCTGGATAACAAGGTACCAAGGTGTTTAGCTAGAACAGTTGTCTACTGTACAGATCATAGGATGAATCAAGAGACATTTGCTAACTGTGCTGTAATGTTGTTGTTAGACCAGGTCCCTGTTATGTGTGCATATGAATCACTTCAAAGTCTAAAAGTCATGCTTGGCAATACTATCCCTATCAACTCAAAATCATCATTATGAATGGCAAATGTATTTAATTTGTAAATGAAATAAAGGCAGTAACTGATTGGTTTAGAATTAAGGGAGTGCTTATCCAAAAGCATTCATCATAGAAGAGATAACCAGAATTATTGAAATGATTTGAATACTACACAAGTGAAAGTCAAAATGTACGATTCACAATATCTACCTTGTTTCCATCTACAAGTGCTAGCTGTGTTGTTAATGAATCTGGTTTGACAAGTAGACTTGATTCTTAGGGTGATTCAGATGACGTGGTGTTGTGTGTTGTGACCTCAACTGTACGTCATCCCGTCATCATGCTCTGCTCATTGTTCCAGGAACAGCATCTGCCATCTGCATTTCCCATCATTTGGAGGATCAGTCTGTTAAAATGCATAAAACATGTAAACTAGCAGCCCTTGCCAGATTTTTATCCACCAAAGCATACCATATGTAGAGTAAGCACGCCATATCAGTCTTCAGTATAGCCTTGAACTTACAATGGATCAGAAATACAGTCACAATAAATCTCAGGTTTGTTATACAATGATTTGAACAGCATTTCAATGTTTCCTATATCTACCTCCTGACAAAACTTGATAATCTAGGATGGTTTTCTTTTTTCTCGCTCCTCTTCAACTGGTCAGTCAGACAGGTCATCTCCATGTGTTCGGCCACATCACAGTTGGACAATGAAAAACAACACAGAACAAATCAATGTGTATCTGGGTGGTTCATTTTAAGAAAAACATGAATATATTATATATCAATTATCACAAGAATATATGTTAAAGTGACCGTTCTAAGAGTAGTGTTCATCATTATAATATTTTGCTATCAATAATTTTTTATCTTATACCATAGCATATATATTTTCCATACTCAAAGCACAGAGAAATAGATTCCCTTTGAAAGTCTTAATCTCAAATTGTCAAATATTAAGGTATCACTCTTGTCCCACATACAATACCATGTTAGAACCCCCTCCCCCGACTCGCCACCTGCCATCCCCCACCCCCACCATTCCGCTGGTTTAAAACTCAGTAAAATCTGTCTATTTCAGAGAGTCACGGGCACCTTCGAGTACCATTGCTTTCTAATTGCAGCCAAAATGTTGGAAATCTTCCTAAACCTGACAATATAGAATTCATTGAAAAAACTTCCTTTGAATGCTACAGTTTTTGCATGTGTGGCTCAACCATTCATCGTATGGCCGAGTTTGAGTAGCTCTTGGAAACATTGTCACTGGTGAAGGGATTTGATGGAGGAAATATGGTGTCATGAGCTAATAACACAGATCTACTGCACCACCTACATAGTAGTGTTGATACACATATAGATGTAGTAGTATAAATGTTAGTATGAATATTAGTATAAATGTTAGTATGAATGTTAGTATAGGAACAGCAGACCTAGCAGAGCTAGGACACCGGACAAGTAAAACATTAGCAGAGCTCGGACACTGGACAATGGTCACTGTGATGGATACTTCGCCCATCACTGATAACCACCTGGCAGAGCTCGTACACTGGACAATGGTCACTGATGGATACTTTCCCCATCACTGATGACCACCTGGCAGAGCTCGGACGTTGGACAATGGTCACTGTGATGGATACTTTCCCAATCACTGATGACCAGCTAGCAGAGCTCGGACACTGGACAATGGTCACTAGTGATGGAGACTTCCCAATCACTGATAACCAGCTGGCAGAGCTCGGACAATGGACAATGGTCACTAGTGATGGATACTTTCCCCATCACTGATGACCACCTGGCAGAGCTCGGACACAGGACAATGGTCACTGTGATGGATACTTCCCAATCACTGATGACCACCTGGCAGAGCTCCAACACTGGACAATGGTCACTAGTGATGGAGACTTCACATCACTGATAACCAGCTAGCAGAGCTAGGTCACTGGACAGTGGTCACTAGTGATGAAGACTTCCCCCATCACTGATAACCAGCTAGCAGAGCAAGGTCACTGGACAGTGGTCACTAGTGATGGAGACTTCCCATCACTGATAACCAGCTAGCAGAGCTAGGTCACTGGACAGTGGTCACTAGTGATGGAGACTTCCCATCACTGATGACCAGCTAGCAGAGCAAGGTCACTGGACAGTGGTCACTAGTGATGGAGACTTCCCATCACTGATGACCAGCTAGCAGAGCTCGGACACTGGACAGTGGTCACTAGTGATGAAGACTTCCCCCATTACTGATGACCAGCGAGCAGAGCTAGGTCACTGGACAGTGGTCACTAGTGATGGAGACTTCCCATCACTGATGACCAGCTAGCAGAGCTCGGACACTGGACAGTGGTCACTAGTGATGAAGACTTCCCCCATTACTGATGACCAGCGAGCAGAGCTAGGTCACTGGACAGTGGTCACTAGTGACGGAGACTTCCCCCATCACTGATGACCGGCTAGCAGAGCTCGGAAACTGGATACATGACAAGCAGTCTTGCTTCAGATCCCTGCCCACTGACAGAGATCCAAAGACTTCAAGGACAAGTTGTCCAGCATGTGTCACTTCAAGAGCCCCGGAGCATTACCCAGCAGTGTAGATTGACTCATCACAATAACACCGAGAGGTTACTTGGTCAAACTGAGCGTATCAGAGCTGGTTCACTCACAACAAACATCTCTCCAAAGAAAAGAGGATACATTAGCAATCACAATCTTTGAGAGAGATGTATGTCAGACACAGACAAAAACTACGGCAAGAAAAGGAAGCTTTGAAATCTAAAGTGGAATGTGATAGTCACATTGAAATACATATGGGTAAACGAAAGTTGCTAATATCCTGTAGTGTTATATACAATGAGTAAACACACAAAAACTGGTAACACCTTTATAACATGACTATTTATCATTAGATTCATCATTATCATCCCCAAAGGTGGTCTACATAGACACATAACTATTGTTGACATTTACACTTATTATAGCACATCCCCAGAGCTGGTCTACACAGATACATTACTATCTGTTTATGTATGAAAGTGTAACACTTAATATATTTGACAACACTTTAAACAAGTAATATTCATAATCATGAGAAAATCAATGAGAACATACCAGACCATTCCAGCAATCCTTGGCCCCAGACTGTACAAGCATCCCCTGCTGTCACCAGGGATATGGAAACACCTACACACGGCATTAAATCTTTCCAATGGCAGATTCCTGTAGGACACAAATAAGTGAAATTTACTCTTAACAGATTTTGAAACAAACTAAGCTGCTTATCCAGTCTACAGTTAAAATGTTGACAGAAACAGGTCCACCAACCGATAGTTTACTAATTTCACATTCAGTACCTCCCTGATAGATACAAAGTTGCCCAGCTCCAAAAGATCACTGCAATTTAGGGAATGAACAAATACACTGGTTTTAAATACTTTGCCTACAATACACGAGATGCAACAATTAAGAACTAAAGAAATAAATAAACTGATCAGCACATTAAGGGTTAAAGTCTATCCATAATAAGGGTTTGTATGTACGTGTTTTGGAGGAGGGAGGGAGGGGAGGTGGTGGTGGTACACACTTATATATACATTTAGTATCTATAGTACTGACCATTTATTCAACATCGTGTGAACTGATTGTGAAATGTCTGAAATAGCACTTGACATATGATAAGTAAAACTTGTGTTGCCTCACAACATTGCATACAATAATCCCCCATCAGTATATGAGAATCATCACTGTATGAGAATGACAGTTGTCTCCAAACTATCACCCTGAGAATCTCTAAGTTAACACCAACTGTGACTGGCAGCTTTGCAGTGGAATGCCTAGATACCCCCTCAACCGGAGACCATAAGTCCGTATTGAGTCTCCACAACTAGCTGATTTAAGCATTGCAGTATTTCCTTCACTTTACCATAGCAGAGCGCTGCACCTACAATGTATAGTCGCCACTGATATTCTAGCATTGGGGGGGCCGTTTGGCTTTGGATCAATAAGTTCGTGGTTCGGATCCCACCAGGGGCATGGCAACTTTGTCTCCAGTAGAGAACTGTCTACACGCAGTAAGGTTTGGGTGCAATGCTACACTGAATTTAATCGTAGTACCACCCATGGTTCGCTAGGTCAAGCCCAATCTCCCAGGTTTCACCGCAATGCATAGCCACATGGTGTTGCAGGCTTTCTCCCTGCCATAATACTAGCAGCCGCGATATAAGTGAAAGACTCTTGAAAGCGGCATTAAACCCCAACTCATCTCACCTCTTGGGTAGGGAAGTTGCAGACGGCTTAAGCCCAAGCAACTTTGTTGAGGCGCGCAGGGAATAATATCAATAATAGTCCATCAGTAAAGTGACATGATCATATCCAAAGTGCAAGAGACGCAAACACAGCTCACATACCCCAGCTTCAAAACATAGTTTAACATAATTGAAAAAAGGATAGGCGCATCTATCGGAATCACTTACCTGTGTGTAAAGTTGAATGAATATTAAATGTACACTTCCAGAGATAACCGTTAAGCATGTTTCAAACGCAATCAGCAAAATTAAATTCAGAAATGAGTCTAACCCTCAAAAGGCACATCTAGGTAGCACACCTTTTTCTCCACATCCCTATCAGCCAACCAACTATATCTCCCCCACTCCCCTCTATTTCCCCCAGCCCCCCCCCCCCCCCCAAAAAAAAACCACCTCTATCCCCCCTTCCCCTTCCCAGCAACTCATTTCCCCCTCCCCAACCAACTCAATCTCCCCATCTCCCATCAACTCTATCTCCCTATCCCCCCCCCCCCAACCTCTATCCTCCCCTTCCCCCCCCCCCTCCCCAACCACATCTATCTCCCCCTCCCCCATCAACTCTTTCTCCCTATCTCCCCCCCCCACCCCCCACACACACAAACACCTCTATCCTCCCCTTCCCCTTCCCCCTCCCCCTCCCAAATCCAACTCTATCTCCCCATCTAACATTATCTATCTCCCTAACCCCCCCTCCCCCCCCCCCCCCCCCCCATCCCCCCACACCTCTATCATCCCCTTCCCCTTCTCCCTCCAAAAACCAACTCTATCTCCCCCTCCCCCATCAACTCTATCTCCCTATCCCCCCTTCCCCTTCCCAGCAACTCATTACTATATACACCCAACCGTTTGTTTGGGGGGGGGGGGGGGGGGGGGGGGGGGGGGGGGGGGGGATAAATATCTAAGTCCATTAACTATAGTATTCAGTGATTACAATGCAATATTTTAGCATCCTAACATTTTGCAGGAGATCATGACCAAATGAAAAACAATTAATCTCCAGGTAACAATGACTGACATTTACTGGTGTTTGACTAGAACAATATGTTTATTCTCAGCTAACCATCAACTGTAAATGTTATTTAGAAAAGTCTAAATACTCAAATTGTATGTAGGAAGTGCTGTTATAACCCACCCCAAAACTTACAATTAAGTATTTTTTTCAAGGCAAACTAGGCTATTTTTGAAAATAAATTGTAAAAGGTAATTGTGTCAACAACGCAGTTTTCAGTGTTTGTAAACTAGCCATGTAACATTTGTACACACCCCTGATTCTTGTAAATATAGTTTTGATATGTTAGATGAATTAAACAGACAGACGATTTCTCGTCACACGCACTTCTATCTAATAATTAATGTGGAATTAATGGTATTGCAAATGACTAGGAGAGTGAATTAAGACACACAACCAATATGGAACTTCCATTCATGTTACCTGTAATGAATATTTATTAGATAGATGCCACGTGACATTTCGCGAGAAAAGGATCTACTGAATATTTATGAGCTGGTCTCCATGTGCGATTTCGCGGGAGAAGAGGTATGGAGGACTTGACCTAATTATAGTGTAGCAATCAAACTAAGCACAAAATCATTACTTTAAACAAGTCTACATATATTATACAATCTTCTGATCGTGGATTTACATTGAATAAACACTGTTAACCTTATTGGGACAAAAGACACGCACTTACCTAAGTTTGGCCTGTCTTGTGTGTTGAACTTGAAGACGACAATCGAAGTTGCATGCAGCTCTCTGCTGTTGGATCCTTCCTCGCCTATGTCTGAATATAACAATACTTGAGGCGTTCATAACGTCAATAAGTCCATCATTAAACACTAGAATCTCGGAAAATACTTGTAACTAGCTTTGAAAACTCATATTGAACAATCAAAACTTGAAGAATCGCCATCACAATCAAAGCGACTGTCTCCCACCATTGCTGCTTTCGAGTTGAGGTGAGCGTGTGGAAAACAGTCACGTGACTTTCCATATGCACATGTTAAACAATTCAGTTTCAGTGGCCTGATTCGTTATAGGTGTGCCCAAAATCTGAATAAATAATTTCCCTGGCTGTTTGTCATTGATATTAATACAGTTATCGGGCTCCCAAAGGTTTTAATTACTGGCCCTAAATCAGAATATGTAAATAGACGATGCCTTCCCTTGCAGCATGAAGGAAAGTTGTTGATTTTCAAAGTAAATAGCATTACCTTTATAAAATGGTTTTGAAAACATGATATGAAAATCCCGGCTGCATGTAAGAATCCTGTTAACACCATCCAAAACACTGTCACAAGGCAGTCGTGCACACTGCACTGATTTCTTGGAAATGGGTGCTGTGATTTCCGCGAAAGGTGTGTTCTTGTGAGCGATTTCAGGCCATTGTTTTAAAAAAAACAAACAGACCATAGGATACTTGAGTTGACCATTTATTACAACAATGAGCTCTAATGTATGGGACATATCAGTACATTCGGATTGCAGTTTAGCCATTTTCATTTCGTGGAATGTAATTTTGAAAAAAAACCCAAAAAAAACTGTCATGTCATCCACTGGAAGCTGGTAACTTTCATGGACAAATGTGAACATTTGAGCGAATACACCCGGTTTATTGAATAACTGGACTGTTGTTGGCCAAGTCAAGTTGAAAATATCCCCAGCAACGCTAAATTAAAAGAAATGGAGGAGACAAAGGAATGGAAAGTTCATGACAAAGTGCTTGATCAACAATAACAAAAACACCACTGGAATTATGACGTCATAATAGTGTGTAGTTGTGACGTCACAATGGTTTTACTGCCTTCATGGGTACATGACTCGTGGAAGTCTTATTTTCAACATATGTCAGTAATTTCGCCTGATTAATTTGGACAAGTAATAAACAGATTAGAAAACTCTATTCCATATTATACCATATTATACCATTTTTAAGAAACTCGTGATTAACTCGTGATTAACTCGTTTAATAAAAATGTATTATATGGAAGATCATTATTATCCCCTGTAAATAATAGGAGCTGCTGTTAATAATGGTAGCAAGTGGCTTTATACATAGCTCAGTTGACCACTCTGAGTGATGTCCAGGGGCGGGATAGCATGATGGTCAGTGTGCTCTGCTTCGGAGCAATAGGTCCGGGGTTCGGTTCTAGCCATCACCCTTCAACTTTATCTGCTGAGGAGTATTGTTCTACATGCAGCAATGTTTGAGTACAGTGCTACACTAAATTTCAGACAAGTACCACCGACGGAACGTTGGTTCCAGCCTTTGCTGGCAGGTTTCACCGCAATATATATCCACAAAGGTGTTGTTTGCTTTCTCCCTACATTATGCTGATATAAGCTGCTGCGATAGAAGCAAAGTACTCTTGATAGTGGCATTATAAACCTGAAATCACTTCACAACAGCAACACTCACTGGCGCGGCAACCTGGATGGGTGGCCTGCTTTATAGCTTGATAATATGAGATGTGTCTGTGCATCTGAACTTTTCGTTTCTGGATCACAAATAGAAAATATGTAATTATATTGAAATGAAACTTTTTGAATGTGTCAAGCAAACAGTGTGTATCTGATTTTTTTTCAACTTCTGCGAATTTGTATTTGTGATTGTTTCCATAAAACGCATCACAAAATAATAGGATCAGAACCTAAGACTTTGCTAAATGAAATTTGCTCCATAAATCTGTGATAATATGTCGATATATTGATGTGGCCTTTTAGATTTTCAACTTCTTCAACACTGGTCTTTGGAACAATACTCATCAGGAACCATTATTATAGACTGTTGATAAGACTATATATGACGAACGCTGTCTATTTCCTTGATTACAGAAATTCTGCATTTGGATATTTTTCTGTGTTTGGTGCATTTATAAGTACAACAGTCACAGATAAAACTCAACGGCGGGCATGTGATATACTAATTAACGCATTAAGCTTTATTTTTCCACTGAACAGATTTCAATAAGCTTGGTATATTTAGATGTAAATAAACTGTTTAATATATATTATGACAGGACAAGGACATAAATAATAGCATAGGTCAGGGTGAATGCGGCAGAGCTAAAAAACAACTTCACACTCTTCTAGTGATATTATATGAACGCTTCTTTCAATGTATAGCCAGGCTTTATGTCAGAAAACTTCGTTTTTCATCGCTAACGTTGGTCTATATATATATAATATAATTTTCAAATTCACTGTCCCGCAGACCAACCTCCAAGACAATTATTTCCATATTGGAGGCGATCCAAGTTGCCTTCTTCGGTCATTTAGTGGCTGTCACGGACAGTTTCAATGTTGACGTCTGCTAAGGGGCAATCCCGGTGACGTCATCGGGGATTCCCTGGATACTGTTTATGATAACTATATTTATTTCAAATTTCAACAGGCCAAAGACCGTTTCGAAAATTAAGATTGTTTTAACGGTTGTCATAACTTCTTAAGACCTAAGTGATTATGATTTATTCATTCAAAGCGGCCACAGTACGATGACATACAGACCAACAACAAGAGCGCTGTTTACATCGCAGCATGGACACACAATTTTCAGTTAAGTGTTACAACATTACAGGTACACCTTTGAAAAAGGAATGATGTTTCTTTGTAGCAAGTAATATATATTTTGCCAAATTAACTGGGTGCAAGAATCGTGTCAACACTATCCAAAACACTCGTCACAAGGCGGACGTGTTCATGTTACACTGCACTGTGATTTCCTGGAAAGGTGTATTCTTGTGAGCGATGTCAGGCCATTTTTAAAAAAAAGCTTAGTTGACCAATTATTACAACCATGAGCTTTAATTTCTGGGACAGATAAATACATTCGGATTGCAATGTCAGCATTTTCATGGAATGTAATTTTGAAAAAAACAAACTTGTATCTTATTTACTTGAAGCTGATTACTTTCACGGACAAAGGTGAACATTTGAGCAAATACCTCCGGTGTATGGAATAACTGGACTGTTGTTGGTCAAGTCAATTTTAAAATATCACAGACAACGCTAAATAACAGAAATGGAGGAGGCACTGGAAACATAGGAATAGAAAGTTCAGGACAAAGTGTGATATAAACAAAAACAAGAACACCACTGCAAATATGACGTCATAATAGTGTGTGGTTGTGAGGTCACACTGATTTTACCGCCAAGTCTTATTTTCAGCACACTGTTGGTAATTTCACTTGATTTAATTGGGCAAGTAATAAACAAAATAGTAAACTCCCTTCTATATTATGCAGTTTTTAATAAAATCGAGAACAAGATAATTTAACACTCGTATTCGCTCGTTTAATACCAAACTAGCTGTAACTTTTTTATATTATTGTATCATTTCGTATCCCCTATACATAATAGCAGCTGCTGTTAACAATGGTAGCAAATGGCTTTGTTCTTAGCCCAGTTGACGACTCTCAGTGATGGTCAGGGGCGGGATAGCATGATATCATGATAGTTAGTGTGTGTTCTTCAAGAGAGAATTATTCCACACGCAGCAAGGTTTGAGAACAATGCTACATTAAATGTCAGAGAAGTTCCACCTATGGATGCTGGTACAAGCATTGCTGGCAGGTTTCACTGCAATGCATATAGGGCGATGTTTGCTTTCTTCCTACAGTATGCTGATATAAGCCTCTGCGGTAGAAGTGAAATACCAGTACTATTGAAAGTGGAATTATAAACCAGGAATCACTTCACCACAGCAACAACGATTGGCGAGTCAACCTGGATGGGTGACCTCCTTATTGTCTTGATCCCAATTAGAACATATGTCATTATATTTAAATGAATGTTTGTCAATGTGTCAAGCAAGCAGTGGATATATGATTTTTGGTGTTTTCAACTTTGAATTCATACTTGTGATTGTCTCCATAAAACGCAAAATAGATTTTCCTTAGAGGATCAAACTCAACACTTAAGCTCAATGAAACTTGCTCCATAAATCAGTCATAAATATCCCAACTATTTGTTTAACACAGCTACAAACCATAATGTTTATATATTCTATCAGTACAGAAAATACAATTTATCACATGACAAAAGTTTTCCTACGCATGTCATAACTCTTGTTAGTCTCCATTACTGGCTGATTTCAGCCTTGCAGTATTTTCCTGGCTTTTCCATGCTTATAAAGTGGATCGCTGCACCTGCAATGCATAGTGTGCTCTTATTTCTTAACACAGAAACCTTAAAGAAATGGTTAGCCATTGATGGCTATATAAACAATTATAAGAATGTGCCCTCTGGTTATAAGTATATAGCCATCTAAAATTTGCCTTTATTCCAGCATGTTCATTTTAATCAGAGGAAATGAATAGCGAAAGAAGAGGGATGCTATCCCAACTGGTACATTTAATGGGAAAAGTGTTTACTCATACTCAGTGGTTTCTAAAAAGGAAACGAAATAATAATTCTATCATTGCTGTAACTGCAATCAAGAAGAGACAGAGAATGGGAGAGACAACTAGGAAAAGAGACGGAGTGACATAGAGACATAAAGACGGAGAGACATAGAGACATATACAGAGAGACAGATAAAGAGAGACAGAGAGACAGATACAGAGAGACAGGGATACATCAGACAGACAGACATACAGACAGAAATATAGACACAGAGAAAGAGAAGGCACTTCTGACCCCAAACCTCTCACATGCATCCCCGATTCATACCCATCACATCCACTTCTGATCCCGTCTCTAATATGCACTACCACACACACGTGCTTCATGGTGCTGTATCAGGAACCTCATTATACTCTGCCAGTAAGACTATATATGAGCGATGCTGTCAGTTTCATTGTTACAGAAATTCTGCATTTGGATATCCTTCCGCGTTTAATGCATCTATTAGTGCAAACATCATAGATACAACTTCGAATACACGTCGAACAGATGGTATACTAATTAATGCGTTAATCTTAACTTTCACTACACATACGAGCTCGTATTTCAATAATCTTTGTATATATATATATTTAGATATATTGTTCAATTTATAATAATGACGTATGGTATCTCCTATTTCATGCTATTATGCAGAAATATGTGAGACTGAGTATTATAAATATTTAACAGGTCTAATTTAAATTTTGCATAACATATCTCAGACTTGACAAGAAAACAATAATAACAATTCTCTGTGAATGTGGCAGAACTCCACTGCATTATAGAACTAAAATAAACCATCAATATCAAATTACAACAACCAAGAAGTCCATACTTTTCAAATATATTTTATGAATGCTTCTTTCAATGTATTGATAGGAATGATGACAGAAGACTTCGTATTTCATCGCAAACGGAGGTTGGGTGACAGAATAAATCATTTACAGGAAAATGCTTTAAAAAGGCCAGATTGGATGTGCACGCTAGCTAATAAATAATAGCAAGTTGAATCATCGATTGCAATCATTCTAGGGAAAGAGAGTCTTCAACAAGTAAACAAGTTCAGAATGTCTGCAGATAATTCAATCAAAGTTTCCAGACCTGCCTAAGACAACACTTTGCAAATAATTGCCCCACGTTGCTCAAGTTTGACTCTCATTCTTCCAGTGGTTACAGTGTCTGACTGATATTCCAGTAGATTGGGTTCAAACCCACTTCAGGATTCATTCCAAAGCAACTTACACATTCGCGTTTAGTTCAGTGTGAGTCGGCATATTTGCATCAATGCACACTTATTCATTCCATAGCAATGTGGTGTTTTGGGACCGATCAACTGTATCTCGATAAATACTATCTAAATAAGAAATTGTGTCTGACTATCAGCGCTCACCATTAGGGTCATATCTAAATGTCGGCAGGAAGGAAGGATGGATTTCAACCTACCTACCTACCTACCTACCTACCTGCCTGCCTCCCAGTCTGTCTGCCAGTCTGCCTGCCTGCCCCTCCCTTCCCCCTGACTGATGGACGGACGGATGGACGGAGAGTCTAATGTGGAATTTCTAAACTAATGGCTCATAAGAAATTGTTCCATTGCAACAGAAGAATGCCGCCATATGTCCTGTTAAGAACAAAACGTCAGTTACTTTCAAGCTATTATATCACCAATGCACATTGCTTGGTTGCAAATTATCTTTACATCTATCCTACAGATCATACAAGGAAGAATCAGTTTTAGTAACAGTGCAACCGGTGAATAACGTATTCTAACAGTTGAGTAATCCAAATATCAGTCCACTGTAGCGAGGACTTCAACTGTAGATATAGGGAATCCTACAAATCACGAGTTGATGACATTTATTTACGTATTAGTTTTACTTTTATCAAAGAGTGTTGAATCATTTGCTATCAAACTCAGTAATTCTGGTGAAAATCTGACTCTCAATCAATGCAGTGTTGACATCGCCATGTGTTGGTGTTGAAAAACAATCTGATGTCATGTAATTGAAGATGGCGGGGAATTTGGCAATTTCTACTGCCAAAACGATATCTCCTGTGAAACGGTTTATTATGTGTATTATGTAATAAGCAGTGGATTGCTAATATTTATCAGTCAGCATATGTCTTTGTAGCTGCAGATAACATATTCCCGGTATGATATTTTCACCATAACCAGTGACTGATATAACATATCACTAATAAAAAGGTTTATGAGTTTGATGTCATAAAACAATGTTTAAACAAAATAGTCACTATTAAGAAACTTATCAAGAGTCATAGAAGTTACACACATTTCATTCATAAACTACATTTTACTAGTAAACGTAAGCTACTTCCAAATAAGGCAACAACTTATTTTCATGCGCCAAAAGAGACCGTGCTTTCATCACTTATACATTATGCATGTGCACAACCATAAACAAACTCATCAATGAAACTATCCTCGTTTTAAGCCAGTCTCTCTCTCAGTATACTTAGTGTAGCGATAAAGTGTTTATATCAAAACTAGCTAAGGGTAACGGATTTGAGTCATCATTATCTCACAATACACTAACATTTCTTCTCCCACTATCTACCACTTAAACCATGTCTTCTATAATCACATTGCTCTTGCATTTCTAAACTATTTGCATTATATTCCTTTTATTTCACTTTTAGTACAAAATTATCATTTAATCACAGTGTACCTAAGTAGCTCTCTACATGCTCCCTTCGGAAAGTAGGTCTGAAACCACCACTTCCGGTCATGCCGCTGTCATACTTAATTCTTATTCATGTCAATAAATTTTGCCAAATTATAACCTTTACGTCACTACACGCACACACTAATGCATACC
Source organism: Gibbula magus (assembly GCA_936450465.1). Lineage (NCBI taxonomy): Eukaryota > Metazoa > Mollusca > Gastropoda > Trochida > Trochidae > Gibbula > Gibbula magus. The sequence continues at coordinate 69,587,985 of OW388298.1, forward strand.
AATGTAGTCACAAATTTTAACTCTGAGACAATGCTTGTTAACAAACTTGTAATCCTCGATCAACACATCGTACACATTGCTGTATACTTGTTCTGTAGTGAGAATGTTGATATTATACGGCTGCTTCAACCATTAGTGTCAACCTGGTATCATTTATAAGACGTTTAACATGGTTATGCTAATACAGTTTTACCTGTACGTCTAACGATAATTTAAAATTTGGTTTTTCATTTAACAACAACATTTATGATTGGAGAAATTGCAACAAGTTAACAAATTAAAATAAAATGTTGAGACAAGGAGAGGTTTGAAGCTACGGTGTGGCGCTAGGTTGAGTACTATGTACATTGAGATGTCCTTGAATGTACAACAGTGTACAACATTGTTCATAACACTACAACTGTTGTCTTCATTGTTTTGCTTTAACCCTCTTACTGCTGCAAGTGCTAATCAGTCCTGTTATTTGAGCCATAATGTTTACAACCCTGACATTGTAGCGTCGGTATTTTGTTTTGCTGTAAATTAATTCTCTCAAACTTATACAATTTTGAAACAGTCTACGTTCTGTAAAGACTGTTCAGAAGAAGACAGTTCTGTTTGACAATGATTATGTTTCTAGTCCAACTAATTTGTATTTGATATAGTCAGTGATTGTTATTTATGAAACATATGTATATGTATATGTGACAAAACACAATGACTATCCCTTTTTTTTAGTCATCTCAAAATGATTTTATTACTTCACTGAAAGTTAAATTTTATAAGAGACTAAGATCTGTAACATGGTTATGCTAATACATACAAATATCCACAAGCAAACAGTAAATCATTTAGTCGTTCCCTTGACTGTTTGTCTGTATTCATGTCGTTTCCGGAGAAGAACTCAAAAATAAGTTCACTGTAGTTTGTTTACTGGTGTAGTTGTAGAGGAACATCACCGTTGAAATGCTTTTCCTTTCGGTTATTTTTGTTTTGTGAGTATAAAGTCACTGCGCACCCTTACGTACACGTTGTTTTAATCGGGAGACGTGTTGTGTTACTGATCGCAGGATGTATTGGATGGAGTGCAAAGTGATTCAGGAGAATTCCAGGAGTGAAAGTGAACGTGACACTGTTGTTGGAGAACAAAGCGTAACAGAATTTAAGGAGGAGGAAGAGGAGGAGTTGTGACAAAGGTTGGACATCGGAGTCACCGATCAGAGGATTTCAAAAAGAGGTTGAGATGGTGAAGTTTAAAAAGATGGCTTTGTTCTGGATGTTGTCGGACAGGGTTTGTGTTTGGAATCCAACGTTTCATATTAAATTCAATGTTTTCTACATTTTATCTTCTTGTAGTCTCAGGTTGCCATGTGGTTTTTATACAATTCATTAAGATATTTTTGTATTTGTAATGAGCTTCTGCAACACTAAGTAAATATTGCGATGATTTTGTGGATGATGTTTCACCATTTTCAACTTGTTGTTCGGTGTTCAATGTTGTATAAAGGCTTGGCATGAAGAATAAATCATTATTTTCGTTCAAATGCATATCGTATGATGGTGTCGGTTTGAATAATATCTATGTTGAGTTGGATAATTGATACACATATACAAACGTGATATAACACATATTGAACTATTTAACAATCATTTACAATTATTGAAAATTAAATATTAATTAAAGGTCGATGCAGTTGTTGTCATATCATTGTGCAGTTGATGTCATACGTCAATTTGTAGTGAAAGGTTACTTTGGTATGAGAAAACGAAAAAAAAAAGTCAAAGAGTAAAAGGGGCTTTATCAATTAGCTTATAAACTAACGAGAAAATTTGATGAATCTTATCATTTTTGGTACTGTATGAAACACCAGTGATTAACATTAATACAAACGATAACCTGGGACAAAGATTCCCTGTGTCATGGTGACATGGATCATTAACTTGAAAGTCATCGTTTTTGATCAGTCCTTCTTTTTGAAAATAGGTTCAACTTTTCCCTCATTTTATCGGTAATAAGAACACATTTGAATTTAGCTTATGAATACTATGTTTGTCCTATTAATGGCTTTATAGCTACAGCTTTGGGAAACACCAACTTTAATGTGTCATGGATACTCTTTTAATAGCTGCGGGAAGTTTAACTAAACTTTTTGTATTTACTATCGGGGCACGGTAGCGGTTAGTGCGTTCGGTTCGAATTCCGCAAATTTGTCTGTTATAAAGAACTGTTCTACGTACAGTAAGGTTTCGGTGCAATGCTACATTGAATTTCAGAGCAGTATCACCCATTGTTCGCGTTTCAATGTAAAGCAACACTTTGTTACGTTCAATACTACTAGCAACCGTGATATAAGTGAACTGATCTTGAAACGACGTTAAACCTCACCCCACAAACGTTATTTAATCAAATCAAACCTCTATCAGAAACCGCCTCTAACCTTCGACGTGACATCACGGCGGAGACATCCCTGATGAAGGGTTAAGTCAATGCCCATTCAAGACAGGTGCATGTGTCTTTAGAATATTTCAAAAGCCGGAAAAGAGTTAATTTGTTATCAATCCAATACAGGTGGGAGCATCTTGAGAATATTTCTTCAGCAGGAGAAGGGTTAATTTGATGTTCATTCAAAATACTTTAAATTAATTTGTCTTGTAGGATAGGGTCAAGTTGTTGTTCATTCAAGACATGTGCGTACGTCTTAGAATGTTTCTCAAAGAGGAAAAGGGTTAATTTGATGTGCATTGAGGACAGAAGTGGGCGACTTTAGAATTTACTCAAGCAGGAAAAGAGTTACTTTGATGTTCATTCAAGATAGGTGCACAAGTTTTCAGAATATTTCTCAAGCAGGTATTTGATGTTAATTCAAGACAAACAGAGTGTCTTCTGATATCAAATATATCAACACGAACTGATAAAAGTTATAAATTATCACTTTTATCAATGAGTGATGATATTTTTTATATCAGAATCAGTTTGTGAGATTCTATTTATCATCCAAAAGCATTCTTCATTACGTTTTAATGATAATTTGAGGACAGCATGGCCAATTGACTTCCTGTGTGGGGATGTCACAGCCTTGTGATGTCATAATATTTATGACATCATATATTTGTGATGTAATTACTCGATGATGGAAAAGCATCAATTGTGATGTCATGTAGTTAATGGCAGGGCACTGTGCACAATCTTCCTTCAACACAATATCTCCACAAAGATATTGCTTGATCTCACACAAACAATATCTCCCATGGAACACAGTTATGAATGATAAATGTGATAATGTTTACAGCACGTTTCAAACAGATTAATTTGATGTCACTTAAAGAACCATTACGGATGTTAGTATTTCAATTTTTTGGAAAATATACTTATAACGTCATTCGCCAGGGAAATCCCCTTTTTTTGCGCAATACGTACTACACAAACAGCAAGCGCTTCTCAAGAGTGAAGTCTCGTCTCTAGCCCAAGTTGCCATAACAACCCATATGCTGCACGTGCTTCACGCGTCTCTCTTGCAATTTACCTTTGTCACACATTACTGAATGAGACGATTGCTTTACAAACAATGTTTCTAAATGCCCTGAGAATATACAAATTATTTCCCGTTTAATGTTCTTTTTATTGAAATAAGCAGCAAATTATGACAAATCTTTACTCTCATTAATTATAAAATTCAAGAAAAATACCTAGTTGGGTAAAACAATTATTCCAATATCTGTAGCAAATACATAATTAAATGAAATAGTAAACAAGCAAAAAAGTGAGCGTGGCTCACTAATACCCCCGACTGTTTAAGTTTGACTTTTTTATTTTACTTAAAGAGAGAGGTGTTTGCACACCTAAGGATTTATAAGCTATGAAATGTAATTGCTAAGATTAAACTGTTTGTGAAAATGGTAGGACAAGTCTCAATCTTCATGTAAAAAAGGTGGTTTAAGTCAAAATAGGAATAAAAGTAACTTGAAAAGGTATTGGTAACATAATACACTACTGCTATTGCCACTGATTTCAACTTTATTTTGGAAATTAACCCATCATAGTGATTCATTCGAGTGACTTTAAACAACAGGTACATGGAAGCACACCCCTGAAGGCACAGTGAGAGATATATAGCACTTTATGGCTGAAAGGAAAGAAAATTTAACTTTTCCCAAAATATAACCAGTGGAAATATAAAATAGTAAAATCAACAAGAACACAGAAGTAGCTTTTGATGAAAGTTACATGAAAAAGAAAATGATGAAGTCATTCATTCTAGCTATGATAAAGTACAAAAATATAAATAATCGCCAAAAATTCACCAAATCGTGTTACATTTTGCAATGCACCTCTCCTAGTGGTGAAGAAGACATGTGCCAAATTTGAAAAGGATGAGATGAATAGTTTTTCTGTAATCGATCGGACAAAAAATGCTCAGAATTTGACTAAGTTAAAAAATACAAAAATTCGCCAAAAATTAAAAAATTCACCAATTCGGTTTAAACTTCGCACTGCACCTCTCCTAGTGGTGAAGAAGACATGTACCAAATTTAAAAGGATGAGATGAATAGTTTTTCTGTAATCGATCGGACAAAAATTGTCTTCGGACGGACGGACGGACAGAAGGACGGAATCGTTGGTATTACTATATACCCCCAACCGTTGGTCGGGGGTATAATAAATCACCGCCCAAAACAATTATACTTCGATATCTTTTAATCCTCATATTTGTTACTGTGTGTGAGCTAGACGATAATGCTTTGCGCTTGAAAATAATAGACTGGATCTATATTTAGACTGGAAAACACCTTTACTAAATAATGCAATTTTCTTTTCCATGGAAAGCGCAAAAATTAAAATTCAGAAATAGTTGTAACCCTCAAAAGGCACAACTAGGGATCATGGTTGACATTTGTATGAAGTTTGATGAAGCTAGCATGCATAGTTTTGGAGATCTGCTCCGCACAAAATGCCTTCCTCAAGAGTCGCTTTTGAGTCACGTTTCCATGGAAATCGCAAAAACTTAAATTCAGATATAAGTCTAACCCTCAAAAGTCACAACTAGAGATCCTGTTTGACATGTGTATCAAGTTTGATGAAGCTAGCATGCATAGTTTTGGAGATATGCTCGGCACAAAATGCCTTCCTCAAAGAGTCGCTTTTTAGTCACGTTTCCATGGAAACGGCAAAAATTAAAATTCAGAAATAGTTCTAACCGTCAAAAGGCACAACTAGGGATCATGGTTGACATTTGTATGAAGTTTGATGAAGCTAGCATGCATAGTTTTGGAGATCTGCTCCGCACAAAGTTTTGGGACGGACGGACGGATGGAAAGACTGAACGCTATATACCACCGCTTACGCTGTAAGGCGGGGTATAATAATCCATACATATTGTTAACTGAAATGACCGACTCTCCAGTGATCTTGTTTAAGAGGAGTTGATACAGAAGCAACAAGCAAAAACGTGAGCATGGCTCACTAATACCCCCGACTGTTTAAGTTTGACATTTTTATTTTACTTAAAGAGAGAGGTGTCTGCACACCTAAGGATTGATAAGCTTTGCAATTTTATTGCTAAGATTAAACTGTTTGTGAAAGTGGTAATCCATCATATTGATTCATTCGAGTGACTTTAAACAACAGGTACATGGAAGCACACCCCTAAAGGCACAGTGAGAGATATACAGCAGTTTATGGCTGAAAGGAAAGAAAACTTAACTTTCCCCAAAATATAACCAGTGGAAATATAAAATAGTAAAATCAAGGAGAACACAGAAGTAGCTTTTGATGAAAGTTACATGAAAAAGAAAATGATGAAGACAACAAATCACAATACAGAAGTAGCTTCATTCATTCTAGCTATGATAAAGTAAAAGATTATAAAAAATCGCCAAAAATCAAAAATTCACCAAATCGTGTTACATTTTGCAATGCACCTCTCCTAGTGGTGAAGGAGACATGTGCCAAATTTGAAAAGGATGAGATGAATAGTTTTTCTGTAAACGATCGGACAAAAAATGCTCAGAATTTAAGTTAAAAATAAAAAAATTCGCCAAAAATTCACCAATTCGGTTTAAACTTCGCACTGCACCTTTCCTAGTGGTGAAGAAGACATGTACCAAATTTGAAAAGGATGAGATGAATAGTTTTTCTGTAATCGATCGAAAAAAAAATGCTCAGAATTTGACTAAGTTAAAAAATAAAAAAAATCGCCAAAAATTCAAAAATTCACCAATTCGGTTTAAACTTCGCACTGCACCTCTCCTAGTGGTGAAGAAGACATGTACCAAATTTAAAAAGGATGAGACAAAAAGTCTTCTGTTATCGATCGGACAAAAATTGTCTTCGGACGGAAGGACGGACGGACGGAATCGTTGGTATAACTATATACCCCCAACCGTTGGTCGGGGGTATAATAATCCATACATATTGTACACTGAAATGTCCGACTCTCCAGTTATCTTGTGTAAGACTCTGTACTCTCAGTTAAGAAATGATGATTATCAACATGCATGATGTAGTTAAGCATGATCTCAAGTACAACATCCTCATGATAATAATAGAACTAGTACATTTAAGTTGAGACACATTACTTACTATTATCATTGATGATCCATTCCGACATAAAAGACGCCATCAGCATATCCTACTTGAGTGTGCAGTCTTTTCTTCAACAAGTATTATATGTCACTGTTGAACAAATCAAAGTCGGGACAGGCTGTTTTCGAATAGTTGATCCACCCAATCTTCTCTGGTTCCACAACCAATCGGATATGTTCCAGGTTGATCGGATACAATGCAGACTGTATACCAAGAAGCTGAAAAGCAGTAAATCATTGCTAGACCTTAATAAACTTATATCATGAACTACTGAAATACTGTAACACTGTGCTCTTGCGTTATATTCAGGTAAACATATTGTGTCCACCAACAAAACATGATGGTAAGCCTAAACCAGCAAGGCACAGTAACATTCACAATAGTATCCCAACAATGGCTATTTCAAGCCTTGCTGCATTAAGTTACTTTAATGCGCCAGTGAAGCTATATGCCTGAACCAGATATTGTGTTTAGCTACAATAGTACTGGAGGTTACAGGAAATCTGACAAGGACAGCATTAGCCAGTGATGTTGACAGGCATTAGTTATGCCTTGCAGGTGAGGGGGAATTGGTAATTCACACCCCCTCTCTCATGCACAGTGCGATTGTTTAACATCTTTTGAGGGACAAACTACTCATTAAGTGAGCTGACTTGACTTGGCAGTTTGCAGTGAAATGCTTCGTCTAGTAAACAACTGGACCCCGGTCAACATAGTGACCCCCTCACCCAATACACTACCGTCATCCCATAATAAATCTTGGTTAAAGGATCATGGGGCTAGTTCCGAGTTTATAAATGTGTTGTCCCAGTGCTATGTTGACGTTTAAATCACACCTGACAAGGACAAGCAAAATTCTGGGTCCAAAGGCTAAGAACCAATTTACAGTGCAGCTGTATCATTGAGTCTAAAAACTTCTTTATGGCAAGATAAACATATATTTTTTTAACCTAGATTATCTTCATCCAGAGTCTAACACAGCTGTTCTTCAGCACATAAATTACCTTTAACATGTATCATGTATGATGTACAGTTTTCTTCAATTTTAACCCTCAGGTGGGTGAACTTGTCCAGTTGTCTTGTTTTATTCTCGTAGCAGAGCTCTGAAACAGTTTATTAACAGTTACAGTTGTCCCACACATGAAAATCATCAATGTGTATAGATACAGATATATAACAAGTCTATAATTATTCATCATTGTAATTGGCATGATGATGTCACATTGTATTTGAACAGAGAATTGATGAAGTGGTTGTTATTGCTGCAGGTATTAAGAGAGATTAAAACATCAAAATGATTATACGTCATTGCTCCACTCCTTCGATCACCTGGATGTCTTCATGTTATACATTTAACATTTAAAATTCAACATTCCTATATACTCCTAATAATGGCCCTAGTCTTCATGTCCATTAAGTGTATAATGAACATGGATTTCTTTTTTTAGATGGCATCAGTGTAAAATATATCAATATATTATTATTATTTTGAGCGATATTATAACATTATTATTATTATGTCCATAGTTATCTCGACATCGTACTGATTATAGATTATTGTAACAAATTATACATCCTTCTGTCTATTGTTGTCAAACCAGTTCCTGGCAATGTTCGTCCCGGTTTCTCTCCCATTTAGACGGTCCTCAACTCAATGTTGCTGTGTAGACTCAATGACTTGAGACTTCTTCAAACCTGTAACAGAAGGGTCAGAGTGAACCAAATATACACAACGTACAAAGTGGTCTGGTTGTAAACATACTAAAATTACAGAATGTATGTTTGCCCAGTTACATGTACCGGTACATCATTTTCTATAATAATTGTGATTGTCAGAATTGTCCTGTATAGAGTTAAACCAACTTTGTTTATCTGTGATCAATATAAAGCCATTGTCTCTGTAGCTCACCAGAATGAACATAATTCATTATTCAAGGTTGAAGACCAGTATCATATATTTAATCAAGTAATACATGGTCAAAAGTTTTGTCAAAATGTATTTAAGGAAGAATTAAACAGGTCGGCCTAATAGAGGAGTATTAAAACTACTTGGACACAGGAGTAAGCCTATGCGATGATGGGTTGGCCTACTCGGGGATAGGGATATGCCTACTGGGGAAGAGGGGTAGACTTACCGGTACTCGGTGATAGGGGTATAAATACTAGGGTAGAGGGGTAGGCTAACGGAGGGGGATTGGAAGGCCTACTGTTGGAGAGGGATAGGCCTTCTAAGGGAGAGTAGTAGGCCTACTGTTAGAGAGGGGAAGCCTACTGACATTTTGATATTTAAAAATCTTGCTATGTTTATGTATATGAACATCATATGTGACCAGTAGGCATGTGTTCTTAATGTACATAGTCAATCTCAGGACTCTCAACGTAAGAATTGTTTCATGTAACAGAGTGAGCGACATAAGGTCTGAACTTCGAAGGAGACGGCAGCGCCTGCAACAGTTGTAAAGATCTCACGTCAGCCTGGAGCAATCTCATCGTCTGGACTTTGTTTCAACAATGAGATATTGTACAATGACATGTAAGCATTGACTGACAACCAGAAAATTAATTCAAAAGTCTAAAGCAATTCTAAACATACACAATGAAACGATAGATAGCATACAAATAAGACACAATACAAACAATAAAGAATATCATTTGAACAACATAACATGCAATCCTACAATTGTGTTTTAGTTTTTAGGTGGAATTTGATCTGGGACTACTATGTTTGTAGGTGAGACATTAAACAAAGTTGTTGCCATGCATTTCAGCGATACCGCCAGCATTGTCTTGAAACGTTAAAGAATAGGTAATACTGCATTAGAGTCACAGAACATTGCATCCACATCTTACTGCATGTAGAACAGCTCTTAATATACATTTTGGTAAGTTTTGGCTAGATACCAACCCTACTCATCCTACTTCGAACATCCTGATAATTAAATAATAAAAGAATCAGAATTTGACATGGACCTTATAACAGAGTTCATGGTTTTGGTGACTGACTGAAGTTCCTTGGTTTGACAGTTATGCCCTGAGTAGAAACTAACTGGGTCCCAGTAACCTAGTAACCCCTTCAGCCATCCCCTCTCCCAATGTTTAACCTACTTTGAGGGACAATTGTATCTTACCGCTAACAAGTTCACTATTTGTTGTTATTGACCGTAAAATGCCTTGTTAGTAACTAACTGGGTCCCATTCACCCTAGTGGACTCTTCTCCCATAGTCAATCTTGAGTTAGTTATCTTAGGATCGATTATGAGTTTCTAGATGCATGACACAGTGCCCTGTTGACATTGACGTCACAGCTGATAAGAACATACAATTCTGGATCCAAACGTTAAGAAACGATATCCCTGAATTAATTTTAAGTGTTTCAAACTCTTTTCCGTAGTGGTGAGGGGAACATCTACTCAGTTCACCCAAAATCTAACACAGCTTTTCTTTTGCAAGAAACGCTGCCTTTGTATGATGTATGGTGCACGATTTCTATTTATCTCCCAGAACGTGTGAATGATGGTCAGAGTGATCCCCATTGGCCAAGAAGTTTGCAAAAGTTTCAGCTCTCTAGACATTTTAGTACTGGATAAGTACATTCCTGAACTATATCCTTATTTTAAATACAATTAAACTATTAATCACTACAAATTATATTTATTTTGATTTAATACACATCGCATATAGATTTTGAATATATTGCAGAAATACAAGATACAGACAAATTAGTTTTAATAAGTAAAACAAGGTCAGCATTTATTTATGAATTGTTTTCCAAATCATTTCTAACTTCTAATGCTGCAGCAGAAAAGTCTTCTTCAAAACTGCTCCCTCCTGCTAAATATTGATGGTTTAGGAAATAGACATCGTGCACGTGCAGATCGCGCTCTTCCCTTCTGGTTACACAACGTAAACATCCGCCCTCTTGCAGAGACTAGCGAGATTTATAACATGAAAAGGTAACTCAAGTCATTTCTTTGCACAAATCCTCTGTTACACTCGCTAAAAGATCAAACTCAGGTCAATCCTCCCCATGTAACCTCTGTTACACTCGCTCCTAGTAGATGTAACTGGAGTAATTCCTTCCCTAATAAACTCAACATTTACTACCAACATGGGGTAACTCAAGTCATTCCTTTGCACAAATCCTCTGTTACACTTGCTAGAAGATAAAACTCAGGTCAATCCTTCCCATGTAACCTCTGTTACACTCGCTCCTAGTAGATGTAACTGGAGTCATTCCTTCCCTTATAAACTCAACATTTACTACCAACATGGGGTAACTCAAGTCATTCCTTCTCACCTAACCTCTTACTTACTTACTCAATATATTACTTCCGAAGTAACCTCTGTTACACTCGCTCCCTGAAGATGTAATTCAAGTCATTCCTTCTCACCTAACCTCTGTTAAACACGCTAACAGAAGATGCCACTCAAGTCATTCCCTCAAACAATTGCTCCCCCAGAAGTGACTCAAATCTTTCCTCCCGAGCAACCTCTGTCACCCTCGCTAACAGAAGATGACATTTAATCTTCAGAGAGGTAACTCACCTCATTTCTTCCCACATAACCTCTGTTACACTCACTCCAAGAAGATGTAACTCAAGTCATTCCTTCCTACATAACCTCTCTAACATTTACTCCCCACATAAATAACTCAACTCATTCCTTCCCAAGCAATCTCTGTTAAACTCACTGCAAGAAGATGCCTTTCAAGCAGATTCTTCCTACGTAACCTCTCTAGCATTTACTCCCAACATAGTTAACTGAAGTCATTTCTTCCCAAGCAATCTCTGTTACACTCGCTGGGGGGAGGGGGGCAACACTTTGTACAAACAGGGATTGGGGGGGATGGGGGGAGTAGATGGGAGAGAGCAACTCACTATACAGACATAAACTAGATTAGCGTTTGCGGGACACCGCAAAAGCAGAGCAGCTTCGAAACTTAGGGAAACTTCCCTGTTCCATCTTCTCGTCAGCATGAAGAAAATGGGAATTATTTTTAACAAAAACTTTGTTTATTATTCGAGTTATTACTAATCATCACTGGGGTCTTCTTTCAAAATTTGATCACAGGATTAATGTGGCCTTAACCAAAATATCATGACCTTGACCTTTGACCATCAATGACCACTTTTCATCGCATATAACAATCACGCAATGACTCAAAGTGTTCATAGTTGAAATACGGCATATTCACAAAAGCATGTTTAAGTGTTGACCTCACTGTGACCTTGATCTTTGAAAATGTTTAGCAAAACGTTTTCAAATCTTGGTCTTTCTCCATACATTGTAGTTCATATATACCAAATAAGAGCCTGAAAGCACAACAGTTTGAAGTTATCATGTTTACAAGGATTGTTGTAGTGATTTCAGAATTCATGACCTTGACCTTTGACCTTGAATGTGAACATGTCAAAATCATTCACCAGGTGTTTAAGAAAGAAATTAAGCTATTTATACGAGTTGTTAATATCTTCATGGAAAAAAAGTTACTCAGTGACTTCAGAACTGGTCAGCATGACCATATCTCGTGACCTTGACCTTTAAAATTCAAGGTCACACAATCAGTGATCACTTCATCATGTGTATCACAATCATGTAATGATTCAAAGCGTTACTAGTTGAAATAAGACATTTTCGCAAAAGCATGCTTAGGTTGTGACCTCGCTGTGACCTTGACCTTTGCCGGATGTTCGCGAAAACCTTTTCAAATCTTGGGGGGGGGGGGGGGGGGGGGACGGAAGGGGAAGAGGGAGACGGAGGGGGAGGGACTGCACAACCGTTTGTACAATCACATGATCCAGGTAGAGTTGAGAGCAGGATAGGTTGATAGAGAGCAACGTTCTATACGTATTACAGACATATAAATCTAAGGTGTCATATTTGTGTCATTTTGGAGGTAATTCGCTTCTTAGGTAAACCTCCTTTCAAGGTCATACAGAACTCCCTGGGACATTCTACATAATATACCTGGGGCATTCTATACAATATCCCTGGCCCTGAAAGTAGCCTTTGGCCATTCAGCATTACAAGTGCGCCAGAAGAATTTCAAATGAGACTAGATGGAGCCCTGGAGGGACTGAGTGGTACTGTATCTAGAACTGATGATTTTCTCATTCATGGCAAAGGGGTCACTTATGAAGAGGCCGAGATTCATCATGATCGGAAGTTTGTTTCATTAATGGAGAGAAGTCGAGAAAAGAACATTAATTGTCAGCCTTTGGAATTGGGTTCAAGTTGAAAGAACTGAAGTTTTTATGGCAATGTTATGAAAGACAAAGATATTAAAGCAGATCCTGAGAAAGTATCCGCAATTCGAGACATTCCTGTCCCACAGAAAAAGAATAAAACAGCCTTGTTGGGATTTAATGGATTTATTCAACCATGAACAGAAAGACGATCTGGTGACAGTGTGCACACACCAGGTTTCCTTTAACTATGTCTCACGGTTTTTGAGATCTGCTCTGGGAATGGAAATCAATGTTGAGTTTCCATGGAAATTGGAAAGGGCTACATGGCTAAAATGTTTTTAAGGATGTGACCCCTGTGAGCCCATTTTGGGTCATGGGGTCACGAAATCTACAATTTAGAATCCCCATTAGCCAAGGAGTCTGCACACAACTTATCAGCTCTCTAGACCTTTTGGAACTGGTGAAGAAGATGAAAATAGGTTTTTATGGTGACTCCTCCCAACAAACATGACTGTACTTGGCCAGTAGTGGCTTGGTACTGGCTGGTGAGGTGAGGTGAGGTGAGATTGGGTTTAACGCCGCTTTCAAGAGTATTTCACTTATATCTCGGCTGCCAGTATTATTTATGGCAGGGAGAAAGCCTGCAAGGCCATTTGGCTATGCATTGAGGTGAAAACTGCGAGCATTGGCTGGAACTAGTGAAGCATTGGTGGTACTGCACTGAAATTCAGTGTAGCATTGCACACAAACCTGACTGCATGTAGAACAGTTCTCTACTGCATACAAAGTTGCCGTGCCCCTGGCGGGATTTGAACTCTTGATCCGAAGCTAAACAAAATCAAAATTCAACATGTTTCTATGGAAACGAAAAAAACATAAATTTTCAGAAATCTTAAATTATCAAAAGGCACCACTTCAGTTAGTGGGTAATACACATGCAAAGTTTCAGGAAGATATGATGAACGGTTTTGGAGCTGTGCTCCGGAAACGAACCTGTCTCTGAACAAAGTCAAACTTCAACATGTTTCTATGGAAACGACCAAAAATAGAACTTTTCAGAAATGTGAAAATATCAAAAGGCACCACTTCAGTTAGTGGGCAATACATATGCAAAGTTTCAGGAAGATATGATGAACGGTTTTGGAGCTGTGCTCCGGAAACGAACCTGTCTCTGAACAAAGTCAAAATTCAACAGGTTTCTATGGAAACAAAAAAATAAAAAAATTTAGAAATCTGAAAATATCAAAAGGCACCACTTCGGTTAGTGGGTAATACACATACAAAGTTTCAGGAAGATATGTTGAACGGTTTTGGAGCTGTGCTCCGGAAACGAACCTGTCTCTGAACAAAGTCAAACTTCAACATGTTTCTATGGAAACGACCAAAAATAGAACTTTTCAGAAATGTGAAAATATCAAAAGGCACTACTTCAGTTAGTGGGTAATACACATGCAAAGTTTCAGGAAGATATGATGAACGGTTTTGGAGCTGTGCTCCGGAAACGAACCTGTCTCTGAACAAAGTCCAACTTCAACATGCTTCTATGGAAACGATCAAAAATAAAAATTTCAGAAATCTGAAAATATCAACAGGCACCACTTCAGTTGGTGGGTAATACACATGCAAAGTTTCAGAAAGATATCATGAACTGTTTTCAAGTTCTGCTCCGGAAACGAAATGATTACTGACGGACGGACAGACGGACGGACGGACAGACGGCCGGGGTGATGACTATATCCCACGGTATTACATACCGGTGGGATAATAAATATAATTATACTAGTTTTATTGACATGACTGAAAGATAAATAAGTTGTAAACTTCTCACACGGGTATTACAGTCTCTTGTACCATCTTTCTATCAGTGTCATCCTTCGGCTGAAGGCTCCGGAGACACTGGTACAAAGATGATACATGAGACCATATTACCCTCGTGAGAAACATACAATTTATATTAACCACAGATTAACTACTACTTTATTCATGTTTCCTTGAACATTTCATATTCTTAACCTCAAAAGGTGAATACCATGCATGGGACGTATTTTACAAGACAAATAGAGCGAGAGTCACACAGACAAACAGACAGAACATGATTATGCTAGTTAAGTAGGGATATACTTAGAGCATTGGGCATCATCCCAACGAATGATCTCAAGTGACCATATGAAGCTCGGGCCACTTCACCCAAGTGAAACAAGGAACAGCTGTTGATGACACCTGTCTGGGTAGTTTCAACACATCGTCTCTGTTCATATTCCTCAGAGCTCTGAAACATTTTATATGCAGTTGCAGTATCAAACCAACAACAATCTACAACAATCAGGACAACATACTTTCCTTTCCAACAACTTATTTTGTCTTATACATGATGACCTGAAGTGCAGGATAATTCTACAGACAGGATCAGGAACGTTTTAGATTGACATACTTTTGGTATCACATGCACTTTTTAAGTTTTTTAAGCTTGTTTAAAAAACAAGAAACATATTGACCATACAAATAAATAATGCTGCTCAAATGTCAACCTCTACAAATACAACAGCAAACACCAGTCTTCACAAAGCAGTTTTAAAATAATAAACTATGTCTTGTTAAGCATTATTTTCAATATTTAGAATATTCAACAAATGGTCGACTAGGGATGTTGCTCAGTTGGGCAAGTTGAATCCCGGCAGGATCATGCCAAATGACATTTAAATATGGGAGTTCTTCTTTCCTTGCTTGCCTCTCAGCATTATAATGATAAAACAACTCTTAAACTGGCTTTGCACATTGTGAAGTTTACATAATAACATTGAAATGAGAACAATATAATGTTATTGTTATTAGTAAGGTTACAAACTTCGCAATGTTCTTGTTGTTCATTCACCTCAGGATCTACAGGATCGGAACTCCAGACACATCAAACGCTACTGTGAGGATTCAGACCCAGTATTGTTTACATCAGGACCTGCTGCATTCTGTAACATAACAATCCAAGTAAACAAGATATATCTAACATAACAATCCAAGTGAACAAAGTATCTGAACATAAATAAATAAATACCATAACGTAGAAGTTGTTTGACCATCCATAGAATCAAATTAATATGAATCAAATTGAATAATCACAACCGTCACCCAGCTGGCAATAGTTGGTCATCATGACATCTTGATATTTAACAATCTTGCTATGTTTATATACATGAACATCAGAAATGTGAGAGAGCCGCACAATATGTCATCATTGTTTATAAACCATAGATATTCATGTAGATCTATATTCAAGTGTATAATGTACTAATAGGCTTGTGGCCATTGAGTATGAAATAAGAATTGATTGACATCTTGATATGTATAAAGGAAAACCAAAGAGGATAAATTAGCCAACAATCTAAGACACTGTGCAGTTCGGACATGTGGAGCTCAAAAAACACTTTTATGAAGAAAGTGTTTCCTTCCGATTCTTGACATTTATAGCCAATGTCTCTTGACTTCACAGCAAGAATGTAAGAACTGCTTCATGTATTTACTTACCTATCCTGGTTACAGCACAGATAATAACTTTGAGCTTTATAGAGATCTCTTGTCAATATGAAACAATCTTGAGTTCATGTATGAATTCCAACCGTAAGATATTGCAGGATATTTAAGTGAGTGAGTGAGTTATTGTTTAATGCCGCTTCGGCAGTATTGCAGCCATTAGCGGCGATGCAGGATATTTAAGCATTGAATCACATTCCTAAAATTCATTACAAAAGGCATAGCTGGGATGAATACACACATACAAAACATTCACATAGAAATGATATATAGAAGACAAGAGATCTAATAGAAAAGAATACAAATGATAGAGAACATCATTAGAACTTCATGCTAAAAGTGCGTTTCAGATTATTGGAGGAATATAATCTGGAGCTCAATATCTCTATGATTGTAGGGGAATCATTTTAACTTAATTGTTGCCTTGCAGTTCAGTAATAGCGCACACATTGCCTTGAAATGCTAAAGAGCATGTAATACTGCACTAGATTAACAGAACTTTGCATACATACATATATATATATATATATATATATATATATATATATATATATATATATATATATATATATCCATATCTTACTGCAGGTAGAACAGCTCTCAAAATAGAAATTGTGGCAATTGGTTTTCTAGATACAGAACCTACTCATCTGTATTCGAACATGCTAACAACTAAACTATCCTGATAGTTAAATATTATAAGAATCGGGAGTTAATAATGACCTTCAAACCAGGAACCTTATTTTCATAGATTTCTTAGCGCTAAGATTGTCGTAAGTGTCATACATGATATTGACTTACGACTATCTTAACACTATGACAGCTTCAACAATATCGGCCCACGATTCATTGTGACTGGTGACTGACTCAACTTACTTGGCTGGACAGGTATGTAATAAAATGCCATGGGTTGTAACTAACTGGACCCCGGTAACCTAGTGTCCCACAGCCATCCCCTCTCCCAGTGTTTGACTTACTGGACCCAGTCACCTTGGGCCCCTTCTCCCAATACACTATAACTACAATCCACATTCAATCTTGAGTAAATTATCTTGGTATTGATGATGAGTTTCTACATGTACTGACCTAGTGATATTTTGACCATGAAGTCACAGCTAATGCACCATTTCCATTTATCTCTCAGAACTTGTCAATGATGCCTAGAGTGATCCAACTGGTCGTCTGTCTGTATTTTCTCCGCAGCTCTGAAATAGTCTGTTATTAGCTATCTTGCTACAGAAAATCAGCAATGTACATAGATATCAAACATACTCATCGTTATAATTCATCATATTTAATTGATAAGTCTGATGTTACATTGCCGTTGCATAGCTAGTGGATTAAACATTTGCTAACGTTTTCTTCTGGTTTTGACAAGGATAACAAACAAAGTAAGGACATTGTTCAATTAACACTTTCTCCACTCCAGGTTCACCTGAATGTATTCAAGTTAAACAGTAGCACTTCAAATCAACTTATATCCTAGTGTAATATTACTGATGGTCAAAAGTCTTCATTTTTATGTATATAACAAACACTTGTTTCTTCTTTAAAATAACATCAGTATCAAGTTGATATTACAAAATGTTATGTACAAATACAAGATACAAGTAAAACATGGTCAGCATTTATTTTATGAATTGTTTTCCAACTCCTTTCTAACTTCTGACACTAGCTGCAGAAACGTCTCTTAAAAACTGCCCCATCTCGCTAAACATTGATGGGTTTGGAAAAAGACATTGTGCACGTGCTCTTCTCGTCTGGTTACATAACGTAAACATCCGCCCTCTTGCAGAGACCAGCGATATTTATAACATGAAAAGGTAACTCAAGTCATTTCTTTCCACAAATCCTCTGTTACACTCGCTAACATATATAACTCAAGTCATTCCTTCTCACCTAACCTGTTACACTCGCTCCTAGAAGACGTAACTGGAGTAATTCCTTCCCTAATAAACTCAACATTTACTACCAACATGGGGTAACTCAAGTCATTCCTTCTCACCTAACCTCTGTTACACTCGCTCCTAGAAGATGTAACTGGAGTAATTCCTTCCCTAATAAACTCAACATTTACTACCAACATGGGGTAACTCAAGTCATTCCTTCTCACCTAACCTCTGTTAAACTCGCTAACAGAAGATACCACTCAAGTCATTCCTTCCCAAGTAACCTCTCAAATATTTACTTCCCAAGAGGTGACTCAAATCATTCCTTCCCAAGCAAACTCTGTAACACTCGCTAACAGAAGATACCACTCAAGTCATTCCTTCCCAAGTAACCTCTCAAATATTTACTTCCCCAGAGGTGACTCAAATCATTCCTTCCCAAGCAAACTCTGTTACACTCGCTAACAGAAGATACCACTCAAGTCATTCCTTCCCAAGTAACCTCTCAAATATTTACTTCCCCAGAGGTGACTCAAATCATTCCTTCCCAAGCAACCTCTGTTACACTCGCTCCCAGAAGATGCCACTCAAGTTATTCCTTCCAACGTAACCTCTCATAAATTTACTCCTCCAGAGGTAACTCAACTCATTTCTTCTCAAGTAACCTCTGTTACACTTGCTAACAGAAGCTGTAACTGGAGTCATTTCTTCCCATGTAACCTCTCTAACATTTAATCTCCAGATAGGTAACTCACCTCATTTCTTCTCAAGTAACCTCTGTTACACTCACTCCAAGAATATGTAACTCAAGTCATTCCTTCCCTCGTAACCTCTCTAACATTTACTCCCTACATAAATAACTCAACTCATTCCTTCCCAAGCAATCTGTGTTAAACTCACTCCAAGAAGATGCCATTAAAGTCGATTCTTCCCACGTAACCTCTCTATCATTTACTCCCATCATAGTTAATTGAAGTCTTTTCTTTCCAAGCAACCTCTGTTACACTCGCTAACAGAATATGTAACTCAAGTCATTCCTTCCCAAACAATCTCTGTTAAACTCGCTCCAGGAAGATGCCATCATGTCATTTCTTCCCAAGTAACCTCTCAAACATTTAATCTCCATAGGGGTAACTCACCTCATTTTTTCTCAAGTAACCTTTGTTACAATCACTCCAAGAATATGTAACTCAAGTCATTCCTTCCCACGTAACCTCTCTAACATTTACTCAACTAATTTCTTACCAAGTAACCTCTGTTACATTCGCTCACAGACGAAGTAACTGGCGTCAATTTTTCCCACATAACCTCTCCAACATGTACTCTCACCACAGGTATTTCAACACAATACTTCACTCGCTCCCAGACAATGTTACTGGAGTAATTCCTTCCCACGTAACCTCTGTAACATTTGCTTCCGACAGAGGTATTTTAACACATTCCTTCAAAGTAACCTCTTTAGTATTTACTCCCAACATAGTTAACTGAAGTCATTTCTGCCCATGCAACCACTGTTACACTTGCTCCAAAACGATGTTACATGAGTCATTTCTTCCCACGTTACCTCTCTAACGTTTACTCTGACCAGACGTATTTCAACACATTACTTCCAAAGTAACCTCTGTTACACTCGCTCCCAGAAGATTCCACTCAATTCATTCCTTCCAACGTAACCTCTCAACCATTTACTCCCCACAGAGGTACCTCGACTCATTTCTTACCAAGTAACCTCTCTAACATTTACTCTCACCAGAGGGCAAAACTTTGTACAAACATAGGATACAGGGAGAGGGGAGAGGGGGAGAAGGTGGGAGAGATGGGGGAAAGACCAAATCTCTGTACAGACATGGGATCCAGGGAGAGGGGGAGAAGGTGGGAGAGAGGGGGAGAGAGCAACTCTCTGTACAAACATGGGATCCAGGGAGAGGGGAGACAACACTTTTTACAAACAAGGAGGGTGGGGAGTAGGTGGGAGAGAGGGGAACTCTCTATACAGTCATTGGATCCAGGGAGAAGGGAGAGGGGGAGAGGGGGAGACAACATTTTGTACAAACAGGGAGAGGGGAGGGGGGGGGGGGGGGGGAGTAGGGTTGGAGAGAGGGGGAGAGGGGAACTCTCTGTACAGACATGGGATCCAGGGAGAGGGGGAGAAGGTGGGAGAGAGGGGGAGAGAGCAACTCTCTGTACAAACATGGGATCCAGGGAGAGGGGAGACAACACTTTTTACAAACAAGGAGGGTGGGGAGTAGGTGGGAGAGAGGGGGAGAGGGCAACTCTCTATACAGTCATTGGATCCAGGGAGAAGGGAGAGGGGGAGACAACATTTTGTACAAACAGGGAGAGGGGAGGGGGGGGGGGGGGGGAGTAGGGTTGGAGAGAGGGGGAGAGGGGAACTCTCTGTACAGACATGGGATCCAGGGAGAGGGGGTGAAGGTGGGAGAGAGGGGGAGAGAGCAACTCTCTGTACAAACATGGGATCCAGGGAGAGGGGAGACAACACTTTTTACAAACAAGGAGGGTGGGGAGTAGGTGGGAGAGAGGGGGAGAGGGCAACTCTCTATACAGTCATTGGATCCAGGGGGAGGGGAGAGGGGGAGGCAACACTTTGTACAAACAGGAAGAGGGGGGGGGGGGGATTAGGTGGGAGAGAGGGGGAGAGGGCAACTCTCTATACAGTCATTTGATCCAGGGAGAAGGGAGAGTGGGAGACAACATTTTGTACAAACAGGGAGAGGGGGAGGGGGGGGGGGGGGGGGGGGGGGGAGTAGGGTTGGAGAGAGGGGGAGAGGGGAACTCTCTATACAGACATTGAATCCAGGGGGAGGCAACACTTTTTACAAACAGGGAGGGGGGGGGGGGGGGAGGGGAGAGGGAAGAGGGAAGAGGAAAGAGGGTGGGGGGAGGGGGAGGCAACACTTTGTACAAACAGGAAGAGGGGAAGGGGAGGGAGTAGGTGAGAGAGATGGGAAGGGGGAGACGGAGAGGGCTGCAACTGATTCATCATGATCGGAAGTTTGTTGCCATGGGCTCTGTAGCTCATCAGAAAATGCATGATTTTAATATCTCAGTTTGAAGACTTATTAAGTCAATTGTTCAACAACTGCTTAAATCAGAATAATAATTGAATATTATGTATTATAACTGCTTCAAAAGATATGTCTACACAAGATTCAGCATTCTAGTGCTTAATAATTTTGTTCATTTAAAGTAATAAATATAATGCACAACTTCTAGCCCTAAAAAATGCAGTCGAGAGAGAGAGAGAGGGAGAGAGAGAGAGAGAGAGAGAGAGAGAGAGAGAGAGAGAGAGATAGAGAGATATGCCTTGCCACACTCTCTTACTCTTTCTAAGAGGGGTGGGGTGGGAGTAGAGGTGGGAGCAGGGGCTAGCCAGCCAGTCAGTGTATTGAACTAGATTAGTGTTTGCGGGACACCGCAAAAGCAGAGCAGCTCCGAAACTTAGGGTCTCGCCTTTCCCTGTTCCGCCTTCTCGTCAGCATCAATAAAATGGGAATTCTTTTTAACAAAGTTTGTTCATTATTCGAGTTGTTACTAATCATCACTGGGGTCACTTTTCACAAGTTTGTTCTGAAAACCTATCTCTTCTTTCAAAATTTTATCAAAGGATTAACGTGGCCTTAACAAATATCTCATGACCTTGACCTTTGACCTTCAAGGTCACACCATCAATGATCACTTTTCATCGCGTATAATAATCATGCAATGACTCAAAGTGTTTATAGTTAAAATACGGCATATTCACAAAAGCGTGCTTAAGTTTTGACCTCACTGTGACCTTGACCTTTGACAGATTTTAGCGAAAACGTTTTCAATTCTTGGTCTTTCTCCATAGATCATATATACCAAATAAGAGCATAATAGCACAAAAAAAGTTTGAAGTTATCATGTTTACAAGGATTGTTGTAGTGATTTCAGAACTCATGACCTTTGACCTTGAATGTGAACATGTCAAAATCATTCACCAGGTGTATAAGAAAGAAATTAAGCTATCTATATGAGGTGTTAATATCTTCATGGAAAAAAGTTACTTAGTGATTTCAGAACTGGTCAGCATGACCATATCCCGTGACCTTGACCTTTAAAATTCAAGGTCACACAATCAGTGATCACTTTTCATTGTGTATCACAATCATGTAATGATTCAAAGTGTTAATAGTTGAAATAAGACATTTTCGCAAAAGCATGCTTAGGTTGTGACCTTGCTATGACCTTGACCTTTGACGGATGTTAGCGAAAACCTTTTCAAATCTTGGCCTTTCTCCATAGTTGATATATACCAAATAAGAGCCTGATAGCACAAATATTTTTCAAGTTATCGTGTTTACAAGGACTGTTTTAGCAATTTCAGAACTTGTGACCTTGACCTTTGACCTTGAATATGAACATGTCAAAATAATTCCCCAGGGTCATAAGTAAGAAGTTATGTATATGAGGTGTTGATACCTCCTTGGAAAGAAGTTATTTAGTGATTTCAGAACTGGTGACCAAGACCCTATCTCGTGACCTTGACCTATAAAATTCAAGGTCACACAATCAGTGATCACTTTTCATTGTGTATCATAATCATGTAATGATTCAAAGTGTTAATAGTTGAAATAAGACATTTTTGCAAAACCATGCTTAAGTTGTGACCTCACTATGACCTTGACCTTTGACAGATTTTAGCGAAAACCTTTTCAAATCTTGGCCTTTCTCCATAGTTGATATACACCAAAGAAGAGCCTGATAGCACAAATATTTTTCAAGTTATCGTGTTTACAAGGATTTTTTTAGCGATTTCAGAACTCGTGACCTTGACCTTGAATGTGAACATGTCAAAAAAATTCCCCAGGGGTATAAGTAAGAAGTTATGTATATGAGTTCTCAAAACCTAATAAGGAAAAAAGTTAAAGCGAATACAAAACGCGGCGGCGGCGGCGGCGATGGAAACTGCACAAAAACTGATAGCAGCTCCGACTTAGTCGGAGCTGCTAATGACCTCTAACCGAACTCCTGCAAGCAAGCACTGACCATTATATAACAGATAGCTCATATTACCCCCATAACATCTGAAGAATACACAGATAATCGAGTTTAATTGTAAAAAAAAGAAGAAAAAAAAGTTGCTAAATTTCTATGATACAGTCAAGTCAATTTGCAGTCAAGTTCAAAAGAACAAACTTGCATCTTCATTTAATAAAGATGTTATTCTGAAAATTTCTGTTTCTTATGTCGACTGTTTTCGGAGAAGAAGTCGTTTAAAGGTTTTACTTGTAACATCTCTAGTGACCATATTTGTGGGCGTTGGAATTCGTGATGAACAATCGTTGACCCCCTAGGTGCCAGGTACACACCCACTAAATTACAGCTTTGGGGGTGTAGCAGTTCCGGAGGAGATGTCGAAAGAGTGAAAAGTTTACGGACGACAGACGGCGGACGACAGCCCATGCCATAAGCACATCTGGCCTTTCAGGCCTGATGAGCTAACAAGACATGAGAGTTTCTTTAGAATATTCTCAAGAGTGAATAGGGTTAATTTGATGTAATTTACACGAAACATGAGAGTATCTTTAGAATATTTCTCAAGCAGAAAAAGGGTTAATTTGATGTTAGTACAGGACACATGAGAGTGTCTTTAGAATATTTATCAAGCAGGAAAAGTGTCAATTTGGTGTTAATTGAAGACCAATGCAAATGTCTTCAGAATATTTCTCAAGCAGGAAAAATAGAGCCATTGGCTCTGTAGCTCATCAGGCATTCATATTTACATATGAAATATGATAAAAGTTATAAAATAATATAACAATATTATAAAACAATATTTGTTAGATCCTATTCTTAATTTTCAAGTCTCAACTTCTTTCTCAAGAACCATTTCTCAAAGTTGGAACTCACACATTTAGGATCACCTCCCTTAGTCTGAAGTGAAGAGCACATAACAATCTCAAGAGTACTACAAAGAGATTGCTACAATGGTGAGTGAGTGAGTGAGTTGGGGTTTAACGCCGCTTTCAAGAGTATTTCACTTACATCGCGGCTGCTAGTATTATGGCAGGGAGAAAGCCCGCAACGCCATGTGGCTATGCACTGCGGTGAAACCTGCGAGCAGCGGCTGGAACTAGCGAACCATGGGTGGTACTACGCTGAAATTCAGTGTAGCATTGCACCCATGCTACAATGGTATTTTTTGTATAGGTTGTGACCCAGTGATCCATATTTGGGGTCAGGGGGTCATGAAATCTACAACTTAGAATCCCCATTAGCCAAGGAGACTGCACACAACTTTCCAGCTCTCTAGACCTTTTTGAACTGGAGAATGGGATGAAAATAGGTTTTTAAGGTTGTGACCCCTGTGACCCCAATTGAGGTTACGGTTTCATCAAATTTACAATTTTTCGGCTGAAGGCTCCGGAGACACTGGTACACCATATTACCCTCGTGAGAAACATACAACTTAAATGATCCATAGATCAACTACATTATGTCATCATAGTTTATAAACCATAACTAATCTGTATTCAAGTGTGTTATGTACTAATAGGCCTGTGGCCATTGAGTATGAAATAAGTATTGATTGACATATTGATATTTATAGCCAATGTCTCTTGACTTCACACCAAGAATATAAGAACTGCTTCATTTATTAACTTACCTATCCTGGTTACTGCACAGATACTAGCTTAGCTTCCTGCCAGGCAAACAGTCATGTTGACAGAGGGAACAACATTAGGTCATCAACTTCCAGCACCTACGCATATAGAGATCTCATGTCAATATGGAACAATCTTGAGTTCATGTATGAATTATATTTCAACCGTAAGATATTGCAGGATATTTAAGCATTGAATCACATTCACTTTCATAAAATTCATCACAAAAGGCATAGCTCGGATGAATTACACACATACAAAACATACACATAGAAATGATATATAGAAGACAAGAGATCTAATAGAAAAGAATACAAATGATAGAGAACATCATTAGAACTTCATGCTAAAAGTGCGTTTCAGATTATTGGAGGAATATAATCTGGAGCTCAATATCTCTACTATTTCACTGTGGCAACTATGATTGTAGGGGAATCACTTTAACATAATTGTTGCCATGCTGTTCAGTGATACCGCACACATTGTCTTGAAATGCTAAAGAGCAGGTAATACTGCACTAGATTCACAGAACATGGCATCCACATCTTACTGCATGTAGAACAGCTCTCAAAATAGAAATTGTGGCAAGTGGTTTGCTAGCTACGAAACCTACTCATCTGTATTCGAACATGCTAACAACTTAACTATCCTGATAGTTAAATATTATAAGAATCAGGATTTGATATTGACCTTCAAACCAGGAACCTTATTTTCATAGATCTCTTAACGTGTCATACATTATATTGACTTACGACTATCTTAACACTAAGACAGCTTCAACAATATCGGCCCACGATTCATTGTGACTGGTGACTGACTCAACTTACTTGGCTGGACAGGTATGTAATAAAATGCCTAGGTAGTAACTAACTGGACCCAAGTAATCTAGTGTCCCACAGCCATCCCCTCTCCCAGTGTTTGACTTAGTTTGAGACACATTTGTATCTTAAATTTTCCGTAATTGAATGTAATTGACAGTTATGTATTAAAATGCCCTGGGTTATAAATAACTGGACCCAGTAACACTGAGGCCCTTCTCCCAATGCACTATCACTACAATCCACAGTCAATCTTGAGTAAATTATCTTGGTATTGATGATGAGTTTCTAAATGTACTGACCTAGTGATATTTTGACCATGAAGTCACAGCGAACGCACGCTTTCAATTTATCTCTCAGAACTTGTCAATGATGCCTAGAGTGATCCAACTGGTCGTCTGTCTGCATTTTCTCCGCAGCTCTGAAATAGTCTGTTATTAGCTATCTTACTACAGACAATCAGCGATGACATAGATATCAAACATACTCATCGTTATAATTCATCATATTTAATTGATAAGTCTGATGTTACATTGCCGTTGCATAGCTAGTGGATTAAACATTTGCTAACGTTTTCTTCTGGTTTTGACAAGGATAACAAACAAAGTAAGGACATTGTTCAATTAACACCTTCTCCACTCCAGGTTCACCTGAATGTATCCAAGTTATACAGTAGCACTTCAAATCAACTTATATCCTAGTGTAATATTATTGATGGTCAAAAGTCTTCATCTTTATGTATATAACATACACTTGTTTCTTCTTTAAGATACATCAGTATCAAGTTGATATTACAACATGATATTTACACAGTTGCCTTAGCACTGTAGATTGTTACATGTTATCACATGTATTACAATTATCCGATCAAATAATATGTCCTTCTGTTATCAAACTAGTTCCTGGTAATATTTGTTCTAGTTTCTTCCCCAGCAGATATTCAGACGACCCGCAACTCAATGTTGCAGTGAAGACTCCACAATGGCATGTTCATGTACGTCCCCCAACATCTTCAAATCTGCAACAGAAGTAAACAAACTATCAATGACATAACCGGCATGGTGGTAAAAGTATCAAAATTTTCTTTCATGTGAGAGAGAATTAAATAAACATATTGTTTGTCCTGTTACTTCATCTTTAATGGGCATTCTAGAGGTTGAGGTGATGAAGAATGAAGAGAAATGTTATGGATACACAAATTCTTTATTCTGTATAGGCGACGTTTCGACATAGATGCTAATGTAGTTGTCAAGTAGGTGGTGTCTTTTTACTGTTTATCTCTTTCCATCATAAGGGTGTTTGTCAGTTATGAAAATTTTCCTTCATCACTGGGTACCAAGGAGAGGGGTTGACTTATTGGGGATATTGGTAGACTCACAGGGGAGAGAAGGCTTACTCAAGGAGAAGGTTAGACTTAATTGGGGAAATGGTTAGGCTTTCTTGGATATAGGGGTTGGCTTACTGGGGATATTGGTAGGCTCACAGGGGAGAGAAGGCTTACTCAAGGAGAAGGTTAGACTTAATTGGGGAAATGGTTAGGCTTTCTTGGATATAGGGGTTGGCTTACTGGGGAGAGAGGGGTAGACTTATTGGGGAGAGAGGGGTAGACTCATAGGGGGAGAGAGGGGTAGACTTATTGGGGGGAGAGGGTAGGCTTATAGGGGGAAAGAGGGGTAGACTTATTGGGGAGAGAGGGGTAGGCCTACTGGAGAGAGAGGGGTAGACTTATTGGGGAGAGAGGGTAGGCTTAATGGGGAGAGAGGGTAGGTTAATTGGGGAGAGAGGGTAGGCTTATTGGGGAGAGAGGGTAGTCTAATTTGGGAGAGAGGGTAGCTTAAATGGGGTGAGGAGTTGTCTTACTGGGGAGGGAGGGGTAGACTTATTGGGGAGAGAGGGGTAGACTTATTTGGGAGAGAGGGGTAGGCTTACTGGGGAGAGAGGGTAGGTTAATTGGGGAGAGAGGGTATGCCTACTGGAGAGGGAGGGGTAGACTTATTGGGGAGAGAGGGTAGACTTATTGGGGAGAGAGGGTAGGCTTACTGGGGAGAGAGGGGTAGACTTATTGGGGAGAGAGGGTAGGCTAATTTGGGAGAGAGGGTAGCTTAAATGGGGTGAGGAGTTGTCTTACTGGGGAGGGAGGGGTAGACTTATTGGGGAGAGAGGGGTGGACTTATTGGGGAGAGAGGGGTAGGCTTACTGGGGAGAGAGGGTAGGCTTACTGGGGAGAGAGGGGTAGGCTTACTGGGGAGAGAGGGGTAGGCTTACTGGGGAGAGAGGGATAGACTTATTGGGAGAGAGGGTAGGCTTACTGGGGAGGGAGGGGTAGACTTATTGGGGAGAGAGGGTAGCTTAAATGGGGTGAGGAGTTGTCTTACTGGGGAGAGAGGGGTAGGCTTACTGGGGAGAGAGGGGTAGACTTATTGGAAAGAGAGGGTAGGCTTACTGGGGAGGGAGGTTTTGGCTTACTGGGGAGGGAGGTGTTGGTTTACTTGGGAGGGAGGTGTTGGCTTACTGGGGAGGGAGGTGTTGGCTTACTGGGGAGGGAGTGTAGGCTTACTGGGGAGGGAGGGTAGGCTTACTGGGGAGGGAGGGGTAGACTTATTAGGGAGAGAGGGGTAGACTTACTGGGGAGAGAGGGGTAGACTTACTGGGGAGGGAGGTGTTGGCTTACTGGGGAGGGAGGTGTTGGCTTACTGGGGAGGGAGGGTAGCTTAAATGGGGTGAGGAGTTGTCTTACTGGGGAGGGAGGGGTAGACTTATTGGGGAGAGAGGGGTAGACTTATTTGGGAGAGAGGGGTAGGCTTACTGGGGAGAGAGGGTAGGCTTATTGGGGAGAGAGGGTAGGCCTACTGGATAGGGAGGGGTAGACTTATTGGGGAGAGAGGGTAGACTTATTGGGGAGAGAGGGTAGGCTTACTGGGGAGAGAGGGGTAGACTTATTGGGGAGAGAGGGTAGGCTAATTTGGGAGAGAGGGTAGCTTAAATGGGGTGAGGAGTTGTCTTACTGGGGAGGGAGGGGTAGACTTATTGGGGAGAGAGGGGTGGACTTATTGGGGAGAGAGGGGTAGGCTTACTGGGGAGAGAGGGTAGGTTAATTGGGGAGAGAGGGTAGGCTTACTGGGGAGAGAGGGGTAGGCTTACTTGGGAGAGAGGGGTAGGCTTCCTGGGGAGAGAGGGTAGACTTATTGGGGAGAGAGGGTAGGCTTACTGGGGAGAGAGGGGTAGACTTATTGGGGAGAGAGGGTAGGCTAATTTGGGAGAGAGGGTAGCTTAAATGGGGTGAGGAGTTGTCTTACTGGGGAGGGAGGGGTAGACTTATTGGGGAGAGAGGGGTGGACTTATTGGGGAGAGAGGGGTAGGCTTACTGGGGAGAGAGGGTAGGTTAATTGGGGAGAGAGGGTAGGCTTACTGGGGAGAGAGGGGTAGGCTTACTGGGGAGAGAGGGGTAGGCTTCCTGGGGAGAGAGGGATAGACTTATTGGGAGAGAGGGTAGGCTTACTGGGGAGGGAGGGGTAGACTTATTGGGGAGAGAGGGTAGCTTAAATGGGGTGAGGAGTTGTCTTACTGGGGAAAGAGGGGTAGGCTTACTGGGGAGAGAGGGGTAGACTTATTGGGGAGAGAGGGTAGGCTTACTGGGGAGGGAGGTTTTGGCTAACTGGGGAGGGAGGTGTTGGTTTACTTGGGAGGGAGGTGTTGGCTTACTGGGGAGGGAGGTGTTGGCTTACTGGGGAGGGAGTGTAGGCTTACTGGGGAGGGAGGGTAGGCTTACTGGGGAGGGAGGGGGAGACTTATTAGGGAGAGAGGGGTAGACTTACTGGGGAGAGAGGGGTAGACGTACTGGGGAGGGAGGTGTTGGCTTACTGGGGAGGGAGGTGTTGGCTTACTGGGGAGGGAGGAGTTGTCTTACTGGGGAGGGAGGGGTAGACTTATTGGGGAGAGAGGGGTAGTCTTATTTGGGAGAGAGGGGTAGGCTTACTGGGGAGAGAGGGTAGGTTAATTGGGGAGAGAGGGTAGGCCTACTGGAGAGGGAGGGGTAGACTTATTGGGGAGAGAGGGTAGACTTATTGGGGAGAGAGGGTAGGCTTACTGGGGAGAGAGGGGTAGACGTACTGGGGAGGGAGGTGTTGGCTTACTGGGGAGGGAGGTGTTGGCTTACTGGGGAGGGAGGAGTTGTCTTACTGGGGAGGGAGGGGTAGACTTATTGGGGAGAGAGGGGTAGTCTTATTTGGGAGAGAGGGGTAGGCTTACTGGGGAGAGAGGGTAGGTTAATTGGGGAGAGAGGGTAGGCCTACTGGAGAGGGAGGGGTAGACTTATTGGGGAGAGAGGGTAGACTTATTGGGGAGAGAGGGTAGGCTTACTGGGGAGAGAGGGTAGGTTAATTGGGGAGAGAGGGTAGACTTATTGGGGAGAGAGGGTAGGCTTACTGGGGAGAGAGGGTAGGTTAATTGGGGAGAGAGGGTAGGCTTAATGGGGAGAGAGGGTAGGTTAATTGGGGAGAGAGGGTAGGCTTATTGGGGAGAGAGGGTAGTCTAATTTGGGAGAGAGGGTAGCTTAAATGGGGTGAGGAGTTGTCTTACTGGGGAGGGAGGGGTAGACTTATTGGGGAGAGAGGGGTAGACTTATTTGGGAGAGAGGGGTAGGCTTACTGGGGAGAGAGGGTAGGTTAATTGGGGAGAGAGGGTATGCCTACTGGAGAGGGAGGGGTAGACTTATTGGGGAGAGAGGGTAGACTTATTGGGGAGAGAGGGTAGGCTTACTGGGGAGAGAGGGGTAGACTTATTGGGGAGAGAGGGTAGGCTAATTTGGGAGAGAGGGTAGCTTAAATGGGGTGAGGAGTTGTCTTACTGGGGAGGGAGGGGTAGACTTATTGGGGAGAGAGGGGTGGACTTATTGGGGAGAGAGGGGTAGGCTTACTGGGGAGAGAGGGTAGGCTTACTGGGGAGAGAGGGGTAGGCTTACTGGGGAGAGAGGGGTAGGCTTACTGGGGAGAGAGGGATAGACTTATTGGGAGAGAGGGTAGGCTTACTGGGGAGGGAGGGGTAGACTTATTGGGGAGAGAGGGTAGCTTAAATGGGGTGAGGAGTTGTCTTACTGGGGAGAGAGGGGTAGGCTTACTGGGGAGAGAGGGGTAGACTTATTGGAAAGAGAGGGTAGGCTTACTGGGGAGGGAGGTTTTGGCTTACTGGGGAGGGAGGTGTTGGTTTACTTGGGAGGGAGGTGTTGGCTTACTGGGGAGGGAGGTGTTGGCTTACTGGGGAGGGAGTGTAGGCTTACTGGGGAGGGAGGGTAGGCTTACTGGGGAGGGAGGGGTAGACTTATTAGGGAGAGAGGGGTAGACTTACTGGGGAGAGAGGGGTAGACTTACTGGGGAGGGAGGTGTTGGCTTACTGGGGAGGGAGGTGTTGGCTTACTGGGGAGGGAGGGTAGCTTAAATGGGGTGAGGAGTTGTCTTACTGGGGAGGGAGGGGTAGACTTATTGGGGAGAGAGGGGTAGACTTATTTGGGAGAGAGGGGTAGGCTTACTGGGGAGAGAGGGTAGGCTTATTGGGGAGAGAGGGTAGGCCTACTGGAGAGGGAGGGGTAGACTTATTGGGGAGAGAGGGTAGACTTATTGGGGAGAGAGGGTAGGCTTACTGGGGAGAGAGGGGTAGACTTATTGGGGAGAGAGGGTAGGCTAATTTGGGAGAGAGGGTAGCTTAAATGGGGTGAGGAGTTGTCTTACTGGGGAGGGAGGGGTAGACTTATTGGGGAGAGAGGGGTGGACTTATTGGGGAGAGAGGGGTAGGCTTACTGGGGAGAGAGGGTAGGTTAATTGGGGAGAGAGGGTAGGCTTACTGGGGAGAGAGGGGTAGGCTTACTGGGGAGAGAGGGGTAGGCTTCCTGGGGAGAGAGGGATAGACTTATTGGGAGAGAGGGTAGGCTTACTGGGGAGGGAGGGGTAGACTTATTGGGGAGAGAGGGTAGCTTAAATGGGGTGAGGAGTTGTCTTACTGGGGAAAGAGGGGTAGGCTTACTGGGGAGAGAGGGGTAGACTTATTGGGGAGAGAGGGTAGGCTTACTGGGGAGGGAGGTTTTGGCTAACTGGGGAGGGAGGTGTTGGTTTACTTGGGAGGGAGGTGTTGGCTTACTGGGGAGGGAGGTGTTGGCTTACTGGGGAGGGAGTGTAGGCTTACTGGGGAGGGAGGGTAGGCTTACTGGGGAGGGAGGGGGAGACTTATTAGGGAGAGAGGGGTAGACTTACTGGGGAGAGAGGGGTAGACGTACTGGGGAGGGAGGTGTTGGCTTACTGGGGAGGGAGGTGTTGGCTTACTGGGGAGGGAGGAGTTGTCTTACTGGGGAGGGAGGGGTAGACTTATTGGGGAGAGAGGGGTAGTCTTATTTGGGAGAGAGGGGTAGGCTTACTGGGGAGAGAGGGTAGGTTAATTGGGGAGAGAGGGTAGGCCTACTGGAGAGGGAGGGGTAGACTTATTGGGGAGAGAGGGTAGACTTATTGGGGAGAGAGGGTAGGCTTACTGGGGAGAGAGGGGTAGACTTATAGGGGAGAGAGGGTAGGCTTACTGGGGAGAGAGGGGTACACTTATTGGGGAGAGAGGGTAGGCTAATTTGGGAGAGAGGGTAGCTTAAATGGGGTGAGGAGTTGTCTTACTGGGGAGGGAGGGGTAGACTTATTGGGGAGAGAGGGGTGGACTTATTGGGGAGAGAGGTGTAGGCTTACTGGGGAGGGAGGGGTAGGCTTACTGGGGAAGGAGGGGTAGGCTTACTGGGGAGAGAGGGATAGACTTATTGGGAGAGAGGGTAGGCTTACTGGGGAAGGGGGTAGACTTATTGGGGAGAGAGGGTAGCTTAAATGGGGTGAGGAGTTGTCTTACTGGGGAGAGAGGGGTAGGCTTACTGGGGAGAGAGGGGTAGACTTATTGGGGAGAGAGGGTAGGCTTACTGGGGAGGGAGGGGTAGGCTTACTGGGGAAGGAGGGGTAGGCTTACTGGGGAGAGAGGGGTAGGCTTACTGGGGAGGGAGGGTAGGCTTACTGGGGAGGGAGGGGTAGACTTATTAGGGAGAGAGGGGTAGACTTACTGGGGAGAGAGGGGTAGACTTACTGGGGAGGGAGGTGTTGGCTTACTGGGGAGGGAGGTATTGGCTTACTGGGGAGAGAGGTGTTGGCTTACTGGGGAGGGAGGTGTTGGCTTACTGGGGAGGGAGGTGTTGGCTTACTGGGGAGGGAGGTATTGGCTTACTGGGGAGGGAGGTGTTGGCTTACTGGGGAGGGAGGTGTTGGCTTACTGGGGAGGGAGGTGTTGGCTTACTGGGGAGGGAGTGTAGGCTTACTGGGGAGGGAGGGTAGGCTTACTTGGGAGGGAGGGGGAGACTTATTAGGGAGAGAGGGGTAGACTTACTGGGGAGAGAGGGGTAGACTTACTGGGGAGGGAGGTGTTGGCTTACTGGGGAGGGAGGTGTTGGCTTACTGGGGAGGGAGGTGTTGGCTTACTGGGGAGGGAGGTGTTGGCTTACTGGGGAGGGAGGGTAGGCTTACTGGGGAGAGAGGGTAGGCTTACTGGGGAGGGAGGGTAGGCGTACTGGGGAGATAGGGTAGACTTACTGGGGAGAGAGGGTAGGCTTACTGGGGAGGGAGGTGTTGGCTTACTGGGGAGATAGGGTAGACTTACTGGGGAGAGAGGGTAGGCTTACTGGGGAGGGAGGTGTTGGCTTACTGGGGAGGGAGATGTTGGCTTACTGGGGAGGGAGGTGTTGGCTTACTGGGGAGAGAGGTGTTGGCTTACTGGGGAGGGAGGTGTTGGCTTACTGGGGAGAGAGGTGTTGGCTTACTGGGGAGGGAGGTGTTGGCTTACTGGGGAGGGAGGTGTTGGCCTACTTGGGAGGGAGGTGTTGGCTTACTTGGGAGAGAGGTGTTGGCTTACTGGGGAGGGAGGTGTTGGCTTACTGGGGAGAGAGGTGTTGGCTTACTGGGGAGGGAGGGGGAGACTTATCGGGGACAGAGGGGTTGGCTTATTTGGGAGAGAGGGGGAGACTTATTTGGGAGAGAGGGGGAGATTTATTGGGGAGAGAGGGGGAGACCTATTGGGGAGAGAGGGTAGGCTAATTGGGGAGAGAGTATCGGCTTAACGGGTTAGAGGATTAATCCAACTGAGGGAGAGGAGGACCTATTGAGGGTGTGAGGTAGGTTTATTGGGAGAGAAGGGTAGTCCAACTTTGTGAGAGGGGCAGGCTTTCCCCCTTCCCAAAATTAAATTTTACCCATCTAAAAATGGTTGCCTTGAAGACAGAACACTCTATTCAAAACAAACACTTCTACATCATTTTTAGAGGCGCTTTGACAAATTTTGTGAGAATTGGCCAAGTAGTTCTAGAGATCTGCTCTGCAAACATACCCTACCCTTCAGACGGAGAAAATAAAAAATGGTATGTGTAAACAAAAACGTAATATTCTGAAAAAGCTGAAACTCCTAAACGTTGCATATACATGACAAAACAATACTGACCGCAGACTTTGTCCTTGGTCAATATTGTTTTCTTGGGTCCATAAAAAACAGGTATTCACCTCATCATCAGACTATAATTGTATATTAGTTTCAGGTAGAGTCTATACTGTATTATCAGAACTACAGTTCCTGTTGACTGAACAGAGTAGATTTGACTTTCCCGTCTGTCAGATCGCTATCCATCAACATCTTCCTTGAGGATCACTGCATCTGCAACAAATTGCATCATTTGATTACCAATTGTTTTCATAAAGGTAACATTACATACAGGTACTATAATTTGTCCTAAAGCAAAGAGTCCAAGTGTATTGTATTCAAACAGGGAGTGTAAACCATTCAAATTAGCATCAGTTTAACTATACATTATTACTGAAGATAACAACAACTCGTTTTAGGTTGGATAACAAGGTACCAAGGTGTTTAGGTAGTTGTCTACTGTACAGATCATAGGATGAATCACGAGACATTTGCTAAATGTGCTGTAATGTTGTTGTTCGACCTAGTCTCTGTTATGTGCATCACTTCAAAGTCTAAAAGGCAATCTTGGCAATACTACCCCTTATTTATCAACTCAAAATATTCAGTACATATAATTATGGATGCCAAATGTATTTACTTTGTAGATGATATAAAGGCAGTAACTGATTGTTTTATAAGTATCATATACCTAAAGGGAGTGCTTATCCAAAAACATTCATCATAGAAGAGATAACCAGATTAATTGTATTGATTTGAATACTACACAAGTGAAAGTCAAAATGTATGACTCACCATATCTAACTTGTTCCCATGTACAAGTGATAGCTGTGTAAGTGTTGTTAATGAATCTGGTTTGACATGTCGACTTGATTCTTAGGGTGATTCAGATGACGTGGTGTTGTGTGTTGTGACCACTGTACGTCATCCCTCATCAAGCTCTGCTCATTGTTACAGGAACAATATTTGCCATCTGCATTTCCAATCATTTGGAGGATCAGTCTGTTAAAATACATAAAACATGTAAACTAGTAGCCCTTGTCAGATTCCTATCCACCAAATCCTACCATATGTAGAGTAAGCATGTTGGTCACGGTCGCAGAGGTCACTACAATAAGTCACAGGTTTACAATATCTACAATGTATATCCCTCTATGATCAAGAACTCTACTACAAGATTTCAGTTGTCAAAGAAATTCAATTAATGGGAATGATTCAAACAGTGTTTAAGGCATAACCTATCTCTATCACTCCAATTTGCAAGTGCAAATAACCAGGGTCCATGTACACACCATATAAGCCTTCTGTGTAGCCTTGAACTTACAATGGATCAGAAATACAGTCACAATAAATCTCAGGTTTGTTATACAATGATTTTATCAGCATTTCAATGTTTCCTATATCTACCTCTTGACAAAACTTGATAAGCTAGGACTTTTTTTTCTCACTCCTCTTCAACTGGTCAGTCAGACAGGTCGTCTCCATGTGTTCAGCCACATCACAGATGGAAAATGAAAAACAACACAGAACAAATCAATGTGTATCTGAGTGGTTCATTTTAAGAAAACATGAATGTATTATATATCAATTATCACAAGAATATATCTTAAAGTGACCGTTCTAACAGTAGTGTCCATCATCATAATATATTGCTATCAATAATTTTATGTTACACAATATCATATATATTTTCCATACTCAAAACACTGAGAAATATATTCACTTTGAAAGTCTTAATCTCAAATTGTAAAAATATTAAGGTATCACTCTCGTGCCACATAAAATACCCTGATAGAACTCCCTCCCTCTCCCCCTACGCACCCCCTCCCCCAACCTGCCACCTGCCATCCACCAGCCCCCAGCAGACCTCTGGTTTAAAACTGAGTAAAATCTGTCTATTTCAGCGAGTCATAAGTATCTTCAAGTACCTCTGCTTCCTTACTGCAGTCAAAAACGTTGAAATGTTCCTAAACCTGACAATATGTAATTCACTGAAAAAACTTCCTTTTGATGCTACAGTTGTATGTGTGGCTCAAACATTCATCTTATGGCCAAGTTTGAGTAGCTCTTGGAGACATTGTCACTGGTGAAGGGATTTGATGGAGGAAGTATAGCGTCATGAGCTGATTACACACATCTACTGCACGACCTACATAGTAGTGTTGATACACAAATAGATGTAGTAGTATAAAGGTAAGTATTAATGTTAGTATGAATGTTAGTATGAATGTTAGTATAGAAAATGCAGACCTAGCAGAGCTCGGACACTGGACCAGTAATAATTAGCAGAGTTCGGACACTGGACAATTGTCACTGTGATGGATACTTCGCCCATCACTGATAATCACGTAGCAGGGCCCGGACACTGGACAGTGGTCACTAGTGATGGAGACTTCACCCATCACTGATGACCGGCTAGCAGAGCTCGGATGTTGGACAGTGGTCACTAGTGGTGGAGACTTTTCCCATCACTGATGACCGGCTAGCAGAGCTCAGACGTTGGACAGTGGTCATTAGTGATGGAGACTTCCCCCATTACTGATAACCAGCTATCAAAGCTTGGACCCTGAGCAACTGATAAGTCACAGACAAGCTGGCTAAATGCTTCAGATCCCTGCCCACTGACAGAGATCCAAAGACTTCAAGAACAAGTTGTCCAGCATGTGTCACTTCAAGAGCTCCGGAGCATTACCCAGCAGTGTAGATTGACTGATCACTATAACACCGAGAGGTTACTTGGTCAAAGTGAGCGTATCACTGCTGGTTCACTCACAACATACATC
Organism: Gibbula magus; assembly: GCA_936450465.1. Taxonomy (NCBI): domain Eukaryota; kingdom Metazoa; phylum Mollusca; class Gastropoda; order Trochida; family Trochidae; genus Gibbula; species Gibbula magus. The sequence goes on from OW388298.1 coordinate 69,624,875, forward strand.
TCTCCAAAGAAAAGAGGATACATTAGCAATCACTCTTTGAGAGAGATATATGTCAGACACAGACAGAAACTGGAGCAAGAAAAGGAAGCTTTGGAATCTAAAGTGGAATATGATATTAACACTGAAATTTATATGGATAAATTGAAGTTACTGAATATTATTACATATAAGTAGTCAATCCCACAAATGGCTGTAACACGATTCCAACATGACTACCTACCATTAGTTTATTTATATCACGCTTTATCCTAGTTTACAACCTGTTTCACACTCACATTACAGCGTATATTTATTTCCTACATTGCTAACGTTCACACTTATAGCACATCCCCAAAGCTTGTCTACAGGATACATTACCACCTGTTTATATTTATAATTACATTATAACACATCTCTAAAGCTGGTCTACTCAGATACATTACTACCGGTATCTGTTTATGTATGACAGTGTATCACTTTCTTTGAGAACATTTAAAACAAGTAATGTTTATATAAGGAAAAAATTCGAACTTACCAGACCATTCCTGCAGTCCTCTGCCCCAGACTGTACAAGCATCCCCTGCTGTCACCAGGGATATGGAAACACCTACACATCGCCAGATAGACACGGCGGCAGACAGCATCGATGACAGACAGCACCAACATATACCGGCATTAAATCTTTCCAATGGCAGATTCCTGTAGGATACAAATAAAGAATTTGTTGTTACATATTTTGAAACAAATTCAGCTGCTTATCCAGTCTACAGTTAAATGTTGACAGATACAGGTCCCCCGACAGTTGTTTACTAATTTCACATTCAGTATCCCCCTGATAGATACAAAGTTGCCCAGCTCCACAGGCCCACTGCAATTTAGAGAATGAACAAATACACTGGTTTTAAATACTTTGCCTACAATACACGAGATGCAACAATTAGGAACTAAAGGAATAAATACAACTGATCAGCACATTAAGGGTTAAAGTCTATCCATAATAAGTGTTTGTGTGTACGTGTGTTTTGGAGGAGGGGGTACACACTTACAGGGGCTACTTTGGACCGCGCCATTGCGCCATTTGCGAAATTGCGCAGTCATAGATATACCCTGCGACTGTCTGGCGCAGTTAAATACGAAATGGCGCACCTCTAAAAGGACTCTGGGCTTTCCCAGTCGTTAGTGAAAATTTTGTGTCAAAAAGATATGTTCAACCAAGGACGTATATCACATCCATCTAATTCCTTGGTTCAACTCGTTCATTGCATTCGTTTCTGAATTGATAACGTAAACCCGGAAGTGTTTCGTTTATACATGCATTCAGCATAATGCGTAATCGAGTTTGTCATTTGGAACGATTCGTTTTTTGTACCCGTAATCGTAGTAAACATCATTCAAGTATTACTGAATGGTAGGGCACGGTATCGTTTTTTGACGAGTGAATCATGTAAAGTAAACGGTAAACGATTATACGAATTGTCACGTGGTAGCAAAGTTTGTACATCACGGTGAAAATAGAAAATGTCATCTGCTTAACATCATGAAGTTTTATTTCAAAGTTATAACAAACTTGCTCTCGTGTGTGTAACTTGCAGCCGTTATTGAGCATCGATGAAGGGGTCGTTTCAAAGATTTTTGTTACAAATTAAATCTCTAGTGCAGTAACAAAATATTTTCATGTGTTATTTCCCTTGCTTTGATTATTGTTAGAATGCTGTACTTATATAACGTGTAAGATGAAAGAATTAAAATCTAATATGAATAAGAAGAGGTCATTCAAATGTATTTACGCTCGCTGCAAATAAACCTCAATAATAAATGGTATACGACCCCTTGTAACCTCTGTCATATTCGACCAATCAGATTCAAGGAATCGTTTAGCACATGGCTGCGAGAGCATGTCAATTTGGGGGCATATGTTGGTCAAAACACGGTCAAAAACTTAATATGTTACAGTTTAAATTGTTTCATAATAACTTTTTGGGAACTATCATGACTCATATTATATCTGAAAATCAAGAGTTTCACCAGTGATTGTGGAATTACATTTTGACTACATACTGAACTCTCCGATCGATCTGTGATGAATTGGCTGTTTTACGGGTATTTATTTCATGTCAATTTGTTCGTGGAACATTCAAAACTGAAAAGTAAATAACATCCATTGAATATTTAGTTATTAATTCAAGACAGAAAACATGGACGTTTTCGTCTGGAACGGGGATCTTTTCAGCAGTACGACATGACATGTACTACACGTCACTGCCACACATATGAAACAAATATTATTGTTTTAAAGTTGAATATTATAGTAGTCAAATTAGTTCTTTTAACAGACAACTGAATGTTTTTTTTAAAAGCAGTTTGATTGGTATTTACGTCATGTCATGTATTGAACTTGCTTTTCATAACAATAATCAACTCAATATATATGAGGTCGTGTACACGGCAACGTTTCGTTTTTTACCTTTCCTGTAAACGTTTACCAAATTTTGTAAACTTCCTAGCCCTACTGAATGCTTAGCTTCGGGTTAAATGGCGAAAATTTGATGAGTGTTAATGTGAAACTGAATGTTAGTTCTGTTATTTTAATGAAATGAGTCGGACTTGAGACATGGAAAATACGATCAGTGTTAATTTGTGACCATGAATGTTAGATATGTTTGATTAGTCTGACTTGAGATGTATTTGATTTGATTAATGTCTACATGACACTGAAGGAAAGTTCTCATCTGTATTAATCTATTTTGACAGAATATGCAATACCTACTCTTAAGTCAGAAAATAAACTTTGATTTTCAATATGTTACTTTGATAAATTTCAATATAATATAAACAATCTCATGAAATTGATTTTTTTTAAACTATTAAGAGTGATTATTTGGCTTGGGAAACCCCTCAGATGTCACCATTTCAGCTTAAGAATTCAAAATTTTCTAGGGGGGATCCCAAAAACCCCCACCTATGGGAGGGCACACCCTCCCATGCCCTCCCCCCGACAACTATACGTTGTCGGGCGGGTCTGCACTGCCCACATGGTTAAATTTCCAGAGTAACCCCTGCACTTATATATACATTTAGTGTCTATAGTACTGACAAGTTATTAACATCGTGTGAACTGATATGGAATGTCTGAAATAGCACTTCACATAAGTAAAACTTGTGTTGCCTCACAATAATTCCCCATCACTGTATGAGAATGACAGCTGTCTCCAAACTATCACCCTGAGATTCTCTAAGTTAACACACCAACTGTGACTGGCAGCTATACAGTGGATTCCCCCTCAGCCAGAGACTGTAACGACACCACCCCCCCCCCCCCCCCCCCCCCCCCCCCCCACCTCTATCCCCCATTTCCCCTTAACTAGTTTCCCCCACCCCAACCAACTCTATCTCCTCCTCCCCCCCCCCCCCCCCCCAAAAAAAAAAAACAACAACTCATTTCCCCCCACCTCTATCCAACCTTCCCCTCCCAAACCAACTCTATCTCCCGCCCCCCTCCCCCCCCCCCCCCCAAAAAAAAAACAACAACTCATTTCCCCCCCCCACCTCTATCCAACCTTCCCCTCCCAAACCACCTCTATCTCCCCTTCCCCTCTCCAGCAACTCATTTCTCCCTCCCCAACCAACTCCATCTCCCCCTCTCCCATCAACTCTATTTCACTATCCCCTTCCCCCACCAACTCATCAACATACATATGTCTAACAAACATATGTCTAAGATTAAGACCTATAAGAAAGTTGCAACTCCAAGCTAAACCAGGCTACCAACACCCCAAAACTCAAGCATTAACCTCCATCCGATGCCAGCATTAGGCTTGGTGTCTTGTCGGTAAAGATGCAATGTAAGTCGGGTTATGAAGACGTTGTAAATAATAATAGGCATGACGACAACTAAAAAGAAGAAGTAAAGAAGTTTAAAATACCAAATGGCACATCTAGACATGATGACTGCTCCATACACCAAGTTTTGTTGTGCTATCCCTAAAGTTTTTTTTTAGATCTGCTCTGGAAACAGAAGCCCATGTTGTGTTAACATGGAAACGGCTGAAAGGTTAACACTAAAATTCAAAAGAAGTAGAAACTACTAAAAGGCACATTAACACTTGACAACTGTTACAAATTTCATTGAGCTATGCCTTTCTGTTTGGAAATTCTGCTCCAGAAACGATTTAGAGTCAGGACAAACAGACCCAATATGTCTCCTCCTCCCCTCGCCTCCCCTCCCCTCCTCTCCCCTCCCCCCCCCCCCCCCCCCCCCCCCCCCCCCTCCCCCTCTATGATCATGAACAAAGACATTTTTTAAATCTACATGTAACAATAACTGTTATATTGTGTTAGCCTAGATCAATGTTATTACAATCTTACTACTCTCAACTAACCAACAACTGTAAATACTATTTAGAAAAGTAATAGTCAATAGAAAATCAACAGTCTGAATGCAATACCAACCCAAAACTAAAATTCAAACATTTTTTTCAAGGCAAACGAGAGTATTTTTTAAATTAAATTGTAACAGGTAATTGTGTCATCAATAATTTTTTCAGTGTTTGTAAACAAGCCATGTCACACGTGTTCACACCACTGATTCTTGTAAATATAGTTTTGTAATGTAGTTACTGTTAGATGAATTAAACAGACAGACGATTTGACATATAACCGGTATGGTTGTATAAATATTAAAAAAGAGAGCCACTGGCTCTGTAGCTCATCAGGCTTTATATAGGCTACATTAACTAATTCAAAATGTTCAAAAATTCAAAAACTTTAAGGTGAGAGGAAGGACTTTAAATTGAGAAGATGAAGTAGTTCTAAAGATCCTATCCCCTCTGACCTATCTCTGAGGCCTCTAAACATCACAGTATGGTTGTAAAAATAATTAAAAAAATAGAGCAAGTGGCTCTGTAGCTCATCAATCCCCCCCCCCCCCCCCCCCCCACCCTTACTTTCTACTTCCTAACTTGGGTAGAAATTAAGTTTAAATATATGGTACTAGTCTACAGGGCTAGTTGTTCTTATTTGACTAGCCCAACGAAAAATAACCCCCCCCCCCCCCCCCCCCCCCCCCTTACTTTCTACTTTCTAACTTGGGTAGAAATTAAGTTTAAATATATGGTACTAGTCTACAGGGCTAGTTGTTCTTATTTGACTAGCCATACGAAAAATAACCGTCTGTGTTTAAATGACACATGGCAAAGCATGACTCTTGCCAGTCTCCATAATTGGCTGATTTAAGCATTGCAGTATTTCCTTCACTTTACCATAGCAGAGCGATGCACCTAAATGTAAAGTAGCCTCTGATTTTCTAGTAATGAAACTTTAAGAAAATGAAGCAAGGCTTAAATCAGCCAGCAATTGAGACCAGCAAGAGTAATATCTTGGGTAGGGAAGTTGCAGACCTTTTCTAAAGCCCCGGCAAGATTGTTGAGGCAGAGAATAATATTAATACTAATCCATTAGCAAAGTGCTATTCCCATACGTGATCAGATCCAAAGTGAAACATTTGAGGAAGCCAGCAAAGCTCACGTACCCCTGCTTCCAAATGTAGTTTGATATAGTTGAAAATAGGAAAGGCACATCTATCCAAATGTCTCACCTGTGTTTTAAGTTGAATGAATATGGAATGTACAGTTCAAAGGGAACTTTTAAGTGAGTGAATTATTGCACACACCATGTTTCATTGTACTATGTCTCACGGTTTTTGAGATCTGCCCTGGAAATGGAAATCAATGTTACGTTTCCATGGAAACGGCTACAAGGCTAAAACTAAAATTCTGAAGAAGTTGAAAATACTTAAAGGCACATCTACACTTGTTGATTATAAGTCACATCAAATTTTGTTGAGCTATGCCATTTGGTTATTGAGTTCTGCTCAGGAGAAATAATCCAAGTTCCGGTTCCATGGAAACGAGACAAATAAAAATATGAAGAAGTTGAAAATGCCTAAAGGCACATATACACTTGTTGATTATAAGTCACATCAAGATTCGTTGAGCTATGCCTCGTGGTTATTGAGTTCTGCTCCGGAGAAAAAAATCCAAGTTCCGTCTCCATGGAAACAAGACAAATAGAAATATGAAAAAGTTGAAAATACCAAAAGGCACATCAACACATACCGGCTGTTCCATACACTAAGTTGTGTTGTGCTATGCCTAACAGTTTTTGAGATCTGCTCCGAAAAAGAAAGCCCATGTTGCATTTCCATGGACAGAAGGTAAACGGCTAAAAATAAAATTCTGAAGAATTTGAAAATACTAAAAGGTACATGATCACTTGATAATTGTCGTCACACACACAAAGATTCGTTGAGTTATGGCTTACATTTTTAAAGATCTGCTCCGGAAACCATTTTGAGATGGACAGATAAATCAACGAACTAACAGACGGGCAGACAGACCAATATAAGTCAAATATTTATAGTATATAGAGATGACAATGCAAACTTTCAGCATCCTTATATTACTTGTTCAAAGAGAGGCTGCATCAATTTTAAAGAGGACCATGTCCAAATGAACAAATTTTAATCTACATGTTACACTTAGGGAAGTGGTGGAAAAAAATCAAAATGCAATAATGTCATACAGGGAGTGATTTGTTTAATCCTTTAACACACCTACAACTTAAATTCAAGCATTTTTTATCAAAGCAAAATTAACTTTTTTAAAATAATAAATTGTAAACGGTAATTGTGTCATCAATACAGTTGTCATAGTTTGTAAACAACCATATCACATGTGTACACAACCCTGAGTCTTGTAAATATAATTTGTAATGTAGTTAGATGAATTAAACAGACAGATGCTATCTGGCCACACATACTTCCATCTATATCATCTATAGTCACATTGAAATATATATATGGATAAATGAAAGTTGCTAATATCTTGTATTGTGATATACACTGAGTAAACACACAAAAACCGGTAACACCTTTATAACATGACTATTTATCATTAGTTTACGTATACCTTTGTTTACGTTATAGCAACATTCCCAAAAGTGGTCTTCATAGATACATAACTATTGTTGACATTTACACTTAAATTATAGCGCAGCCCAAAAGTCAGTCTACACAGATACATTACTATCTGTTAATGTATGACAGTGTAACACTTAATATCTTTGACAAAATTCAAAACCAGTAATGTTTAAATGAGAAAATAAATGAGAACATACCAGACCATTAAAGCAATCCTCGGCCCCGGACTATTCAAGGATCCCCTGCTGTCACCAGGGATATGGAAACATCTACACACGGCCAGATACCACAGACACTGGCGGAAAACAGCACCGACATACACCAGCTGCAGACGGCACCAACATACACCAGCTGCAGACGGCACCAACATACACCAGCTGCAGACGGCACCAACATACACCAGCTGCAGACGGCACCAACATACACCAGCTGCAGACGGCACAAACCTACACCAGCTGCAGACGGCACCGACATACACAGGCAGCAGACAGCACCAACTTTCCAATGGCAGATACCTGTAAGACACAAAACCATTGAAATTTACTGTAACATATTTTGAAACAAACTCAGCTGCTTATCGACTCTACAGTTGAGATGTTGACAGAAATAGGTCCACCGACCATTTTACATTCACTACCCCTCTGTTAGAAGACAGTTGCTCAGCTCCATAAGCCCACTGCAACTTAGATAGTGACCAAATGGAGGGTGAGGTAGGGTCTCATCAGATTTGCTTAATTACAACTGATCAGCACATTGAGGGTTAATGTTCCTCCTCGATATGTTGGGTTGGGAGGGAGATATTTGGTAAATTGCACGGAACGATGTGGGTCCTATACAGACTAGCAAGGAGAACTACACATGAATACAACCGGTCAGCATATTAAGGGTCAAGGGTTATCAATATTAAGTTTTTGTGTGTGCATGTGGTCTTTTTTGGGGGGGGGGGGGGGGGGGGGGGGGGGAATCTTAATCTTAACTACAACTGTACACCAAGAGTTAAAATCATCTTTGTGATCAACTGCTAAGAACGCTTTATAGATAAACTTTATTTACAAAAAGTGTCTAAAGTGAAAGTTTTTATTTCACCATGTGAACCGATTGTTAAAATGACTGAAATAAATTAGCTAATAATGCACTTCACATAAGTACAACTTGTTGTTGCCTCACAACATCCCATGCAAATATTCCCCCGCCATTGTGTGAGAAGGACACTTATATATCACCCTGTGACTCTCTAAATTGACACTAACTGGGCTTGGCAGCTATGCAGTGGAATGCCAGGATATCCCTGCAGCAGGACTGGTCCCAACATGTTCAATACACACACCCACATATCCTGCACAACTTTCCAGAGAAGACCTGCACCCAATGCAATATCAGACCCATTTGATTAACTGTTTTAGAACTTACATTGGTTTAAAGGTTTAAAGTACAATAGAGTACGTTTCATTTTATTTCTATGTATTATGTGAGGAAACAACATGTGCTGATTTAAGTTCAAATAATTTCCCTATACTTGCCCTCCAATACCCAATAGCCAAATATATGATACTTATCTTATACATGATCAGAAATCAACGTAGGGGCACATAAGTTTATGACAATTAACAATTACCAACCCCTATCTGTGGCAGGACCAAATTTCAAAGATTGATCCCAACAGCTGTGTCTGTCCAGTGTTCCTAGCGGAGGAATCACACATATCACATGTATATTCCCAGTCTCACGGTTCTGGAACTTCTTTGACAAAGCACCAAGGTGATTGTTAGTCACTAAGGTGACTTTAGTGCAATGTTAAATAATGTGAATAACCTTAGGTTAACCTTATTCAAGGAGGGCCTCAACTGGTAAGCTGCATTTAAATGCCATGGAAACCTATGAAAGCTTATATCTAAAATAGTTCAAAATCATGAAAGGGACAATTAAGAAAAATTAGAGCCATGGGCTCTGTAGCTCATCAGGGTTTATATGGTTTGATGATGAAGACAGACATATATTGTCTCAATATAATGCACAATCCCTAGCCCTGACAAATCTTAGTCTTGAAATTGAGAGAGAGCACTCAGAAAGGTCAACACACTGGAGATTATGCAATTTGCTGACCCATTGGCTCTGGTTACAAGCCAGCTGTGCGTTTACAGCCAAATTATGTAATAGCCTCTGCCCTGCACTTAACACTGGCAGCCTTCTTGGTATTTTCGTTCTGGAGAAGAAGATGAAAATAGGTTTTTAGGGTATGGACTGTGAGGCCTTTAATTGGGGTCACTGGATCACCAAATCTACAATTTAGATTCCCATATCCCAAGGAGTCTGTATACACAATTTCAGCTCCCTAGACCCAGTAGTTCTAGAGAGGAAGTCGAAAAAGCAAAAAGTTTACGGACAGACAGACGCCATATGACATGCCATAAGACCAGAGGGCCTTTCAGGCAACTCATTTCTTACTAAGCAAACTCTGTTACACTCGCTCCCTGAAGTAACCTCTCCAACATAACCAAAGTAACATCTCTTACATTTACTCCCCACTTAAGTAACTCGAGTCATTTATAATTATTCCAAAGAAACATGTGTTACACTTGCTCCCAGAAGATGTCACTCAAGTAATTTCTTCCAAAGCAACCTGTGTTACGTTTATTGGGGCAGATGTTTTTTTAGATCTGCCCTGGAGATGAAAGCCCATGTTGCGTTTCCATGGAAATGGTTGAAAGGTTAAAAAAAATATTCCAAATAAATACTAAATATTAAAGGGGCAGTAGCACGTTTTTTCACTCAAAAAAGTTGATGAAATGTATTTGAAAAATAATTTCACCAACAGTAAAACATCATTCTCTCTTCGGAAAATAAAATTTAAAATTAGTGTACATGTTTCGGTAAAGCCATGGGAATCTTTTTTGTAATGCAATATAATAAATTGTGTTCACAATAAAATGGCCGCCATGCAATTTTTGCTTTATACGCAACAAAGTTATTACCACTACAGATAATTGGTTTTATTAAGATGTTTTACCCTCTAAAGTTAATTTAAATGACATAAACTATCATTATAAATGGGAAATTTGAAAAAATAAATTTTGCAAAAACGTGCTACAGCGCCTTTAAAAGGCACATGTACACTTGACAATTGTCACACACACACACACCAGGTTTCGTCTAGTTATGCCTTACATTTTTTTAGATCTGCTACGGGAAACGATTTCGGGAATGACAGACAAAGTTGGCAGGGAAAAATTACAGGCAGAAAGCCTGCAACACCATTCTAACTATGCATTGCAGTGAAACCTGAAGAGATCTGATGTAACTAGCAAACCACTGGTGTTACTGCGCTGAAATTCAGGGAAGCATTGCACCAAAATCTCACTGCATGTAGACAAAGTTTCAGAGCCGCTGGAAGGAATCTAACCCTGGAACTCTGGATTGGACATTTAATCCTGAGGAAAACTTAATGGCTAGAAATAAAATTCTGAAGAAGTGGAACACACTAAAAGGCAAACCTACACTTGATGTTTGTTACACGCACCAAGATTTGTTGTGATGTGTATTATGGTTTTTGAGTTTGACAGATTTACAGTTCAAAATGACTTAATTATTACCTATCGTTCCTGAGTTGATTTTCCTGTCTGTCAGATCGCTATCCATCAACATCTTCCTTTAGGATCACTACATCTGCAACAAATTGGATCATTTGACTACAAATTATTTTCATAAAGGTAACATTTCATACCGGTACAATTTAATCTGTCCCAAAGCAAGTCCAAGTGTATTTTTTTCAAACAGGAAGTGTACACCATTCAAATTAACATCAGTTACTATACAATATTACTGCAGTTAACATCAACTGGTTTTGGACTGGATAACAAGGTACCAATGTGTTTAGATAGAACAGTTCTCTACTGCATTTATCATGGGATGAATCAAGAGACATTTGCTAACTGTGCTGTAATGTTGTTGTTAGACCAGGTCCCTGTTACATGTCCACATGCTTCACTTCATAGTCTAAAAGTCTGTGATCTGTTAATATTATCCCTCAGTTTATCAACTCAAAATCATCAGTATGTATAATTATGGATGCCAAATGTATTTAATTTGTTGATGAAATAAAGAGAGTTACCATGCTGATTGTTTTATAAGTATCAGAGAAAAGGGAGTGTTTATCCAAAATCATACATCATAGAAGAGATAACCAGAATTATTGAAATGATTTGAATACTACACAAGTGGAAGTCAAAATGTACGATTCACAATATCTACCTTGTTTCCATGTGTAAGTGACATCTGTGTTGTTATAAATCTGGTTCGACAAGTGGACTTGATTCTTAGGATGATTCAGATGACGTGGTGGGTTGTGACCTCCACTGTACAAGTTTGTCATGATGTCGTGACGTCATAAAGCTTTGCTTATTGTTCCAGGAACAATATATTCCATCTGCATTGCCCATCAGTCTGTTAAAATACATAAAACATGTAAACTAGCAATCCTTGTCAGATTTCCATCCATCCAAGACTACCTTATGTAGAGTAACTATGTTGGTCAATGATTTGCGTACAGCATGTCAATGTTTCCTATATCTACCTGACAAAACTTGATAAGCTTGGATGGTTTTCTTGTTTATTCCTCCTCTCCAACTGGTCAGTCCGACAGGTCGTCTCCAGGTAATCATGAAAGTTTAAAGAACAAGTTACTTTCGATTCATTCATGTGATTTGCAGAGTCTCATTTTGAGATAAGATGAATATATTATCAATGATGAATGGATATATCTTAAAGTGACTGTTCTAACGATAGTGTCCATCATAATAATAACATACTACCAATACTTGTATGTTAGCATATAGCATATATAATTTCAATATTCGAAAGCACAGAGAGACAGCTTCACTTTGAAATTCTTAAACTCAAATTGTCAAATATGTTATCACTCTCATCCAAAATAAAATACCCTGATAGAACCTTCCCCCCCCCCCCCCGCTTATGGTTTCAGCGAGTCAGGAGTACCTTCAGGAACCCTTCTCTATTGGTGCCAAAATGGTGGAAATATTCCTACACCTGACAGTAGGTAATTCGTCGAGAAACTTCCTTCCGATGCTGCAGTTTTTGTATGTGTTGCTCAAACAATCATGGTATGAGAGACTTTGAGCAGCTCTTGGAGACATTGAAGTGATTTGATGGAGGAAATATAGCGTCATGAGCTGATAACACAGATCTACTGCACTATTTAGATAATAGTATTGACACAAGTATAGATGTAGTAGTATAGATGTTAGTATAAATGTTAGTATAAATGTTAGTATGAATATTAGTATGGAAACCTTATACCTAGTACAGCTCAAACACTGGACAGTAGTCAATAGAGATAAAAACTTCTGTCATCACTGATGACCGGCTAGCAGAGCTCGGACACCGGACAGTGGTCACTAGTGACGAAGACTTCCCCATCACTTATGACCAGCTAGCAGAGCTCGGACACTGGACAGTGGTCACTAGTGACGAAGACTTCCCCATCACTTATGACCAGCTAGCAGAGCTCGGACACTGGACAGTGGTCACTAGTGATGAAGACTTCCCCATCACTTATGACCGGCTAGCAGAGCTCGGACACTGGACAGTGGTCACTACTGATGAAGACTTCCCATCACTTATGACCGGCTAGCGGAGCTCGGACACTGGACAGTGGTCACTACTGATGAAGACTTCCCATCACTTATGACTGGCTAGCGGAGCTCGGACACTGGTCACTAGTGATGGAGACTTCCCCCATCACTGATAACCAGCTAGCAGAGCTAGGTCACTGGACAGTGGTCACTAGTGATGGAGACTTCCCCCATCACTGATAACCAGCTAGCAGAGCTAGGTCACTGGACAGTGGTCACTAGTGATGGAGACTTCCCCCATCACTGATAACCAGCTAGCAGAGCTAGGTCACTGGACAGTGGTCACTAGTGATGGAGACTTCCCCCATCACTGATAACCAGCTAGCAGAGCTAGGTCACTGGACAGTGGTCACTAGTGATGGAGACTTCCCCCATCACTGATGACCGGCTAGCAGAGCTCGGAATACATGACAAGTCACCAACAAGCAGTCTTGCTTCAGATCCCTGCCAATTGAGAGAGATCCAAAGACTTCAAGGACAAGTTGTCCAGCATGTGTCACTTCAAGAGCTCCGGAGCATTACCCAGCAGTGTAGATTGACTCATCACAATAACACCGAGAGGTTTCTTGGTCAAACTGAGCGTATCAGAGCTGGTTCACTCACAACAAACATATCTCCAAAGAAAAGAGGATACATTAGCAATCACAATCTTTGAGAGAGATGTATGTCAGACACAGACAAAAACTACGGCAAGAAAAGGAAGCTTTGAAATCTAAAGTGGAATGTGATAGTCACATTGAAATACATATGGGTAAATGAAAGTTGCTAATATCATGTAGTGTTATATACAATGAGTAAACACACAAAAACTGGTAACACCTATATAACATGACTATTTATCATTAGATTCATCATTATCATCCCCAAAGGTGGTCTACATAGACACATAACTATTGTTGACATTTACACTTATCATAGCACATCCCCAGAGCTGGTCTACACAGATACATTACTATCTGTTTATGTATGAAAGTGTAACACTTAATATATTTGACAACACTTCAAACAAGTAATATTCATAATTATGAGAAAATCAAGGAGAACATACCAGACTATTCCAGCAATCTTCGGCCCCAGACTGTACAAGCATCCCCTGCCGTCACCAGGGATAAGTAAACATCTACACGCGGCCAGATACCACAGACACCGGCGGAAAACAGCACCGACATACACCAGCTGCAGATGGCACCCACATACACCGGCATTAAATCTTTCCAATGGCAGATTCCTGTAGGACACAAATAAGTGAAATTTACTCTTAACAGATTTTGAAACAAACTAAGCTGCTTATCCAGTCTACAGTTAAAATGTTGACAGAAACAGGTCCACCAACCGATAGTTTACTAATTTCACATTCAGTACCCCCCTGATAGATACAAAGTTGCCCAGCTCCAAAAGCCCACTGCAATTTAGTGAATGAACAAATACACTGGTTTTAAATACTTTGCCTACAATACACGAGATGCAACAATTAAGAACAAAATAAATAAATAAACTGATCAGCACATTAAGGGTTAAAGTCTATCCATAATAAGGGTTTGTATGTACGTGTACGTGTGTTTTGGAGGAGGGAGGGAGGGGGGGTGGTGGTACACACTTATATATACATTTAGTATCTATAGTACTGACCATTTATTCAACATCGTGTGAACTGATTGTGAAATGTCTGAAATAGCACTTGACATATGATAAGTAAAACTTGTGTTGCCTCACAACATTGCATACAATAATCCCCCATCAGTATATGAGAATCATCACTGTATGAGAATGACAGTTGTCTCCAAACTATCACCATGAGAATCTCTAAGTTAGCACCAACTGTGACTGGCAGCTTTGCAGTGGAATGCCTAGATACCCCCTCAACCGGAGACCATAAGTCCGTATTGAGTCTCCACAACTAGCTGATTTAAGCATTGCAGTATTTCCTTCACTTTACCATAGCAGAGCGCTGCACCTAAAATGTATAGTCGCCACTGATATTCTAGCATGGGGGGGCCGTTTGGCTTTGGATCAATAGGTTCGTGGTTCGGATCCCACCAGGGGCATGGCAACTTTGTCTCCAGTAGAAAACTGTCTACACGCAGTAAGGTTTGGGTGCAATGCTACACTGAATTTAATCGTAGTACCACCCATGGTTCGCTAGGTCAAGCCCAATCTCCCAGGTTTCACCGCAATGCATAGCCACATGGTGTTGCAGGCTTTCTCCCTGCCATAATACTAGCAGCCGCGTCAAAGTGAAAGACTCTTGAAAGGGGCATTAAACCCCAACTCATCTCACCTCTTGGGTAGGGAAGTTGCAGACGGCTTAAGCCCAAGCAACTTTGTTGAGGCGCGCGGGGAATAATATCAATAATAGTCCATCAGTAAAGTGACATGATCATATCCAAAGTGCAAGAGACGCAAACACAGCTCACATACCCCAGCTTCAAAACATAGTTTAACATAATTGAAAAAAGGATAGGCGCATCTATCGGAATCACTTACCTGTGTGTAAAGTTGAAGGAATATTAAATGTACACTTCCAGAGATAACCGTTAAGCATGTTTCAAACGCAATCGGCAAAAATAAAATTCAGAAATGAGTCTAACCCTCAAAAGGCAAATCTAGGTAGCACACCTTTTTCACCACATCCCTATCAGCCAACCAACTCTATCTCCCCAACTCCCCTCTATTTTCCCCAACCCCCCCCCCCCCCCCCCCCCCCCCCCCAAAAAAAAATAAATAAATATCTAAGTCCATTAACTATAGTATTCAGTGATTACAATGCAATATTTTAGCATCCAACATTTTGCAGGAGATCATGACCAAATGAAAAACAATTAATCTCCAGGTAACAATGACTGACATTTACTGGTGTTTGACTAGAACAATATGTTTATTCTCAGCTAACCATCAATTGTAAATGTTATTTAGAAAAGTCTAAATACACAAATTGTATGTAGAAAGTGCTGTTATAACCCACCCCAAAACTTACAATTAAGTATTTTTTTCAAGGCAAACTAGGCTATTTTTGAAAATAAATTGTAAAAGGTAATTGTGTCAACAACGCAGTTTTCAGTGTTTGTAAACTAGCCATGTAACATTTGTACACACCCCTGATTCTTGTAAATATAGTTTTGATATGTTAGATGAATTAAACAGACAGACGATTTCTCGTCACACACACTTCTATCTAATAATTAATGTGGAATTAATGGTATTGCAAATGACTAGGAGAGTGAATTAAGACACACAACCAATATGGAACTTCCATTCATGTTACCTGTAATGAATATTTATTAGATAGATGCCACGTGACATTTCGCGAGAAAAGGATCTACTGAATATTCATGAGCTGGTCTCCACGTGCGATTTCGCGGGAGAAGAGGTATGGAGGACTTGACCTAATTATAGTGTAACAATCAAACTAAGCACAAAATCATTACTTTAAACAAGTCTACATATATTATACAATCTTCTGATCGTGGATTTACATTGAATAAACACTGTTAACCTTATTGGGACAAAAGACACGCACTTACCTAAGTTTGGCCTGTCTTGTGTGTTGAACTTGAAGACGACAATCGAAGTTGCATGCAGCTCTCTGCTGTTGGATCCTTCCTCGCCAATGTCTGAATATCACAATACTTGAGGCGTTCATAACCTCAATAAGTCCATCATTAAACACTAGAATCTCGGAAAATACTTGTAACTAGCTTTGAAAACTCATATTGAACAATCAAAACTTGAAGAATCGCCATCACAATCAAAGCGACTGTCTCCCACCATTGCTGCTTTCGAGTTGAGGTGAGGGTGTGGAAAACAGTCACGTGACTTTCCATATGCACATGTTAAACAATTCAGTTTCAGTGGCCTGATTCGTTATAGGTGTGCCCAAAATCTGAATAAATAATTTCCCTGGCTGTTTGTCATTGATATTAATACAGTTATCGGGCTCCCAAAGGTTTTAATTACTGGCCCTAAATCAGAATATGTAAATAGACGATGCCTTCCCTTGCAGCATGAAGGAAAGTTGTTGATTTTCAAAGTAAATAGCATTACCTTTATAAAATGGTTTTGAAAACATGATATGAAAATCCCGGCTGCATGTAAGAATCGTGTTAACACCATCCAAAACACTGTCACAAGGCAGTCGTGCACACTGCACTGACTTCTTGGAAATGGGTGCTGTGATTTCCGCGAAAGGTGTGTTCTTGTGAGCGATTCCAGGCCATTGTTTTAAAAAAAAAACAGACCATATGATACTTGAGTTGACCATTTATTACAACCATGAGCTCTAATGTTTGGGACATATCAGTACATTCGGATTGCAGTTTAGCCATTTTCATTTTGTGGAATGTAATTTTGAAAAAAAAAACTGTCATGTTATCCACTGGAAGCTGGTAACGTTCATGGACAAATGTGAACATTTGAGCGAATACACCCGGTTTATGGAATAACTGGACTGTTGTTGGCCAAGTCAAGTTGAAAATATCACCAGCAACGCTAAATTAAAAGAAATGGAGGAGACAAAGGAATGGAAAGTTCATGACAAAGTGCTTGATCAACAATAACAAAAACACCACTGCAATTATGACGTCATAATAGTGTGTAGTTGTGACGTCACAGAGGTTTTACTGCCATCATGGGTACATGATTCGTGGAAGTCTTATTTTTAACACATGTCGGTTATTTCGCCTGATTAATTTGGGCAAGTAATAAACAGATTAGAAAAATCTATTCCATATTATACCATATTATACCATTTTTAAGAAACTCGTGATTAACTCGTTTTATAAAAATGTATTATATGGAAGATCATTATTATCCCCTGTAAACAATAGGAGCTGCTGTTAGTAATGGTAGCAAGTGGCTTTATATGTAGCTCAGTTGACCACTCTGAGTGATGTCCAGGGGCGGGATAGCATGATGGTCAGTGTGCTCTGTTTCGGAGCAATAGGTCCGGGGTTCGGTTCTAGCCATCACCCTTCAACTTTATCTGCTGAGGAGTATTGTTCTACATGCAGCAATGTTTGAGTAAAGTGCTACACTTAATTTCAGACAAGTACCACCGACGGAACGTTGGTTCCAGCCTTTGCTGGCAGGTTTCACCGCAATATATATCCACAAAGGTGTTGTTTGCTTTCTCCCTACATTATGCTGATATAAGCTGCTGCGATAGAAGCAAAGTACTCTTGATAGTGGCATTATAAACCTGAAATCACTTCACAACAGCAACACTCACTGGCGCGGCAACCTGGATGGGTGGCCTGCTTTATAGCTTGATAATATGAGATGTGTCTGTGCATCTGAACTTTTCGTTTCTGGATCACAAATAGAAAATATGTAATTATATTGAAATGAAACTTTTTGAATGTGTCAAGCAAGCAGTGTGTATCTGATTTTTTTTTCAACTTCTTTGAATTTGTATTTGTGATTGTTTCCATAAAACGCATCACAAAATTATAGGATCAGAACCTAAGACTTTGCTAAATGAAATTTGCTCCATAAATCTGTGATAATATGTCGATATATAGATGTGGCCTTTTAGATTTTCAACTTCTTCAACACTGGTCATTGGAACAATACTCATCAGGAACCATTATTATAGACTGTGAATAAGACTATATATGAGGAACGCTGTCTATTTCCTTGATTACAGAAATTCTGCATTTGGATATTTTTCTGTGTTTAGTGCATTTATAAGTACAACAGTCACAGATAAAACTCAACGGCGGGCATGTGATATACTAATTAACGCATTAAGCTTTATTTTTCCACTGAACAGATTTCAATAAGCTTGGTATATTTAGATGTAAATAAACTATTTAATATATATTATGACAGGACAAGGACAGGTCAGGGTGAATGCGGCAGAGCTGCACTGCATAATCAAGCTAAAAAACAACTTCACACTCTTCGGTGATATTATATGAACGCTTCTTTCAATGTATAGCCAGGCCTGATGGCAGAAAACTTCGTTTTTCATGGCTAGTTGGTCTGGTTGGTGATGGAACAAATCGTACACCATCAGCAGTGAATGTAACATCTCAATGCTGGCAGTATGTAGAAACATTAAAACGTATTTACCGACACTGGCCACTCAACATTGACAGTGAATCTAACATCTAAACGTTGGCAGTATGTAGAAACATTTAAACTCACTTGCTGACTGTCAGCTCTGACCAATGGCAGTGAAATTATCTTCCAAATGTCGGCAGTATATAGGAAAGGTGATAATTTTCGACTGTTGGTGTTGACCATCGGCAGTTTATGGAAGCTTGTAAAAAACAGCAGTAAATAACAGCACTGATAATTATTTGTTGATTTCCGCCACGGACCATAGCTTATTTTAAAAACATTCGTTAACTTGGCCATGAATAACAATAGTTGTCTGCCACCAGTCAGCACTTACAATCGGTAGTTTAAGAAAGCTCAAAAAAGTTTACCAGAAATTAAGGTACTGATGTTTACTTGTTTACCTATCCAATGATAATAAGAGCAGTGTAAGTTATCCGCTGATAGCCAGCACTGACTATTGACATTGATAAGGACCTCCAATAGTTGATTAAATGACAACTGCCGACACTCCGCAGTTTTAGGAACCTGTCAAAAGTCTGCACTAAATATGATTTGTTAAAGTTTATTTCCTGAACAACGGCTGGAGATTTCTAAGCATATCAGTTATTAATTTTGGCATGCGTTACCCCCAACAACACGAAAGATATACCTTTAATAAAAACAACACGTCCCTAACCTAAACCTTACTTCATTCCAAGTCGCCTTCCTCGGTCATTTAGTGGCTGTCACTGACAGTTTCAATGTTGACGTCTACTAAGGGGGAATCCCAGTGACGTCATCGGGGATTCCCTGGATACTGTTTATGATCACTAGATTGAATTTCAAATCTCAACAGGCCAAAGACTGTTTCGAAAATTACTTTTCTCGTAGAGCTAAGATTGTTTCAACAGTTGTCATAACTTCTTACGATCTAAGTGAGGATGATTTATTCAGGTAAAGCGGCCAGAGTATGATGACATACAGACCAACAACAAGAGCGCTGTATTATACATTTACATCGCAGCACTGAACACACTTTTCAGTTAAGTGTATGGAATGATGTTTCTTTGTAGCAAGACATATATATTTTGTCAAATTAACTGGGTGCAAGAATCGTGTCAACACTATCCAAAACACTTGTCACAAGGCGGACGTGTCCAAGTTATACTGCACTATGATTTCCTGGAAAGGTGTATTCTTGTGAGTGATTTCAGACCATTGTTTTAAAAAAAACCAGATCATAGGATACTTGAGTTGACCAATTATTACAACCATGAGCTCTAATTTTTGGGACAGATAAATACATTCGGATTGCAATTTCGGCATTTTCATTTACTGGTATGTAAGTTTGAAACGTGTATGGTATTTACTTGAAGTTTATTACTTTCCCGGACAAGTGTGAACATTTGAGCGAATACACCCGGTTTATGGAATGGCAGGCAGGACTGTTGTTGGTTGAGTCAATTTGCAAGTATCACCAGCAACCCTTAAATACATAAATGAAAGAGTCAGCTGGATGAAAACCTCAGGAGAAAGTGTGTGATCAACAAGAACAAGAATACAACATCAAGTACACCACATCAAGTATGACGTCATTATAGTGTGCAGTTGTGACGTCACAATGGTTGTACCGCCAAACATATCAGATAGTACATGACTTACAGAAGTCATATTTTCAGCACACTATCGGTTATTTCGCTTGATTAAAGTTGGCAAGTAATAGAATAGTAAACTCCCTTCCATATAATACTGTTTTTTTTTCAAAACTCGTGATTGAGATGATACCACGCTCGCTATCGATCATCAAATACCAAATCATTAACTCATTTATTCAAAATAGTATTAAATGGAAGTTCATTAATCATCCCCTATAAATAATAGGAGCCGCTGTTAACAATAGTGACAAGTGACCCTATACATAGCTCAGTCGACCATTCTCAGTGATGTTCAGGGGCGGGATAGCATGAAATTCAGTGTGTTCTGCTTCGGATCAAGAGGTCTCGGGTTTGAATCTTGTCATTACGTTTTCAACTTTGTCTGCCTTGGGGAATTGTTCAACATGCAGCAAAGTTTGAGTTCAATGCTACACTAAATTACAGAGAAGATCCACCTTTGGAACGCTGGTAGAGGCATTGCTGGCAGGTTTCACTGCAATTTGTTATCCACAAACGTGTTGTTGGCTTTCTCCATTATGCTGATATAAGTCGCTGTTATAGAAGTGAAATACAATTGAACTTCACAATATAAATCCGAAATCACTTCAACAGCGACACTGATTGGAGCACCAAGTTAGATTGGTGATATATATGAGATATGAGCAATGGCTTTCTTGTTCCAGAAATTCTGCATTTGGATATGTTTTCCATGTGGGACTGATGATATACTAATCAACGCATTAAGCTTTATTTTCACGAACCATATTTCAAAAAGCTTTGTATATTCATATTTGAACACATTGTTTGATATATATGACAATATGACATCCCCTAATTTATAGTATGGTGCAGAAATAATGAGGACTGAGGCTGAGTACTGTAAAGATATAGAAGAGGTCCAATTAAAAGTCTGCAACACATATCTGAGACTTGACAAGGACACAAATAATAACACAGTTCTGGGTGAATGTGACAGAACTCCACTGCAGTATAAACGATCAAGCTACAATTACTTTCCACACTCTTCGATTATATTTTATGAACGCTTCTCTCAATGTATGGACAGGACTGATGACAGGACACTTTGTATTTCATGACTAACGTTGGTCTGGTGACGTAACAAATCATGAACAGGAAGGGCTTTAAAAAGGCCAGGTCGGATGTGGACACTCCATTGTGGTATTTTTAGGAATACAAATGACTCAACTAGTAACTACTCCAACAGCTATTGGTTCAGTCTGAATCTCTGCAGATAACTAAAGCAAACTCTCCAGTGTGATAGTCCTGAATAAAACAAAACAGTGTTTACAGTGTCTGACTGAGAATCTTGAAGAGAAGGTTCAAACCCACTTGAGGATTCATTCCAGGGCAACTTATTCATTCGCATGGGGTACAGTGTAACATGTAAATGTTGGCAGTATGTGGAAACTTGCTTGCCGACTGTCAGCGCTGGTTATCGGCAGTGAAAGTAACAGACCAATCTCTGCTATAAAATTACTTGACGACTATTGACGCTTAATATCGCCAGTGAATGTGACATCCAAATGTTGACAGTATACATATAAACTTTAAAACCTTACTTATTGATATGTACTGCAGTACGCATTCATTTGCATGTGTTTATTTTATGCAGATCGGTTTCATATTTTGTTTTAATTTCAACTCACATGACACCTGTCTGAATTTCCCTTTTTGTCAGCCTGCTAATTTTCGGATTTCAACAACTTTGAACGTTGAAGAGAAGAATGATGTCACTCTCTTGTCTTCCCTCTTTGTCATTGATTGATAATTTTCCCCTTTCAATGTCTGCATATTTTGATGTCCATTGAATCTCACCAAAAGTTATATATGTCCTTTCAAATTGTATATCTATTAAGATTAGCATTCGGGTTTCTTAACTTCACTGTTTGGCTCAGAATTGTGTGAAAGTTAGTCAACAGCTAAATTGTAATCACCAAACTTGAGTCTTCGCATCGAGGGACATATCTCCAATCTCCAATCATGACCTCATGTATGTAAAAGGGATTCCCTGGAATTTGTCCTTGACCCCGTGTAGAAACATGACTACTGTCAACATCGACGCATTTGTTTATATTAACAAACGATTTTTAAATGCATGAGTAGGAGTCATTTACGGATTTAAATATATTTTATTTCGAAAAATTGTGCTTAAATCATTTATTGATTAACATGTTTTATGATGTGACCTAGACACGTCCATATTAGGAATGAGTTATTCATCTTCGGGAAATATTCGCTGCTTTCATCAGGTATAACATCAAAAACATCATTCTGCCTCCACACAAATTCCACACTATAAATATCATCAGAAAGTCTTTATTTTTCCTATTTAAAATGTTTATTCTATGCAGAAAAAAATTGCCCTTCTGTCATTTTATGTGTCCGCTCACATATAATTGCATTAACTAAATTAACAAGTCCCTAACCTTTAATTTAACTCATTCGTAGTGTCAGCCAACAGTAGTAGAAAACTGTTATTGGCAACTTCTGTAAGAAGAAATTAAATGTATTCAGCATTTAGGAACGAAGCATACACTGGTTAAATATTGGAGATGATATCCTAATTATTTAGTGATTAATAAAGCATCTACATGCAAGGGGGTACACAAGGTTTGGGTGGAAAATGCACGATGATTACTAAATTCCTGAATCATTTGTCCAGACAAGACGAAACAGGACATCAAGAAATTTTAGAAGAGCAGCCTCAGGCGTATGTGATGTAAATACCTTTCATAACACAACATTTCGCGACTTAAAAAATGTAATATGATCCACATTTATTATAATACACAGACTTTGTTATGCAATGTTTTATCTGTAAACAAAATAGCCACATATTAAGGAATTTATCACGAGTCATATAATTTACACCTCTTTCATTCATAAACTACATTTTACTAGTGAACGTAAGCTACTTCCAAATAAGGCAACAAGTTATTTCCCTGCGCCAAAAGAGACCACACTTTCAATACGTATACATCATTCATGTGCACAATCATAAACAAACTCATCAATGAAAGTGCCCTGGTTTTAAGCCAATCTTTCTCTCTGTATACTTAGGGTAGTGATCAAGTGTTTATATCAAAACCACCTAAGGGGAGAGAGGGTAGGCTAATTTGGGAGAGAGGGTAGCTTAAATGGGGTGAGGAGTTGTCTTACTGGGGAGGGAGGGGTAGACTTATTGGGGAGAGAGGGGTGGACTTATTGGGGAGAGAGGGGTAGGCTTACTGGGGAGAGAGGGTAGGTTAATTGGGGAGAGAGGGTAGGCTTACTGGGGAGAGAGGGGTAGGCTTACTGGGGAGAGAGGGGTAGGCTTCCTGGGGAGAGAGGGTAGACTTATTGGGGAGAGAGGGTAGGCTTACTGGGGAGAGAGGGGTAGACTTATTGGGGAGAGAGGGTAGGCTAATTTGGGAGAGAGGGTAGCTTAAATGGGGTGAGGAGTTGTCTTACTGGGGAGGGAGGGGTAGACTTATTGGGGAGAGAGGGGTGGACTTATTGGGGAGAGAGGGGTAGGCTTACTGGGGAGAGAGGGTAGGTTAATTGGGGAGAGAGGGTAGGCTTACTGGGGAGAGAGGGGTAGGCTTACTGGGGAGAGAGGGGTAGGTTTCCTGGGGAGAGAGGGATAGACTTATTGGGAGAGAGGGTAGGCTTACTGGGGAGGGAGGGGTAGACTTATTGGGGAGAGAGGGTAGCTTAAATGGGGTGAGGAGTTGTCTTACTGGGGAAAGAGGGGTAGGCTTACTGGGGAGAGAGGGGTAGACTTATTGGGGAGAGAGGGTAGGCTTACTGGGGAGGGAGGTTTTGGCTAACTGGGGAGGGAGGTGTTGGTTTACTATGGAGGGAGGTGTTGGCTTACTGGGGAGGGAGTGTAGGCTTACTGGGGAGGGAGGTGTTGGCTTACTGGGGAGGGAGTGTAGGCTTACTGGGGAGGGAGGGTAGGCTTACTGGGGAGGGAGGGTAGGCTTACTGGGGAGGGAGGGGGAGACTTATTAGGGAGAGAGGGGTAGACTTACTGGGGAGAGAGGGGTAGACGTACTGGGGAGGGAGGTGTTGGCTTACTTGGGAGGGAGGTGTTGGCTTACTGGGGAGGGAGGTGTTGGCTTACTGGGGAGGGAGTGTAGGCTTACTGGGGAGGGAGGGTAGGCTTACTGGGGAGGGAGGGGGAGACTTATTAGGGAGAGAGGGGTAGACTTACTGGGGAGAGAGGGGTAGACGTACTGGGGAGGGAGGTGTTGGCTTACTGGGGAGGGAGGTGTTGGCTTACTGGGGAGGGAGGAGTTGTCTTACTGGGGAGGGAGGGGTAGACTTATTGGGGAGAGAGGGGTAGTCTTATTTGGGAGAGAGGGGTAGGCTTACTGGGGAGAGAGGGTAGGTTAATTGGGGAGAGAGGGTAGGCCTACTGGAGAGGGAGGGGTAGACTTATTGGGGAGAGAGGGTAGACTTATTGGGGAGAGAGGGTAGGCTTACTGGGGAGAGAGGGGTAGACTTATAGGGGAGAGAGGGTAGGCTTACTGGGGAGAGAGGGGTACACTTATTGGGGAGAGAGGGTAGGCTAATTTGGGAGAGAGGGTAGCTTAAATGGGGTGAGGAGTTGTCTTACTGGGGAGGGAGGGGTAGACTTATTGGGGAGAGAGGGGTGGACTTATTGGGGAGAGAGGTGTAGGCTTACTGGGGAGGGAGGGGTAGGCTTACTGGGGAAGGAGGGGTAGGCTTACTGGGGAGAGAGGGATAGACTTATTGGGAGAGAGGGTAGGCTTATTGGGGAGGGAGGGGTAGACTTATTGGGGAGAGAGGGTAGCTTAAATGGGGTGAGGAGTTGTCTTACTGGGGAGAGAGGGGTAGGCTTACTGGGGAGAGAGGGGTAGACTTATTGGGGAGAGAGGGTAGGCTTACTGGGGAGGGAGGGGTAGGCTTACTGGGGAAGGAGGGGTAGGCTTACTGGGGAGAGAGGGGTAGGCTTACTGGGGAGGGAGGGTAGGCTTACTGGGGAGGGAGGGGTAGACTTATTAGGGAGAGAGGGGTAGACTTACTGGGGAGAGAGGGGTAGACTTACTGGGGAGGGAGGTGTTGGCTTACTGGGGAGGGAGGTATTGGCTTACTGGGGAGAGAGGTGTTGGCTTACTGGGGAGGGAGGTGTTGGCTTACTGGGGAGGGAGGTGTTGGCTTACTGGGGAGGGAGGTGTTGGCTTACTGGGGAGGGAGGTGTTGGCTTACTGGGGAGGGAGGTGTTGGCTTACTGGGGAGGGAGGTGTTGGCTTACTGGGGAGGGAGGTGTTGGCTTACTGGGGAGGGAGTGTAGGCTTACTGGGGAGGGAGGGTAGGCTTACTGGGGAGGGAGGGGGAGACTTATTAGGGAGAGAGGGGTAGACTTACTGGGGAGAGAGGGGTAGACTTACTGGGGAGGGAGGTGTTGGCTTACTGGGGAGGGAGGTGTTGGCTTACTGGGGAGGGAGGTGTTGGCTTACTGGGGAGGGAGGTGTTGGCTTACTGGGGAGGGAGGGTAGGCTTACTGGGGAGAGAGGGTAGGCTTACTGGGGAGGGAGGGTAGGCGTACTGGGGAGATAGGGTAGACTTACTGGGGAGAGAGGGTAGGCTTACTGGGGAGGGAGGTGTTGGCTTACTAGGGAGATAGGGTAGACTTACTGGGGAGAGAGGGTAGGCTTACTGGGGAGAGAGGGTAGGCTTACTGGGGAGGGAGGTGTTGGCTTACTGGGGAGGGAGATGTTGGCTTACTGGGGAGGGAGGTGTTGGCTTACTGGGGAGAGAGGTGTTGGCTTACTGGGGAGGGAGGTGTTGGCTTACTGGGGAGAGAGGTGTTGGCTTACTGGGGAGGGAGGTGTTGGCTTACTGGGGAGGGAGGTGTTGGCCTACTTGGGAGGGAGGTGTTGGCTTACTTGGGAGAGAGGTGTTGGCTTACTGGGGAGGGAGGTGTTGGCTTACTGGGGAGAGAGGTGTTGGCTTACTGGGGAGGGAGGGGGAGACTTATCGGGGACAGAGGGGTTGGCTTATTTGGGAGAGAGGGGGAGACTTATTTGGGAGAGAGGGGGAGATTTATTGGGGAGAGAGGGGGAGACCTATTGGGGAGAGAGGGTAGGCTAATTGGGGAGAGAGTATCGGCTTAACGGGTTAGAGGATTAATCCAACTGAGGGAGAGGAGGACCTATTGAGGGTGTGAGGTAGGTTTATTGGGAGAGAAGGGTAGTCCAACTTTGTGAGAGGGGCAGGCTTTCCCCCTTCCCAAAATTAAATTTTACCCATCTAAAAATGGTTGCCTTGAAGACAGAACACTCTATTCAAAACAAACACTTCTACATCATTTTTAGAGGCGCTTTGACAAATTTTGTGAGAATTGGCCAAGTAGTTCTAGAGATCTGCTCTGCAAACATACCCTACCCTTCAGACGGAGAAAATAAAAAATGGTATGTGTAAACAAAAACGTAATATTCTGAAAAAGCTGAAACTCCTAAACGTCGCATATACATGACAAAACAATACTGACCGCAGACTTTGTCCTTGGTCAATATTGTTTTCTTGGGTCCATAAAAAACAGGTATTCACCTCATCATCAGACTATAATTGTATATTAGTTTCAGGTAGAGTCTATACTGTATTATCAGAACTACAGTTCCTGTTGACTGAACAGAGTAGATTTGACTTTCCCGTCTGTCAGATCGCTATCCATCAACATCTTCCTTGAGGATCACTGCATCTGCAACAAATTGCATCATTTGATTACCAATTGTTTTCATAAAGGTAACATTACATACAGGTACTATAATTTGTCCTAAAGCAAAGAGTCCAAGTGTATTGTATTCAAACAGGGAGTGTAAACCATTCAAATTAGCATCAGTTTAACTATACATTATTACTGAAGATAACAACAACTCGTTTTAGGTTGGATAACAAGGTACCAAGGTGTTTAGGTAGTTGTCTACTGTACAGATCATAGGATGAATCACGAGACATTTGCTAAATGTGCTGTAATGTTGTTGTTCGACCTAGTCTCTGTTATGTGCATCACTTCAAAGTCTAAAAGGCAATCTTGGCAATACTACCCCTTATTTATCAACTCAAAATATTCAGTACATATAATTATGGATGCCAAATGTATTTACTTTGTAGATGATATAAAGGCAGTAACTGATTGTTTTATAAGTATCATATACCTAAAGGGAGTGCTTATCCAAAAACATTCATCATAGAAGAGATAACCAGATTAATTGTATTGATTTGAATACTACACAAGTGAAAGTCAAAATGTATGACTCACCATATCTAACTTGTTCCCATGTACAAGTGATAGCTGTGTAAGTGTTGTTAATGAATCTGGTTTGACATGTCGACTTGATTCTTAGGGTGATTCAGATGACCTGGTGTTGGGTGTTGTGACCTCCATTGTACGTCATCCCGTCATCAAGCTCTGCTCATTGTTACAGGAACAATATTTGCCATCTGCATTTCCAATCATTTTGAGGATCAGTCTGTTAAAATACATAAAACATGTAAACTAGTAGCCCTTGTCAGATTCCTATCCACCAAATCCTACCATATGTAGAGTAAGCATGTTGGTCACGGTCGCAGAGGTCACTACAATAAGTCACAGGTTTACAATATCTACAATGTATATCCCTCTATGATCAAGAACTCTACTACAAGATTTCAGTTGTCAAAGAAATTCAATTAATGGGAATGATTCAAACAGTGTTTAAGGCATAACCTATATCTCTATCACTCCAATTTGCAAGTGCAAATAACCAGGGTCCATGTACACACCATATAAGCCTTCTGTGTAGCCTTGAACTTACAATGGATCAGAAATACAGTCACAATAAATCTCAGGTTTGTTATACAATGATTTTATCAGCATTTCAATGTTTCCTATATCTACCTCTTGACAAAACTTGATAATCTAGGACTTTTTTTCTCACTCCTCTTCAACTGGTCAGTCAGACAGGTCGTCTCCATGTGTTCAGCCACATCACAGATGGAAAATGAAAACAACACAGAACAAATCAATGTGTATCTGAGTGGTTCATTTTAAGAAAACATGAATGTATTATATATCAATTATCACAAGAATATATCTTAAAGTGACCGTTCTAACAGTAGTGTCCATCATCATAATATATTGCTATCAATAATTTTATGTTACACAATATCATATATATTTTCCATACTCAAAACACTGAGAAATATATTCACTTTGAAAGTCTTAATCTCAAATTGTAAAAATATTAAGGTATCACTCTCGTGCCACATAAAATACCCTGATAGAACACCCTCCCCCTCCCCCACCGCACCCCCTCCCCCAACCTGCCACCTGCCATCCCCCAGCCCCCAGCAGACCTCTGGTTTAAAACTGAGTAAAATCTGTCTATTTCAGCGAGTCATAAGTATCTTCAAGTACCTCTGCTTCCTTACTGCAGTCAAAAACGTTGAAATGTTCCTAAACCTGACAATATGTAATTCACTGAAAAAACTTCCTTTTGATGCTACAGTTGTATGTGTGGCTCAAACATTCATCTTATGGCCAAGTTTGAGTAGCTCTTGGAGACATTGTCACTGGTGAAGGGATTTGATGGAGGAAGTATAGCGTCATGAGCTGATTACACACATCTACTGCACGACCTACATAGTAGTGTTGATACACATATAGATGTAGTAGTATAAAGGTAAGTATTAATGTTAGTAGGAATGTTAGTATGAATGTTAGTATAAAAAATGCAGACCTAGCAGAGCTCGGACACTGGACCAGTAATAATTAGCAGAGTTCGGACACTGGACAATGGTCACTGTGATGGATACTTCGCCCATCACTGATAATCACGTAGCAGGGCCCGGACACTGGACAGTGGTCACTAGTGATGGAGACTTCACCCATCACTGATGACCAGCTAGCAGAGCTCGGATGTTGGACAGTGGTCACTAGTGGTGGAGACTTTTCCCATCACTGATGACCGGCTAGCAGAGCTCAGACGTTGGACAGTGGTCATTAGTGATGGAGACTTCCCCCATTACTGATAACCAGCTATCGAAGCTTGGACCCTGAGCAACTGATAAGTCACAGACAAGCTGGCTAAATGCTTCAGATCCCTGCCCATTGAGAGAGATCCAAAGACTTCAAGAACAAGTTGTCCAGCATGTGTCACTTCAAGAGCTCCGGAGCATTACCCAGCAGTGTAGATTGACTCAGATTGGTTCACTCACAACATATATCTCTCCAAAGAAAAGAGGATACATTAGCAATCACAATCTTTGAGAGAGAAATATGTCAGACACAGACACAAACTGGAGCAAGAAAAGGAAGCTTTGGAATCTAAAGTGGAATATGATAACATTGAAATGTGTATGGATAAATGAAAGTTACTGGATATTATTACATTTAAGTAGTCAATCCCACAAATGACTGTAACACGATTTCAACATGACTATCTATCATTAGTTTATTTATATCATGCTTTATCCTAGTTTACCACTTGTTTCACACTTACAGTGCAGCATAACTTATTTCCTATAGTGTTTCGTTAAGACTTATAGCACATCCCCCAAGCTGGTCAACAGGATACATTACCACCTGTTTATATTTACAATTCCATTATAACACATCTCTAAAGCTGGTCAACAGGATACATTACCACCTGTTAATATTTACAATTCCATTATAACACATCTCTAAAGCTGGTCAACAGGATACATTACCACCTGTTAATATTTACAATTCCATTATAACACATCTCTAAAGATGGTCTACAGGATACATTACCACCTGTTTATATTTACAATTCCATTATAACACATCTCTAAAGCTGGTCAACAGGATACATTACCCACCTGTTAATATTTACAATTCCATTATAACACATCTCTAAAGATGGTCTACAGGATACATTACCACCTGTTTATATTTACAATTCCATTATAACACATCTCTAAAGCTGGTCAACAGGATACATTACCACCTGTTAATATTTACAATTCCATTATAACACATCTCTAAAGCTGGTCAACAGGATACATTACCACCTGTTAATATTTACAATTCCATTATAACACATCTCTAAAGATGGTCTACAGGATACATTACCACCTGTTTATATTTACAATTCCATTATAACACATCTCTAAAGCTGGTCAACAGGATACATTACCACCTGTTAATATTTACAATTCCATTATAACACATCTCTAAAGATGGTCTACAGGATACATTACCACCTGATTTATATGTATAATTACATTATAACACATCTCTAAAGCTGGTCAACAGGATACATTACCACCTGTTTATATTTACAATTCCATTATAACACATCTCTAAAGCTGGTCAACAGGATACATTACCACCTGTTAATATTTACAATTCCATTATAACACATCTCTAAAGCTGGTCAACAGGATACATTACCACCTGTTAATATTTACAATTCCATTATAACACATCTCTAAAGATGGTCTACAGGATACATTACCACCTGTTTATATTTACAATTCCATTATAACACATCTCTAAAGCTGGTCAACAGGATACATTACCACCTGTTAATATTTACAATTCCATTATAACACATCTCTAAAGATGGTCTACAGGATACATTACCACCTGTTTATATTTACAATTACATTATAACACATCTCTAAAGATTGTCTACAGGATACATTACCACCTGTTTATATTTACAATTACATTATAACACATCTCTAAAGATTGTCTACAGGATACATTACCACCTGTTTATATTTACACTTCCATTATAACACATCTCTTAAGATGGTCTACAGGATATATTACTATCTGTTTATGTATGACAGTGTATCACTTTCTTTGAAAGCATTTAAAACAAGCAATGTTCATAAGAGGAAATAAATTAGAAATTGCCAGATCATTCCTGCAGTCCTCGGCCCCAGACTGTACAAGCACCCGCTGCTGTCACCAGGGATATGGAAACACCTACACATGGCCAGATAGACACCGGCGGTAGACAGCACCATCTGGCAACATACACAGACGTCAGACAGCACCAACATATACCGGCATTAAAACCTTTCCAATGGCAGATTCCTGTAGGATACAAATAAAGAATTAACTGTTACATATTTTGAAAAAAACTAAGCTGCTTATCAAGTCTACAGTTGAGATATTGACAGATACAGGTCCACCGACCGTAGTTTACTTATTTCTCATTCAGTACCCCTCTGATAGATACAAAGTGGTCCAGCTCCTTAAGCCTAACTGCAATTTAGAGA
Organism: Gibbula magus; assembly: GCA_936450465.1. Classification (NCBI taxonomy): domain Eukaryota; kingdom Metazoa; phylum Mollusca; class Gastropoda; order Trochida; family Trochidae; genus Gibbula; species Gibbula magus. The sequence goes on from OW388298.1 coordinate 69,656,437, forward strand.
GTGGGCACATCCACTGGTTTTAAAAACTTGGCCTACAATACACGAGATGAAATAATTAGGAAGTAAATAAATAAACACAACTGATCAGCACGTTAAGGGTTAAAGTCTATCCATAATAAGTGTTTGTATGGACGTGTATGTGTTTTGGATGAGGGGGGGGGGGGGGGGGGGGGGGGGGGGGGGGGTGGTGTCACACTAATAGTTACAATTAGTGTCTATAGGAGTGATGATTTATTTCAACATCGTGTGAACTGATTGTGAAATGTCTGAAATAGCACTTCACTTAGGTAAAACTTGTGTTGCCTCACAACATCACATGCAGTAGTCCCCCATCAGTATATGAGAATCATTACTGTATGAGAATGACAGCTGTCTTCAAACTATCACCCTGAGATTCTATAACTTAACTCTAACTGGGACTGGTAGCTATGTAGTGGAATGCCCTGAGATTCTATAACTTAACGCTAACTGGAACTGGTAGCTATGTAGTGGAATGCCTAGAGATTCTATAACTTAACGCTAACTGGGACTGGTAGCTATGTAGTGGAATGCCCTGAGATTCTATAACTTAACTCTAACTGGGACTGGTAGCTATGTAGTGGAATGCCCTGAGATTCTATAACTTAACGCTAACTGGGACTGGTAGCTATGTAGTGGAATGCCCTGAGATTCTATAACTTAACGCTAACTGGGACTGGTAGCTATGTAGTGGAATGCCCTGAGATTCTATAACTTAACGCTAACTGGGACTGGTAGCTATGTAGTGGAATGCCCTGAGATTCTATAACTTAACGCTAACTGGGACTGGTAGCTATGTAGTGGAATGCCCTGAGATTCTATAACTTAACGCTAACTGGGACTGGTAGCTATGTAGTGGAATGCCCTGAGATTCTATAACTTAACGCTAACTGGGACTGGTAGCTATGTAGTGGAATGCCAAGAGATTCTATAACTTAACGCTAACTGGGACTGGTAGCTATGTAGTGGAATGCCCTGAGATTCTATAACTTAACGCTAACTGGGACTGGTAGCTATGTAGTGGAATGCCCTGAGATTCTATAACTTAACGCTAACTGGGACTGGTAGCTATGTAGTGGAATGCCCTGAGATTCTATAACTTAACGCTAACTGGGACTGGTAGCTATGTAGTGGAATGCCCTGAGATTCTATAACTTAACGCTAACTGGGACTGGTAGCTATGTAGTGGAATGCCCTGAGATTCTATAACTTAACGCTAACTGGGACTGGTAGCTATGTAGTGGAATGCCCTGAGATTCTATAACTTAACGCTAACTGGGACTGGTAGCTATGTAGTGGAATGCCCTGAGATTCTATAACTTAACGCTAACTGGGACTGGTAGCTATGTAGTGGAATGCCTAGAGACCCCAACAGCCAGCCCCAACACACACACACACAAACACACAATACACACACCCTATTCCACACACAGTTCCAGATAACAGAGTCTAAGTTTCTAAGTAACTCGGGTAGAAATTAAGTTGAAATATATGGTAGTCTGCAGGGCTAGTTGTTCTTATTTCAGTAGCCCAACGAAAAAAACACGTCTGTGTTTAAATGACACATAGCAAGGCAAAACTCTTGCGAGTCTCTAAAACTGGACGATTTAAGCATTGCAGTATTTCTTCCACTTAACCATAGCAGAGCAATGTACCTTAAATGCATAGTAGCCTCTAGTAATGCACATTTAAGAAAATGAAGCAAGGCTTTACTCAGCCAGCAATTGAGACTGGAAAGAGTAATAGCAAGAGTTATATCTTGGGTAGGGAAGTTGCAGACCTTTTCAGAACAAGATTGTTGTAGCAGGGAATAATATAAATACTAATCCATTAGGAAAGTGCTTTTCCCATACGTGATCATATCCAAAGTGCAACATTTTAGGAAGCGAGCAAAGCTCACATACCCCATCTTCCAAATATAGTTTGATGTAGTTGAAAATAGGAAAGGAACATCTATCAGAATGACGAAGCTGTGTTGAAAGTTGAATAAATATGGAATGTACAGTCCGAAGGAAACATTCAAGTCATGTTTCCAAGGTAACCATCAATCAGGAATAGGTCAAACGCTCAAAAGGCACATCTAGGCACCATTGTTGATATGTGTATGGAGTATGGTGGAGCTAGAATGTTTGGGAGATAGCTTAGGTCCTGCACAAAACGACTTCCTCACAGAGTCACTGTTTTGATCATGTTTTCATGGAAACTGTCATAAGTAAAATTTAGAAAACAACTTGAGATCGCGGCTTACATGTGTAGCAAGTTTGGTGAAGCTATCATGTATATTTTGAGAAATATGCTCTGAGCCAAGTTTTGTGATGGACGAACATAACGGACACAGATGGATTTAACGAACGCTATATACACTGTAAGGCTAGGTTGCTAAGGCCAAGTTTTATTGAGCTGGACTGTATAGTTTTTTTTTTCTTCTGAAAAACAGAATTCTCAGTTGTGTTTCCATGACAACAACCAAAAAAGAGAAAAGTACTCTTAAACAAGCAAAAAAGTGAGCGTGGCTCACTAATACCCCCGACTGTTAAAGTTTGACATTCTTATTTTACTTAAAGAGAGGTGTCTGCACACCTAAGAATTGATAAGCTTTGAAATGTAATTGCTAAGATTAACTGTTTGTGAAAATGGTAGGACAAGTCTCGATCTTCATGTAAAAAAGGTGGTTTAAGTAAAACAAGTGGTTGTCACTAAGGTGACATGATCCCCCGCCGCAAATTAATACTTCAAAATTGAAAAATAATGTCAAAATCAGCAAAATCTACTGTCAAACATGTCGGAAAAGTCAAAGCTCCCCTGTGACCTTGAGAATAATGTCAAGGTCACCAAAATCTAATCAGCCCGTCGTCTTCCCTAGGTGGTGCTTTTTGTTAAATATGATGGAATTCCTGAGAATGGTTCTTGAAATATCCTGCTGACAAGAATTACATGTACATTAACATGTCGAAAAATTCAAAGTTCCACTGTGACCTTGAGAATAATGTCAAGGTCACCAAAATCTAATCAGCCCGTCGTCTTCCCTAGGAGGTGCTTTGTGTGAGATATGATGGAATTCCTGTGAATGGTCCTTGAGATATCCCGCTGACAAGCTTTACATGTACATTACCATGTCGAAAAATTCAAAGTTCCACTGTGACCTTGAGAATAATGTCATGGTCACCAAAATCTAATCAGCCCGTCGCCTGACCTAGGAGGTGCTTTGTGTGAGATATGATGGAATTCCTGTGAATGGTCCTTGAGATATCCCGCTGACAAGCTTTACATGTACATTACCATGTCGAAAAATTCAAAGTTCCACTGTGACCTTGAAAATAATGTCAAGGATGTACAAAAAGGGAGGGGTGGGGGGGGGGGGGGGGGGGGGGGGGGGGGGGGGGGGGGGGAGTATGTGGGAGGGATGGGGAGAGGACAACTCTCTATTAGACAATGAATCCAGGGGGGGGGGGGGGGGGGGAGAGAGGCGAGGCAACACTTTGTACAAAAAGGGAAGGGGGGGGGGGGGGGGGGGGGGGGAGTATGTGAAAGGGATGTGGAGAGGGCAACTCTCTATACAGACATAGAATCCGGGGGGGGGGGGGGGGAGGCAACACTTTGTACAAAAAGGGAGGAGGGGGGGGGGGGGGGGGGGGGGAGTATGTGGAAGGGATTCAATGACCAATGAACAAATTTTAATATAAATGTAACAATGACTGTCACATGCCTAGATCAATGTTTACTAGCCATCAACTGCAAGTGTTATTTAGAAATTTTTAAAGGCAATAATTTCATGAAGTTAGTGCTGTCATTAACCTTTTACACACCGAATACTTATATTCAAGAAAGGTTTTTCAAGGCAAAATAGACAAATGTAATTGTGTCATCATTGACATCAATGCAGTTATCAGTGTTTGTAAACAAACCATGTCACATGAGTAAACATCCCTTATTCTGGTAAATACAATTTTATAATGTAGTTTGATTAATTAAACAGACAGACGATTTCTTGTGGCACACACTTCTATCTAATATATAATGTGAAATACTAAATGATGTTGCAAATAACGGGGCGTTTGAATTAAAACACAACCAATAATATGGAACTTCCATTCATGTTACTGGTACTGAATATTCATCAGATAGTTGCCACGTGACATTTCGCGCGAAAATGAGCTACTGAATATTAATGAGCTTGCAGCCACATGCGATTTCGCGGGAAAAGAGGCATGGAGGACTTGACCTAATTATAGTGTAACTATTAAACTAAGCACAAAATCATGACTTTAAACAAGTACACATATCTTATACACTCATCTGATCGTGGATATACATTGAATAAACGCTGTTAACTTGACTGGCACAGAAAACACGTTCTTACCTAAGTTGGGCCTGTTTTGTGTGTTGAACTTGAAGACGGCAATCGAAGTTGCATGCAGCTCTCTGCTGTTGGATCCTTCCTCGCCAATGTCTGAATATCACAATACGTGAGGCGTTCATAACTTCCTTAAGTCCATCAAGAAACTCTAGAATATCGGCACATACTTGTAACTAGCTTTGAAAACTCCTCCCGAAAACTCCAAATTGAAGAATCACAATCACTTGCACAGCGACTGTCTCTCACCATTGCTGCTTTCGAGTCGAGGCGAGCGCGTGGAAAACAGTCACGTGACTGAAAGGTGCGTTCTTGTGAGCGATTTCAGGCCATTGTTTTAAAAAAAAAAACAGATCATAGGATACTAGAGTTGACCATATATTACAATAATGAGCTCTAATGTTTGGGACATATCAGTACATTCGGATTGCAGTTTAGCCATTTTCATTTCGTGGAATGTAATTTTGAAAAAACAACGAAAAACTTTCATTTTATCCACTGGAAGCTGGTAACTTTCACGGACAAATGTGAACATTTGAGCAAATACACCCGGTTTATGGAATGACTGGACTGTTGTTGGCCAAGTCAAATTGAAAATATCACCAGCAACGCTAAATAAAAAGAAATGGAGGAAACAAAGGAATTAAAAGTTCATGACAAATTGCGTGATCAACAATAACAAAAACACCACTGCAATTATGACGTCATAATATTGTAGTTGTGACGTCACAATGGTTTTACTGCCATCATGGGTACATATCTCGCGGGAGTCTTATTTTCAACACATGTCAGTAATTTCGCCTGATTAATTTGGGCAAGTAATAAACAGATTAGAAAACTATATTCCATATCATACAATATTATACCATTTTTAAGAAACTCGTGATTAACTCGTTTAATAAAAATGTATTATACGGAAGATCATTATTATCCCCTGTAAATAATAGGAGCTGCTGTTAATAATGGTAGCATGTGGTTTTACATAGCTCAGTTGACCACTCTCAGTGATGTCCAGAGGCGGGATAGCATGATGGTCAGTGTGCTCTGCTTCGGATTAATAGGTCCGGGGTTCGGTTCTAGCCATCACCCTTCAACTTTGTCTGTTGAGGAGTATTGTTCTACATGCAGCAATGTTTGAGTACAGTGCTACACTACATTTCAGAGAGGTACCATATACGGAACGTTGGTTTTGCTTTCTCTCTACATTATGCTGAAGTACATAGAAGTAAAATACTCTTGAAAGTGAACAATACTCATCAGCAGCCATTATTATATTATAGACTGTGAGTAAAACTATATATGACCAATGCTGTCTGTTTCCTTGGTAACAGAAATTCTGCATTTGGATATTTTTCTGTGTTAAGTGCATTTATAAACACAACAGTCACAGATAAAACTCAATGGCGGGCATGTCATAAACTAATTAACGCATTAAGCTTTATTTTTCCACTGAAATATTTCAATAAGTTTTGTATATTTAGATAAAAAATAAATTGTTTAATACATATTTTGACAGGATAAGGACATAGATAATGGCATAGGTCAGGTGAATGCGGCAGAACTAAAAAAAAACAACTTCACACTCTTCGGTGATATTATATGAATGCTTCTTTCAAAGTGTAGACAGGCATGATGCCAGAAAACTTTGTCTTTCATGGCTATGGTTTTTGGAAGCTTGTAAAAGTCGGCAGTAAATAACAGCACTGGTAATTATTTGCTCATTTCCGCCACGGACCATAGCTAATTTTAAAAACATTTGTTAACTTGACCATGAATAAAAATAGTTGTCTGCCTCCAGTCAGCACTTACAATCTGTAGTTTTACAAAGCTAAAAAAAACAGAAATTAAGGCACTGATATTTACTTGTTGTTTACCTATTCAGTGATAATAACAGCAGTGTAAGTTATCCGCTGATAGCCAGCACTGACCATTGACATTGATAAGGACCTCCAATAGTTGGTTAAATGACAACTGCAGTTTTAAGAACTTGTCAAAAGTCGGCACTAAATATGATTTGATAAAGTGTATTTCCTGAATAACAGCTGGAGATTTCTAAGCATATCAGTTATTAATATATTCAGCAAGTCAACAATCATGTTAGTCGCTCACAAGAAAGGGGGTGCATCTGGCTGTCATTGTGTACTAACTTGAATCCATGCAAAATTTACTTTTTCACAGATTCCAATCGGTAGATGGTCATGTGACACGTGTCAATCTGAAATATAGGTAGAACACGAGAAGGACAAAACGCTGCTTATAATGCATGCATGGTCAACCAATATCTTCAATATAGATCATAGCAACTTCCAGTATAAGGGAATGAGGGAAACTTTAGATTCATGCATAAGGATTGTTAGCTTCCATGAATCGGTAATGTGCGTAGTCTGTGTGGAGTTAGATTGGTGATCACTTTGAGAAAACATTCAACATTCTCATCTCACTGTTATCTCTCTCTCATAAGCAAAGTGTCCTATTTTTGTGTCCTATCTTTTCTCTGCAGAAACTGCCTCTCTATCATCTGAGTTTTTTACTGACAAAAAATTACATTAACATATGCATTGGATGAATTTCATAATATTTAATTTAGATTTAATAGTACCAAATTATCATCTGTTGTGGAGCTCTGGAGATATGATTTCACTCAACTTCAATATTCATAAGCCATCATCAATCAAAGATACCATAATTACTAGTTATCAAGCAATTTGAAAATCAAGCAGCAACATTATAAATGTGAAGAAAGCGAAACTGCACATCCCAATCATATGTATGGTAGTTATATGACCTATTAAACATTATCAACCAAGTCAGGTGTAAATTAATTAAACAAATTACGTTTGAGTATTGATGCACGTCAATCGGGAATCATTGTCCGGTTTTTGATCAGAACGCTCTACTTTAACTTTTATATCATCATTATACTGAGTCATCTAGCATCAAAATAGAAACTATTATGAACTGTACTAGTAGAACTTCTAAAAATAAAACTATTTATATAATCTTGGCATGCGTTACCCCCAACAACATGAAGGATACACCTTTAAGAAAAACAACACATCCCTAACATAAACCATACTTCATTTCTAATGTCAGTCAATAGTTTGTTCAAGTGCACTTGTTCTCATTTGCACCTTTGTGTTGTCTACATCCCAGCATTCAAGAGCTATTATATTAGCACTTCCCTAAAGTTGAACGACGTCCAGAACACACGTCTCGAATGTGTATAACCAACAACTGTTATTGACAAAATCTGTAGAAAAGTAGAGTGTTTGTTTTTTTTGTTATCAACATGTATACACCATTGAGAAGCATACACTGGTTACGTTGTACAAGGCATACACTTTGATTAATCAGGACGTTTTTGTATTTCATTTTCAATTTCACTGTCCCGCAGACCAACCTCCCAGACAAATATTTCCATATCGGACGTCATCCAATTCGCCTTCCGCGGTCATTTAGTGCAGTCTACTAAGGGGAATCCCGGTGACGTCATCGGGGATTCCCTGGATACTGTTTATGATAACTAGATTGAATTTCAAATTTCAACAGGCCAAAGACGGTTTCGAAAATTACTCTTCTCGTGGTGCTAAGATTGTTTTAACTGTTGTCATAACTTCTTACGACCTAAGTGATGTTGATTTATTTAGGTAAGGCGGCCTGAGTATCATAACATACAGACCAACAACAAGAGCGCTGTATTATACATTTACATCGTAGCACTGAACACAATTTTCAGTTAAGTGTTACAACATTACAGGTATACCTTTGAAAAAAGAATGATGTTTCTTTGTAGCAAGAAATATATATTTTGCCAAATTAACTGTGTGCAAGAAATTGAATCGTGTCAACACTATCCAACACACTCGTCACACTTCACTGTGATTTCCTGGAAAGGTGTGTTCTCGTGAGCGATTTCAGAACATTGTTTAAGAAAAAATAGATTATATGATACTTGAGTTGACCGATTATTACAACCATGAGCTCTAATGTTTGAGACAGATAAGTAGATTCGGATTGCAATTTTACCATTTTCATTTAGCGGTATGAAATTTTGAAACGTTTATGTTATTTACTTGAAGTTGATTACTTTCACGGACAAGTGTGAACATTTGAGCGAATACATCCGGTTTATGGAATGGCAGGCAGGACTGTTGTTGGTTGAGTCAATTTGCAAGTATCACCAGCAACCCTTAAATACATAAATGAAAGAGTCAGCTGGATGAATGAATGCAAAACTCCGGACAAAGTGTGTGATCAACAAAACCAAGACTACCACATCAAGTACACCACATCAAGTATGACGTCATTATAGTGTGTAGTTGTGACGTCACAATGGCTGTACCGCCAAACATATCAGATAGTACATGACTTACAGAAGTCATATTTTCAGCACACTATCGGTTATTTTGCTTGATTAAAATTGGCAAGTAATAGAATAGAAAACTCATCCATATAATACTGTTTTATTATAAACTCGTGAATGAGATGATACCACGCTCGCTCTCGATCATTAAATACCAAATCATTAACTCATTTATTTAAAATTGTATTTAATAGAAGTTCATGTATCATCCCCTATAAAAGATAGGCGCTGCTTTTAAAAATAGTGAGTTTAATCAACCACTCTCAGTGATGTTCAAGGGCGGGATAGCAGGATAGTCAGTGTGTTCTGCTTCCGTCTGGGGTCTGAATCTTGTCATTACGTTTTTAACTTTGTCTGACTTGTTCCACTTTGGAACGCTGGTAGAGGCATTGCTGGCAGGTTTCACTGCAATTCTATCCACAAAAGTGTTGTTGGCTTTCTCTATTTTGCTGATATAAGTTGCTGTTTTAGAAGTGAAATACTCTTGAACGTCACAATATAAATCTGAAATCACTTTAAAAGCAACACTGATTGGAGCGCCAAGTTGGATCGGATGATATATATGAGATATGAGGATTGACTTTCTTGTTACAGAAATTCTGCATTTGGATATGTTTTCCATGTTTGACTGATTGTATGCATATTAACGCATTCAGCTTTATTTTCACCAAACATATTTCAATAAGCTTTGTATAGTCATATTTGAATACATTGTTATATATATATGACAGTATGACATGCCCTAGTTTATGCAATGGTGCAGAATTATGGGGACTTAGGCTGAGTACTGTACTGTAAAGGTCCACTTAAAATTCCGCAACACATATCTGAGACTTAACAAAACACACATAATAACATAGTTCTGGGTGAATGTGACAAAACTCCACTGTAGTATCAAGATAAAATAAACGATCAAGCTACAATTACTTTCCACACTCTCTATTATATTTTATGAACGCTTCTCTCAATGTATGGACACGACCAATGACAGGATATTTTGTAATTCATGGCTAACGTTGGTCCAGTGACGTAACAAATCATCGAATGTGGACACTCCAGTGTGGTATTTTAAGGGATACAAATGATTCAACTAGTAACTACTCCAACAGCTATTGGTTCAGTCTGAATCTCTGCAGATAACTAAAGCAAACTCTCCAGTGTGATAGTCCTGAATAAAACAAAACAGTGTTTACAGTGTCTGACCGAGAATCTTGAAGAGAAGGTTCAAACCCACTTCAGGATTCATTCCAGGGCAACTTATTCATTCGCATGGGGTACAGTGTAACATGTAAATGTCGGCAGTATGTGGAAACATCAAAAGTTACTTGCCGACTGTCAGCGCTGGTTATCGGCAGTGAAAGTAACAGACCAATCTCTGTATAAAACTTACTTGACGACTATTGGCGCATAATATCGCCAGTGATTGTGACATCCACATGTTGAGAGAATATAAAAACTTTAAAACCTTACTTTTTGATATGTACTGCGATAAGCATTCGTTTGGATGTGTTAATTTTATGCAGGTCGGTTTCATATTTTGTTTTAATCTCAACTCACCTGACACCTGTCTGAATTTCCCCTTTTTTCCGCACATATCAGCCTGCTAATTTCATCATCTGTGAACGTTGAAGAGAAGAATGATGTCACTCTCTTTTCTTCCCATTTTGTCATTGATTGATATTTTTTCCCCTTTCCCTTTCGATGTCTGCATATATTGGTGTCCATTGAATCCCACCAAAAGTTATATGTCTATTCAAATTGTATGTCTATTAAGATTAACATTTCTCGGGTTTCATAACTTCACTGTTTGGCGCAGAATGGTATGTAAGTTAGTCAACAGCTAAATTGTAATCACCAAACTTCAGTCTTCTCATCGACGGACATATCTCCAATGACGTCATGTAAAAGGGATTCCCTGGAATTTGTCCTTGACCCTTTGTAAAACATGACTACTGTCAACATCGACGCATTTGTTTACATTAATAAACGATTTTTAAATGCATGGGTAGGAGTCATTTACAAATCTTAATATATTTTATTTTGAAAAATTGTCTTTAAATCATTCATTCATTAATATGTTTTACCATGTGACCTAGGTACCTCCATATTAGGAATGAGCTTTGGGAAATATTCGCTGTTGTCATCAGGTATAACAACAAAATCATCATTCTGCCTCCACACAAATTCCACAATATAAAAATCATCAAAAAGTCTTTATTTTTCCTATTTCAATTGTCTATTCTATGTAGAAAAAATTCCCTTTTGTCATGTTATGTGTCCTCTCACATATAATTGCATTAACTAAAATTAACAAGTCCCTCACCTTTATTTCAATTGATTCGTAATGTCAGCCAACAGTTTGTTAAAAATGCACTTGTTCTCATTTGCGCCTTTTTGTTTCCTAAAGCTCTGTATACAACTTGAACATGTTACACAAGGTTGGGGTGGAAAATGCACGATGATTACTAAATTCCTGATTTCGAAACTGAAACCAATAAAGCAGTTTACACACAAGACGAAACAGCACATCAAGAAATCCACAAGTTAGAGGAGCAGCCTCAGGCGCATGTGATGTAAATACCTTTCCTAACACAACATTTCGCACAAAGTTGACTTAAAACAAGTAATATGATACGCATTCATTATACACATACTTTGTTATGCAATGTTTTTTTTTATCTTTAAACAAAATATCCACCTATTAAGGAACTTATCACGAGTCATAGAATTTACAACTTTTTCATTCATAAACTACATTTTACTTGTGAACGTAAGCTACTTCCAAATTAGGCAACAAGTTATTTCCCTGCGCCAAAAGAGACCGGGCTTTCATCACTTATACATTATGCATGTGCACAATCATAAACAAACTCATCAATGAAACTGTCCTCGTTTTAAACCAGTCTTTCTCTCTGTATACCTAGGGTAGTGATCAAGTGTATATATCAAAACCTCCTAAGGGTAACGGATTTGATTGGAACAGGGATGTAATAACGTCGATGGATATCACTGGAGAAAACGTCAACACCATCCTCAACAAGACACAAGTTGATTATCCTCTGTCAATAACTGTGCATGAACGCAAAGGGTGAGTAGGTTTCAGGAATGTTTTGACACTGAGTTGTACTTTATCGACTTTATTTAAAATAATTGTCCCATGTTGGCACTAAAATAAGTTGAATTTGTAAGTTGCAAACAGCATTTATGTTATTGAAGTAGTGTGTTTTTATCTTCTTAAGCAATGAATGTCGCGTTTCAAAATATTATCATCTCGCTGTTTACCCTGTCTAAAAATAGCATTTCAATTCGTGAAATGACAAACTGGCACCTGTACCTCCGATAATTGAGTCAACCATCTTATTATCTGCTTACTCTTTCTCATAAAATCTTAACAAGCCCACTTTATCTATTTTCATTGTGTTTTAACAGGAGAAATCACATATATGGTTTACATAAAAAAAAATCACACATGAAACGGGGAGGCAGATCAAACGAAAGTTGATAGTGTCTATAGTGGTACTGTTGTTTGAAATTAATTATTCGGGTTTATGAAAACTTAAAATAATCAAAATTTATTTGAGGAAAAATTGTTTATTGTGATGAAATATTTGTATCTGCCTTGCCAACATAAACAAAATCCATTTCATTTTAATTTTTTGTTATTATTCATCACATACATAACAAGAAACATTTTCGAAAATAAACAACATAATTATAATTTTTAAATAAATACATGAAAATAAAGCACATAAACTTGATATGACACCATGTAGGTAAAACGTAGATAAGAAGACTACATACATCCTGTATACAAATAGTCTATAGCGTGTAGGTTTTTTTTACCCATGTTTTAATTACAATTTCGAGTGCATGTGCAATTAAGATAGAATATACATTGTGAAAATGTATGTTTAATCTCTTTACAGTAAGACCAATGGTAATTTAAAGGATCAAGCAAGTTTGTTAGGAAGGAGGATTCCCAGGTTTGGCCAAAGTAGACCTGGAAGCAGTCTGCAATAAACAGATGATTAAGTTACAGTAAAACAATCAAAACGCTATATGATATCGTGTTTGTTTATGCGTTTGTACTTCACCAAACATCATTTTATTCCAAGGAAAGAAGTCAGTAAGAAAACGTTTGATCCTATAACAAATCCTTCAGTTGTACATGAAAACTGGACGTTACACCATTACAAGAACCCATTTTCCACTGCAAAGTTTTCAATAGACAATCCTGGTTTCACGTTCACTATTAGTTATACCTAAAATTTAACAATATAACTATTTACATTATGAGACTTGAAAAGTTTTCGCCATTTATCTGCCATCACGTACTATCGATCATTTATCCATTGTTGTTATAAATACCCTTTAATTGTTAAGTGGTCGACCTATTAAAACTAGAAAATAAGTCAGGTGTAATTCAAGATCCTATGTGACGTTTGTAAACACTTATCTCTTTATATTTACCTGGGAACAAGGCAAAATAGTGACTGTACGATTTAATAGTTGTTGCAAAAGTACTGTACAGGGCGTTGCAGAAAATACTTAGATTTGATATGATATAAGGGTCCCCCTAGACAATTAGATCTTTGGGTCATGTTGAGTGTTTAATTTTATTTCAAGCATCTTGGTAACTGTATAAGGCTTATACCGTAACATCTCTGTTGTAAAATAAAGTTGATCTTCCATAAAATATCCTTTTCTTTTGCATAACACCAACTTTTAGTATGCTTCTTAAACAGTTGGTCGAAGTGATACAGTTGTCATATATGGAGTTGATGTCTTTTTGTAACATGCACTGTTATGTTTTCTAAATTTAAGACAACTTTAGTTGAGTTTATTATTTTGTGCATGATTTCGCTTACATGTCACGCTTATAACTATTCACATTATTAAAGATGCAAATACGTAGATCGATATGTATTAATGATTAGTTTGTCAAAGTTGTAAAAAAAGTCATTAGCTTAAACACAATTACTACTTTTTTGGTGAAATTTTCAAAAAGTCACAAGGAAGTCGAAATTTTATCAACAATCGAGTTTGACCATTAATGATTTTACAGTATTATTTGTTTATAACATGCAAACAGTGGATTGACCGTCATGATATTGCCATTAACCATTCTTAATTATTCGATACTGATCTACATAATAAAAGCCATTCGTCAAACGTGTTCGAAACTATGGCCATTATAATTTCTTGGTTGATGAACACTGACTGATTAAAACTGTTATAATTTTTGTTTATTTAAGGATTGTTTTATATGTGTTGTGCCTCTATCGAAGTAAAACAATAATAAATCTTTTTAATTCACGTAGTGGCTGCCTCCCATGATAATTGACAAATATATTAGATTTCTATGAATATTTAAAGAAAAACTTGTTGATTTTGTAATTATATGGAAGTGTTTACATGATTTGCGCCTCTATTGAAGTATAACAGCAATAATGTTTCTATAAAATCGCTCTGCCACGCTACACGAATTTATACAATTTATTGCTTATTATAGAGGCACAAAACATAAAACAAAATCCTTACATAAGCGAGTTTTACCAATTTGAATATCGTTATACAATGTCACTATGACGATGGATTCAAAAGAAATATTTCGATTTGGACTGAACAAGGGTCTCTCTAATTTGCATAAAGTTATAAACTTCAAATATGTATGATTAGATTCAATATCAAACCACTATAAGTTCCTGGCTCGGATGTCGTCTTCTTTCTTAATACATCTTTATGAGTATATTTTCTCACAAAATTTAAACCCGTACTGTTAGTATTACAATGTATACAAGAAAACATTAACCCAACATATTTTCTTTAAATACATGTAGTAATTGTAGCGTGCAAATTTGATATTTGAGAAAGATAACTCTTTAAGTTTCGCTTGGACCCATGCTTGTGCAGCAGACGGAGCCAGTGTCAATTTGACGTTTTTTAATATATTTCCACTCCTTATTTGGATTTATTCTCTATCAATCCGTCAAATGACAGCACTCTTAGTTGCACGCCTTAATCAAAGGGTAGATGTCATGTTTCACTGTCGAGGTTTTCCATATTTTGAGTATGGTTTTCTGTAGTTTCAATGAGAGAAATCCAAGATACTATTAACAAAATGACTCTCAATGTCTCCTATGGGCCACCAAAAATGTTTGTACTGGAAACACTAACATAACTTAAAATCTCTTTAACATCACCAGTTTTACAGTGGTTTCACTTTGTTAATCCAGGTATCACAATAATAGTTGTAAGGTTAGGTTTAAAACAGTTTTTATCATTCTATATTCAAAATATCTCTAATATTCTCTTGTTCACTAATCATAATGTTTGCACAAATAATCTAATAAAACGAAAAACAAATGTGATTAATAAACAATTATTTGTTCAACTTTCTAAAGTAAGTGTAAAGTGTCTAACCTATGAAAATTATACTGTTTCAAAAAGATCTAATAATTCCGGTTTTAATTGCCTAACATATTAACCAATTTATCAATGTACAAAGGTACAAATATTAAGAAGTTTAAAATAATGACAACATGCCTGTTTCAATATTTAAACCTTTCACTAAAACAGCAATAGTCAACTAAATTATGCAGATGCACTGCATCACTGTACATGAACATCACTGTCAATTTGAGTAGTATCTAATAGTAAGTATAAGCGTATAAGTTCATTGTTCATTGTGAAATTGTGTTCATGATAATGAAGTGAGCAGCGCTATTGGAATTTTTGCTACATTACATCCTACCATAACTAGTATACAAGTGCATCAACATGAGGGACTGTGTTGAAAATTAAACAGATTTGATTGTACCAATTAGTACATCTTGTCAATAATTTAAGCTATATAAAAACCTGTCTAGGATTTTGTGAAAAGAATCAAATCGTGCAGCACATCATACTGTTTTAACTGAATGCAGCACTATTACATATGTCCACACAAAGTGTTTAAATCATATAAGTTACGACGTATTTGTAATCAATAGTTTGAGGTTGTCTGAATGTTAGCAAGCTGATTGACTGTGACTGTAATTTTACAAATATTCGCCTGGAACTAATACATATTTATTTATGATGCAATGAACGAACACAGTTTTTCTAGAAGTGGAACATGTGAAATATCTTCCTAAGTCTCTGTCATTTAATGAATACGCAAGTCAGATCAGAGTCAGAAGCAATGCTTCCATAGCAACGACTCAAAATAAAGATTTGAAATTTGATAAAACTGTGCTTATCTGGACCCCGATATAATATGTTTATTGTATTATTGTAAGTAACTCCTCACGTATTTTATGATATGATTACCACACGACATCACATGATCATGTGAAAACTAATGATACATATGTTGCTTTTAAAAAATATCAGCTGAAAGCGCCTGTAAAATTGTCATCAACTGTTCAAAATGTCATTTCAAATGATACCTGTTGATTTTCTCCCAGGATTATCATTTGGAGCGACCAGAAAACAGGATACAAGATCAGCTCCTCTAACTTCGACGGATCTGATATCAAGAGGATAGTGGATGTAAGAACATTTGTTAGGGGAATGGCGGTGGATGAAAGAGGTGAGTTTCTATTCTATACACAAGTAGATACTGCTAAAAGCGAGTTTTTATAATGCTATTGTGCCATCATCACGCCACATGCTTGAAAACGAGACAATACTCTTTTGGAATTGTTTCACCCTTAGAATAAAGATATCTATCTCCATAAAACCTCCACTTATTTCATTAAAATACGGAAATGTTTTCTTGTCAAATGTAATGTTTGAACATGTTCACCTTTATGTTTTCCATAATGGGTAATACAACCATGTTATCATTGAGAAATTAATGTATTTAAAATTTAAAAAATGAACCTCCCTCCATCATTCTTCAAATAATGACCAGGTTGTACTGGACCTTTAACTCATGTATTTGGACAGATGCAACTTCACAATGTCATTACAGTGGCTTAGTTTTCATTGATTGAAAGAGGATCATTGGACAACTGTCTTACTAAACAAAATCAGTGTCTGTCAAATTGAGAGAATCTAAATGTTTCAGGATAAGGCCTAACGTGAAGGAATCTTCGAATAAAAAATGTTTTATAAATATAGATCTTAGCGATAAAATTAGAAAAATTTTCATCAAAGACATTACACATTACCCAGTTTGAGAAATAGAAGCACATACATAATGTAAACTACATACTGACATTCACAGTAGGAGTAGGCCGAATAGAATCCAACAAGTGTCGAATGGCATGTGTAGTGACCTCCAGTTTTCCAGGTACGAATTAGTTATCTTTGTCTTCATAACATAATTTTAAACAAACTGTGTCTTAATTTCCTGTCTGAATGACAACTGTTTGTCTTGTATCTGTTGTCTAGGTGATGTACTGTACTGGAGCGAGATCAGCACTAGCAGGATCAGATCAGTCTTCCTGGACGGAACTAACAGAAGAGTCCTCTATGACCACAGCAA
The DNA here is from genome assembly GCA_936450465.1 of Gibbula magus. NCBI lineage: Eukaryota > Metazoa > Mollusca > Gastropoda > Trochida > Trochidae > Gibbula > Gibbula magus. Next base: position 69,673,645 of record OW388298.1, read on the forward strand.
TATCCTGTATGACATCGTTCTCCTTGGAAACACTCTGTACTTCACAGCAAAGAATGACCGGTATGTACTCCTACAAGGAGGATATCTGTTTATTATCACCTACGTGAAAAGTAATACTTTGACGTCACATTTCTTCCGTGACGTTGCTTTCTGTGGTTGGTTACTTATCCCAGTTTGAAAGAAGATTAACTTCGGTATTAAATAGAATATTAAATATGTGTCTTAGTCTATATTGAAATATGTTTCCGACATTATTGCCTCTTCAAATGTCAATGACATGAAGTAATAACGATTAGTAATAATTTATTTCCTTAAACTGATATGAAAATTGAATGTGTATGTGACCAAATATCTAAATTAACTTAAAACTTGTTCAAATTTACTCGAAAGGTTGCTTTATACTCATCTGTGGATAATACCGAAGGCAATTTTATATCACGTGACCAAGGGTCGGGGAAGATAGCAACACAAACACTTCTGTTCAACTTGCCGTCAGAAGACATGTTTTGTATATTTCTTTGATTCCTTTCAAACTCCTCAAATCCAAATTTTTCATGTTTTGCGTAATTTTACTACTATAATAATTTTATATGCAGATACTAGGAAAGGTGCAGTGAATTGCGAGGGATTTTGTGATTTTCGTTCATTTCATACTCTTACCTTATAATTTTCTTGAAATCCTCTCTTTTCTGCCGAAGAGTGCATCTGCATTAGATTGGACACAATTTCACAATAAATACAGTAATCTGATGAAGCTGTATTCAGTCATATACAAATTATTTTAATCAATCAGAATTTTCTCCAGACCCAGAAATAGGTAGAATTAAAGAGACTGCATATCAAGAGGCATGGGGATCAGTGAGCTACGATAATCTTTTTTTTACTTGTTTTCAGTTATTTACTTAGTTTCTAAAATTTACTGCCAATATGGTTGAAAAAAGTAAGTAAATATGTTTGATATATGCACATGTGCACATACCAGTTTTACAAGTATACAGTAACAAATATTCAAAAGTAAAACAAGATACAGAGCCATTTTCATTCCAACACGTTTCATTGGTATCATCAGGAAGTGATATTACAGCAAGCGGTAGAGTGGACCCATATAGTACATGTAGGCCCAACAGAGTAGATATTATTCATTAAACATTAAGTTTGGCTCTTGATCTGTCAATAAAATAGTCATATTTTAACTGTCTCACCATTATTTGAAATCATACATCACCGCAGTTGAAATTACCAATGTTGTGTTAACAAAATAATATCTATATAATTGTTCATTGAAACTAATTTAAAAAAATTATTTTGAAATAAACCTCACCTTCGGAACATATCAAACACTTTATCTAACCCATATTGATATATGTGATATCAGAGGATACTTGGGGAGTTTCTCTTTTTATTAATGTAAGCTTTGACATCACACTGTTCCCAACACCGTCATAATGGTAATTTGTCTAATGTGACCGACAAAGTATTAAGTTGGTGATTTTGTTGGTGACCAATACACAGGAGCTAGATTTGCCAGGTTATGTTAAATGTTAAAATCGTTGTAAATATCATAGAACTGTTTAGCATCAGGGCAGCTTAAAACATTTTGGCCCAGAATGCTAAACTTGCTCCCGTACATATAAACCTCGGTAAATACCAACTTATGACCCGTGTAATTAAATGGTATTGCACATGTCAGAAGATCGTTCAATATGCCTTTATTATATACTCATGTATTCGTTTCCATGTTGATTTACATTATCGCATCGCACCGTAAATTTCGTATTGCACGCCTACTTCTTCTAGTATATCTATATTTTGGCATTCTTGGAGCTTTATGTACATAACAATGTTTTTTCAAAGCTTCGGAATTGAGAATATGAAAGCACCGTACAAAAGGGAATCTGAAGTTTTAGTTAGTAATGATTCATCATGCGACAACACAACCATTTTGGACTAAACAAAAATTATTCCCATGGCTTTACATAACCATGTACACTAATGTTTCAACTAGATTTTCTGAAGAGGGCAGGGTGTTTTACTATTTTTCAAATACATTTCATCGACTTATTCCACTGAAAAACGTGCGACTGCCCCTTTAAAAAATAACCATATTTGATGTTTTTATAGTGTGAACGTACCTCGAGAGATTTTCCTTTAAAACTGTACTGAGCTGATGAATAAGAACATACACAAGTTATTTATATATATCTGTGCATCAAAGTTGTTCAAGTAAATAAGAACAACTTCATTTTCAAAAACATTTTTTGCTTTCTATTGAATTTTATCATTAAATATCGGGTTATATGTTGTCATCCCAGAGTTAAAACAAACTTGTGTAACAAAACGGTATTTAATATCCTCATCTGTTATCATTCCAGGGTGCACCGCATGTTGATAAATGGGAGCAACGTGGAGGAGATACAGTCAACATCAAAATTCATATGGCTTAATGGTTTGGTCGTCTTTGCAAGTAAAACTCTTGGTAGGTAAATTTAATTGCATTAGTCAAAACTCTACTGTGTTTCACTATGGACTTTCACTTCCATCATTTCACCTAACCCTTTTTCTGTCACTGTTTGATGGGAAGTAATGCAGTTTACTCAAGTGATGTCTTCCCATGTAACCTCTGTTCATATTCCCCAAATTGATGGTTTCTAAAAAATAACTTTAGATGGGAGAATTTGCAACACATTATTATTACCATATTGTTTTAATCCAATAAAAAATCATCTTACTGGCTGTTGTAACATAAATCACTTCTGTCTTGTACGTGATGTGCGCAGCGCACATGTTGAGGGACTCTAGTCTTCTTGACGGTTACAGGTAAAATTATATAATTCGTGTTGTCCTAATAGAACAGAGTTTACCTGAAAAATATTATCTGAAGTCATATAATATGTTGTAGAAAGAACATAACTTCGATCTTTGTTTCTGTATGGCTTTATATTGTTTTTGAGCATTTGGAAAAGGTTTCAAGTGAAATAAACGTGCAGGAAAATAAAATACTTCAGACGAAACTTGAGTCGTTGTAGGCCTCTTAGTCCATGAATCCATCATTTGTTTCATTTACACAGTGAACATAGAAGATGTGAGCTTGTTACTTCCTAAGAAAATGATCGTAAATCGATGATGAATATCAGTGGTGCAGGTTCCAGTTTGTCACTATGGTGATTTGAACACATGATAATGATGAAATTGATTACTGACTTATAAACTCCTTAATCTGATAATCTTGTGAAACTCAATTTTAGCTCAAATAATTATTTATGAAATATATATCCGATATTTTACGCCACTTCGGTAAAGCATATATGATGATGTTTGCAACATTGAAATTGAACACATTTGAGTGTCAAAATAATAAAATCACTCCAAAACGGTTTGTTTACATCATGGCCTGCACTGAATGACAGTATCTGAATTAAACTGAACTTTATTTACACTTATATACAGTCGTATAAATCATATATGCAAGTCAAGAAATGGCACATTCTTTACAGAGAAGGACATGGGACAGTATATCAAATTTTCAACACAGTCAAACATAAAATATGTCTGAAGGATAAAATCGTTTTTGAATGTCTGTGATGATTATCTACCCCTGAAAGCAGTGTACAAAATTTCATTACTGAAAGAATGCTACTTTATATTTATATCTGTTCAAACACTAATTCGAGGCAGAAATTGCTACTTCTAGTGGTTTTCTTAATGTTTTGGAATTATGGTAGTTGCTTTTATAAAACATGGATAATATGTTAGTATATAATTTTTAGTACCTTCTCGAACTTTAATTTGTCAAACATCATAATTGTAAAATTCAGTAAATACATTTAATTCATGTAGTAAAAGGTGATAATGCAGTATTGAAAACAATTTAAAGTAATTTAAAATCCAATTAGAGGAATAATAAAAATAAAAACATATCTCTTAACTTTTGAATTAGTCTCACTCCTTAATAATTAATGTTTATTTTTTATGTTATTATTTATGCAATTAAAAATAAGCTTTTTTCCCACAAATCATTTGCTGCAACATTTTTTCATCTATTTATTTTCTCTATTTTTCAAAATTATAACTCTGAGATAATGAAATTTGGGGAACTAGTATTCCTGATGATCGAGCTCGAAAATCAGTTCTGAAATATTATGTTTTTATACCCCCGCCTTACAGCGTAAGCGGGGGTATATAGCGTTCATTCTTTCCATCCGTCCGTCTGTCCCAAAACTTTGTGCGGAGCAGATCTCCCTAACTATACATGCTAGCATCACTAAACTTCATACAAATGTCAACCATGATCCCTAGTTGTGTCTTTTGAGGGTTAGAACTATTTCTGAATTTAATTTTTTCGGTTTCCATGGAAACGTGACTAAAATATGACTCTTTGATGAAGCCATTTTGTGCGGAGCAGACCTCCAAAACTATGCATGCTAGCTTCATCAAACTTCATTCACATGTCAACCATGATCCCTAGTTGTGCCGTTTGAGGATTAGAACTATTTTAGAATTTTAATTTTTGCGGTTTCCATGGAAACGTGACTAAAAAGTACTAAAAAGTGACTCTTTGAGGAAGTCATTTTGTGCGGAGCAGATCTCCAAAACTATGCATGCTAGCTTCATCAAACGTCATACAAATGTCAACCATGATCCCTAGTTGTGCTATTTCTGAATTTTAATTTTTGCGGTTTCCATGGAAACATGTCTAAAAAGCGACTTTTTGTGCGGAGCAGATTTCCAAAACTATGCATGCTAGCTTCATCAAACTTCATACAAATGTCAACCATGATCCCTAGATGTGCCTTTTGAGGCTTAGAACTATTTCTGAATTTCATTCAAACTTGACTAAAAAGTGACTCTGAAACATTCTATATTCATTCAACTGCTCACACATATTAGTCATTTACCATAGATGTGTCTGTCCTATTTTTATCTACATTTGGAAGCGGGGGTATGTGAGCTGTGCTCGCTTCTACACTTGTTTTGAATCTTTTACTGAACTTGCAATTAATATATAAATCTGCAATTTGTGTGAATATATGTGAATGAAATGTTGTGACTTTACTTTCATGAATACTCTTGATTGATTTTACAAGCCAAATCCGAAAACTAATTTCACTCAAAATTCTTTTTTAGACGTCACGACTCCAGACGTCACAGCTCCAGATGTGCCCGCCAGATCCTCAATGATTATTGCCCTCGCAATCGCCATACCAGCCTGCCTACTTCTATTAGGGGTCTTGGTGGGCATATTTATCTTTTGGCGCCTAAAACATCGACGTTCTGAAAGTAATGTCAATCATATATACGACGGTCTGAGATACGATGCTGAGTATCAGGAATTGATTCGGGTTCGTGGGACTCCTCCACAAGCACCGGATATTCCTGATGTGTCAGATCCGTATTATCTGACACCGCGACCACCCCCAGAAGATGAGGGTGCTTCAAATCATTATTACGAGACACCCGTAGAACACCCAGAAGATGAGAGTGATACAGAACATTTATACGAGACACCCGTAGAACCCCAAGAAGATGAGGGTGGTTCAAATCATTCATACGAGACACCTGTAGAACCCCCAGAAGATATTCCTGATGTGTCAGATCCGTATTATCTGACACCGCGACCACCCCCAGAAGATGAGGGTGATACAGGACATAAGTAGGTTTTGTAAAACCCTCAGAGTGTAATATGTTCTATTGTAAATATCTATATACTGATGCATTATTTTAATTCAGGTTTTTATTCTCAACAGACATCACCGATTTAGTATTTTATTCCTTGTATATATTCGGTTTGTAACATTTTTCTCATCATCATATATCTTCCTGTATTTATCTGCATAGCACATGGAAATGTCCAATGGCAAGTCCGCTTATCATTTTGTCATACTATGTATGTATATAAAACTGATATTGAATATCAGCTGCTTTTATTCTCATGGATAATTATTCATATCAAGTTACGCATTAACGGGTGAATTTGATGTACTTGGTATTAAATTTACACCTGATCTTGGTAACTTATGGGTGATAAACACCCGAAAGAGACTTGAAGAAATTAATAGACTCTTATCATCATGGAGGAAAAGAAATTTAACTCTTATTGGTAAAATTACAGTGATAAAAACTTTAGCAATTTCTAAATTAGTTCATATCTTTAACACTTTGCCTAATCCCCCTGCTGAATTTATTACTGCACTTGAGAAATTATTTTTTAAATTCATATTGAATGGAAAAAATGACAAAATAAAAAGAAATGTTCTGAAAAATAAATATGATGATGGAGTTTTGAGAATGATTGACACATCTAGATTTATAGATGCTTTGAAATTATCCACCTTAAGGTTGTATCTAAAAAACTCTTTGAAGAATAACCCTTGTCAGATACCTTTTGATGACATTTTTAATTTTGGAGCAAACTCTGATACTTATTTAAAGATTGAAAATCCGTTTTGGCAAGATGTATTAAAGGCTTGGAAGGTATTCCACAAAAAACATTATGTTGACCCTGACATTATAGATAATATTTTACCCCAACCTCTTTGGTTTAATCACAATTTTAAAAACACATCACATTTCATAAAAGATTGGGCAAATAAAGGAATAATGACTATTAATGATATATGTGATGAAAAAGGTCTACTATCAATGGAATCTATAAAAGATAGATACGGCATCAAAGGTACATTTCTAGATTATAATTACTTACTATATATTTTGCCTGACCTATGGAAACATACTCTTACCCACTCTTGTACAGAAATAAATACCAGAAGCATAAATGTTACTGAATGTCAGTTGAACTTAATGAAAACATCCAAAGGCTCAAGACTTTTTTATGACATCTTGATTTCAACAGATGTATTCCCCAACATTTGTAACAAATGGCAAATTTTATTTCCTGAAACGTTATTTGATTGGAAAAACACATTTACAATATATACGAAGGCATTAAAAGACACTAAATTACTAGATTTTCAATATAGATTTCTTCACGGTATCATCTATACTAAAAGAGAATTACTCAGAATGAAAAAAGTTGACAATAGCTTATGTTGCTTTTGTAAGAGTGTTGATGAGAGTGTCTGTCATGTATATTGGGAATGTGAGGAGACACAAATCTTTTGGAATAATTTACAAGATTGGCTTAATAACTCATTTCCAACTCCAGTGATATTTTCCAAACTCTTAGTCTGGTTTGGTACTCAATACCAAAACAGATTAATTAATCACATCATTATTTCTGCTAAAAGATACATCTATCTTAGCAATATAAAAAATAGAGCCATGGCCTCTGTAGCTCATCAGGAGATAATAAGTGGGGTTTGTTATGGAGTGGGCTTTATAGCAATGGTCAGATAATGGAATGTAGTAATAAGAATCTAGGTAGTAAAACGATTAAAGCAATTTAAAAATATTTTGTTACCATAACTTTGCCAATCTGCTATATATATGTGTTGAAAGAGCAACACAAAGCTTGGAAATAAATTGCTGGTATCAAACATATAATAATGTGGTGGAGAGATCATACTATTTTTTAAGATCGTACACACATTATATTATAATGAATATACCGGGTACAATTCTTTGCATACAATTCACCACTGTCAGCTATTGCAATAATGGCCTGGGGCTGTAGAAGAAAATGAAAAAAACCTTTTTAGGTCATGACCCCTGCTAATTATTATCAAAATTGGTTACACATAAATCAACATTCGTTATGAATATCATACACCTTTGCATTATATTGTTTTAATTCTTAATTGCATTATGGCAATACCAACATTTATTACATAATGAATAGGAGCCTCAGTTTTTGAAAATCCCATTTCTCATAGGCTCCATTTCAATACTTAATAAATTGGTGATTTTTTTTTAGTAAATTCTTTTTCACCATTTCTTATAGGCTCCTTTTCAATATTTGATAAAATGGTGATATTCTATGAATAAATTCTTTTTTAGAGTCAGTGGAAGACTAAAGCAGTCTCACGCACAGTCTATGATAACACAGTGCTGCACAGAAGTTTGAAGTAACCTGAAACCTCTGTGTAACTATCAGTTTTCATTCTTCTGCCAGGAAGAGGTCAACACAATGCAATTACATAACATGCAGACACTGGACTCACAGCCAGTAAAATTTATATGTTAGATGCAGTTTTTCCTACAATTAATTATTTTTCTGTACTGGAGAAGATGATGAAAATAGGTGTGATGTCACAATCTCATATAGCTACTTCTTTTATAGTCCTATGTTATCACCAGTCATCACTAGTCATATTCAGTTCACATATCTCATGTAAAATGATAAATTTTAATTCCTCTTTAAGTTATTCCTTCAAAGGGTATTCAATAGTTCTCATTTCAAATAGATTCACATTAAACATGTCCATGATGTAGACATCTTTCTCATTTCTTGTTCCTATTGAATAAAATTAACTGCAAAGTTAATAGAAAACTAAATCAGTTATAAAGTATAAAATATGATATAAATTAGGTATACCAAATTGACTCGTACTGGAAATTCTCATTAATTAATTAATTAATTCTCCAAATAATTACACAATATCATGAGATATTAAAAAACTCCATTATTTACTCTTAAATTACAAAGAACATAATATTAGATTTAATAAAAGATTCTGTATTAAAGGTGCATCCATCATTGTGTTTCATAAAATTTTATTTGGTTTTAATACGTTCCAACACACCATATGTGCTGTTTACAATACAAATAAATTCCCTTAGCTTGCATATTCATCCACAATCGCCAGACATATCATAATTACTATTTTCCAATTAAAATCGAGTAACATCATTATGCATGTGTAGAAACCGAAAGTGAACGTCCTATTTACATGCACAGTAGATATATGACCTATTGAACATTATTAATCCAAATTTGTTATTTTGTCTGGTGTAAATAAGATTCCAAAATTACGTTTGACTCATTGGCGCGCGCCACACGTGATGCATTGTCCGGTTTTCGATCAGAAATCACTACTTTTACCTTCATATCGTCAATATACTAAGTCGAGTATCATTGAAATGATTGTTTTCGGTAACAGTTGGTATTTCTCGATAAAATAAGACCATTTATAACGTCTGTCATATTTGACCACCAACAACACAATGGATGTACCTTTAAGTCTTTAGAATACTTTTAGACTTGTGTACCTTTATCAGCAAATTCACTTGCAAAATACAAATAATTACTCATATGTGAAATGTGAGACAAAGATAAAATATGACTTATAATTTTTGTTAGACCTCCAATTCTAAGTTTTTAATTCTAAATATCTCTTTTTCATCAGACATATTATATTCTCAAAGCACATGTTAGAACTCTCACATCAGAAAGATGAAATGCCTTTAACTCAGCTGTTTTCTTTAAAATTACCTCCCTTACCTACTAACTGATTGAAGTGCACATATAATCTCAGAAAGATGCTGTAAACTGAAATAGGCTTTTAGGTTATGATCCCTGTGACCCATATTTGGGGTCACAGACTCACCAAATTTACAATTTAGAATCCCTTACAGCCAAGGAGTCTGTACATAAAATTTCAGCTCGCTAGAGCCATTGGGACTGGAGATGAAGATGAAAATAGCATTTTAGGTCATTGCCTCTGTGACCCAATATTTGGGGTCTCACTGTCACCAAATTTACAATTTAGAATCCCCTTCAGTCAAGGAGTATGTACATAAAATTTCAGCTCTCTACGTTCATTGGGACTGGAGTAGAAGATGAAAATGGTTTTTTTTAGGTAATGACCCCTGTGAGCCACACTTGGGGTCACAGGGTCACCAAATCTACAATTTAGAATCCCTTTCAGCCAAGGAGTCTGTACATAAAATTTCAGCTCTCTGGAGTCATTGGTTCTGGAGAAGAAGATGAAAATAGCTTTTAAGGTTATGACCCCTGTGACCCACATTTGGGGTCACAGGGTCACCAAATTTACAATTTAGTATCCCCTTCAGCCAAGGAGTGTGTACATTAAATTTCAGCTCTCTGGAGTCATTGGTTCTGGAGAAGAAGTCGAAAAAGCGAAAAGTTTACGGACGGACGGACGGACGGACAGACGGACGGACGGACGGACGGACGCCATCCCATGCCATAAGCCCATCGGGCCTTTCAGGCCAGATGAGCTAAAAATACATCACTAAATCTCAATATATATTTAAAAAATTTGAAAGAAATATTTTTCGTAGAAAATTTTATTGCAACCAAAAACAATAAAAATCAATACTTTGAAAAGAAATGGGGTCTCCTCACTCCAGTACTTGTGTGAACACCAATCTATTCCATATTCAAACTGCCGTTTGTACTCTTTATTGCCTAATCTGTTAATATTGCCTATATATTTTGTCTGTGTGTATTTATGTATACATTGGGAACTAATAAAAAAAAAAAAGTTACGCATTGTAATACTGGTAACATATTATCAATTGTTATGCATTTAATTATGCTTAACTAAATAGTTTGTTTTACTTAGTATTATATTTACGGTTCTGAGTGTCCTGAGGACAACCTTCTCCCAAAAACCGTATATTTGTTAGCTTGTTATTATTTAGTCTAACTTATTCATACTTGGTGATTAAGTGGAGCCTGCTATCAGTTTGTGTGCAGTTTCCGTCGCTAGCGTCGCTGCATGTCTCCACTGCCGCTGGTGCGTTTTGTTGTGACTATTACTTTTGTCCAAATTGGTTTTGAGAACTCATATACATAACTTCACTCTTCATGAAGTTCGGATATACTGGCAGCTGTCGTCATGGGTACCAGGAAAGCCGTTTTCACTGAGAGGAGCAGGATGGTCGTCTGAGAGAGAGGTTGGTAGTAATCACCACAGCCATTTGGGATTCTTGATTGTAGATTTGGTGACACTGTGACCCATAAAAAGGGCCGAATGGGCCACCCTTTAATCCTGTAAAGAACTGGAGAAGAAGATGAAAATAGGTTTTGAAGGATGTGACCCCTGTGACCCCATTTGGGGTCATGGGGTCCCGAAATCTACAATTTAGAATCCCCAAGGAGTCTGCACATAAAATTTCAGCTCTGTGGAGTCATTGGTTCTGGAGAAGAAGTTGAAAAAGCTAAAAGTTTACGGACGGATGGACGGACGCCGGACCCCATGACATGCCATAAGCCCATGGGGCCTTTCAGGCCTGCTGAGCTAAAAAGGGCTGAATAGGCCACCCTTAAATCCTGTGCAGAGAGTGACACTAGGGTCGTTTGATTAGGAATTTTATCGCACATGCGACACACCTTGTGCAAAATAAACGCAGTTCGGGATGTTGTGTCAGGGGAAGCAACTCATGGTTGCTTATCTTAGCTTATGATATAACTACCCCCTTCCTAACAATACAAGATATTACAGATTCATCTTCAAAACATTATAATATAAATGTTGATATTTTGGCACAATTTGGAAATTTAGAGAGAAAAAAATAGTTTGTGATGTTTACACATTTCAGTAATGTTTTCTTTGGGAATTTAGTGTTTTAAACCGTTTAATATATTAAAATGTACCAACATGAGGGTGTGGCAGGGGTGCAATGAAAGTGGTGGACCCCTGAAATGACTTATCAAGTGTTCAATGTTATAATGTTGATCTGAATCATATCAGCTTGACAACGTGCCCAATTCCAAGGAACGGTATATAAATTGAAAAAAAGAAAGACATTTAAATGAAAATATAATTCTCAGTTGAAACCACTTGTAATCAGAGCTACATGTTATTTGATGATCAGTTACCCAATGCACTGCATAGCTGGTCACTACCTCGTGGAGCAAGCCTCAGTCAGTGAGAAAGCTTGTTAGACTGTATTAAAGGTGGGGTGAGGTGAGTTAGGGTTTAACACTATACACTTAATTACTCATGGTGAGGTCATTACATGAAATACAAGGACTTGAGACCTGACTCCAGAGGAGGTCAGGTCAGACCGCCGAGGGAGTCAGGTCCGAGAGTCCTTGTATTTCACATAATGACCTCACCATGAGTAATTAAGTGTTTTATTATACCGAAAGTTGTGTTTTTCTTCTTCAGACTATAATATGTATTTTCTTATTTGTCAAATCGAACCCATCAACTGACGCCATATTGAAAGCGAACGTCAAAACAAACAGTCATGTGACAAATCACGTGACGGGTCAATATCTCAGGTCAGTGACAGAAATTCCTGTCACAAAACTGACCTCATCACTGGAATCGGATGTCATTGTACAAATATATTTTTCGATCACGTGGTGTGAACTGGCGATTGATATTCTTACAAATTTAATAGAGGTATAATAAAGCTTATTACTCAACCGTGGTGAGATCACTCATTAGATAACAATGAGTTGGTTACACACATGTGTGATACCACCGCGTGCTGCCGTAATGTCAAAATCAGCGCGTGACGTCATAGACGTTTTTGGTTGACGTCACAATGTTAGCATCGCGACTGCAATAGCGGGTGATCTATTTGCAAGAAATTGTCACTAAAAAACGATTTTCTTGCAATTCAGTGCTATTTATACATTGAGTAATAAATAAAATACTAAACTCGGCTCCGTTTGATAAAATGTTAATGAAACTCGTGAATGGCATTGGTATTTAACTCGCGTTCGCTCATCAAAATACCAAACCATTCACTCGTTTAATAAACATGTTATCAAACGGGACATCGTTTAGTATTCTATATTTTCAAGAGTATTTCATTTATATCACAGCTGCTAGTATTATTGCAGGGAGAAACTCGACAATGCCATTTTGCTTTTCATTGAGGTGAAACCTGCGAGCATCGGGCAAACCATGGGTGGTACTGCACTGAAATTCAGTGTAGCATTGCACCCAAACCTTACTGCGTGTAGAACAGTTCTCTACTGCAGACAAGCAGAAGCAGAATGCGCTAACCACTGCGCTATCCCACCCGACTGTATTAAAATTTCTTATATTGCATACATCCTGGAGTCGAGTACAATGATTCCTCCAGAACTGGTTTGGGGGAGAATTCTTGTTTCTTGCAGAGGTCAAGATATATTTTATGCCTTTACTCTACATGTAAACAGGACACCTTTAAGCATATTTATTTTAGAAGAAAATTATTTCCCATTTTTTATCATGATTTGGGAAATTTTTGGGAAACAGTGGTTTTATATATGCTCCGTTACTCTCCACTATATCACCCATGGGAAACATTATCAAGGGAATATGTTCTCAAATTACCCGCCCTTGGCCAGCTTGACGAAGTCAGTAACTAAAGAAAATGCTCAATGGGATAAGAGGGAAATGGTCAAGGGAGATATCCGGTGACGGAGGCTTACACAATGACCTTGCTTGCTTTGAAACGAAGTGATGTGAATTGTCATTGGCTCGCAGGTAAAAGCTGCGTAGCAGTTTGATTGGCTCACGTCGGTCAAGGGTGGGTTTTTTGAGTACAGATTCTCCTGTTAAGGTTTCCTATGGGTGATATAGGGGAGAGTAATGGAGCATATATAAAACCATGGGTAACCGAGGATGTTAAATCTGCAAGCAACATCTGTAACTACCTTAATAGGTGCAACTTTGGACTGCGATGGGTAGTTTTTGTCTACTGGATACCCTTTCCCCCTTTACCCTATCCTACATGGAAACCCATTTTGTAGATCTACAACATCTATAGCACGATTATTTTTGGGATAACACTACTTCAATAGTACAAGTTCTTGTACTTTTTCGGGCCGAGTCTCTTGCGGAATTCAACCCACACCCTCAGAGTAAGGCAACTATCCTCAGCACTGACAGTACCAGCAGCTTACCACACGACCCTTTCGCCACGACGTGTAAACAACCATGAATTTGTACTATTGAAGGTAGTGTTATCCCAAATATAATCATGTTATATTTATTCACTATTGAATATGCCATGTGTCCTAGTCCAGGTATTTGGGTTACCGTCCTAGCCCAGGTATTTCGGGTTACCATCTCAGCCCAGGTATTCGGGTTACCGTCCTAGCCCAGGTATTCGGGTTACCGTCTCAGCCCAGGTATTCGGGTTACTGTCCTAGCCCAGGTATTCGCGTTACCGTCTCAGCCCAGGTATTCGGGTTACCGTCCTGGCCCAGGTATTCGGGTTACCGTCCTAGCCCAGGTATTCGCGTTACCGTCTCAGCCCAGGCATTCGGGTTACTGTCCTAGCCCAGGTATTCGCGTTACCGTCCCAGCCCAGGCATTCGGGTTACTGTCCTAGCCCAGGTATTCGCGTTACCATCTAAGCCCAGGTATTCGGGTTACCATCCTAGCCCAGGTATTCGGGTTACCATCTCAGCCCAGGTATTCGGGTTACTGTCCTAGCCCAGGTATTCAGGTTGCCATCTCAGCCCAGGTATTCGCGTTACTGTCCTAGCCCAGGTATTCGGGTTACCGTCGTAGCCCAGGTATTACGGTTACCGTCCTGGCCCAGGTATTCAGGTTACCGTCTCAGCCCAGGTATTCGGGTTACCGTCCTAGCCCAGGTATTCGGGTCACCGTCCTAGCCCAGGTATTTGGGTTACCGTCCTAGCCCAGGTATTCGGGTTACCGTCCTAGCCAAGGTATTCGGGTTACCGTCCTAGCCCAGGTATTCGCGTTACCGTCCTAGCCCAGGTATTCGGGTTACCGTCCTAGCCCAGGTATTCGTGTTACCGTCTCAGCCCAGGTATTCGGGTTACCGATCTAGCCCAGGTATTCGGGTTACCGTCCTAGCCGAGGTATTCGGGTTACCGTCTCAGCCCAGGTATTCGGGTTACCGTCCTAGCCCAGGTATTCGGGTTACCGTCTCAGCCCAGGTATTTGCGTTACCGTCCTAGCCCAGGTATTCGGGTTACCGTCCTAGCCCAGGTATTCGGGTTACCGTCCTAGCCCAGGTATTCGGGTTACCGTCCTAGCCCAGGTATTCGGGTTACCGTCCTAGCCCAGGTATTCGCGTTACCGTCCTAGCCCAGGTATTCGGGTTACCGTCCTAGCCCAGGTATTCGCGTTACCGTCCTAGCCCAGGTATTCGCGTTACCGTCCTAGCCCAGGTATTCGCGTTACCGTCCTAGCCCAGGTATTCGGGTTACCGTCTCAGCCCAGGTATTCGGGTTACCGTCCAAGCCCAGGTATTCGGGTTACCGTCCTAGCTCAGGTATTCGGGTTACCGTCTCAGCCCAGGTATTCGGGTTACCGTCCCAGCCCAGGTATTCTGGTTACCGTCCTAGCCCAGGTATTCCGGTTACTGTCCTAGCCCAGGTATTCGGGTTACCGTCACAGACCAGGTATTCTGGTTACCGTCCTAGCCCAGGTATTCGGGTTACCGTCCCAGCCCAGGTATTCGGGTTACCGTCCTAGCCCAGGTATTCGGGTTACCGTCCTAGCCCAGGTATTCGGGTTACCGTCTCAGCCCATGGCTGTTACTGCACTGAGCATCAAGGTAGCATTGAAGTGAAACCTGCAAGCACTCGCTGTAACTAACAAAAACAAAACAAGAAGTTTGTTTTTGGTTCAAATTTCAAAATGTTTGGCATCCTAGAGATTTGTCACCGGTATAATTTACAACACCATTGTATAAGTAATTTGAAGTTTCCAAGTCATATAGAGTTAAAGTTGAGCTCCGGTAACTATTTGGGATGCACAGACTGAACTGCAGAGTGGGGATACTTAAACTACAGTCTCTTGGACCGCTTGTGGAAATGAGGCGGGTTGATTTACGATTTAGCACCGCTTTCCAAAGTTGTTGCATCACGGCTACTGGCGGTAGAAAGCAAGGAGAGAGCCTGCAACACCACTATGGTTATGCGTTGTGATGAAACCTGCGAGCATCGGCTGGAACTAGCGAAACATGGGTGGTGCACTGAAACTCAGTGAAGCATTGCACCCAAACCTTACTGTGTGTACAACTGTCTTCTTGCGACCAAACCTTACTGTGTGTACAACTGTCTTCTTGCACCCAAACCTTACTGTGTGTACAACTGTCTTCTTGCACCCAAACCTTACTGTGTGTACAACTGTCTTCTTGCACCCAAACCTTACTGTGTGTACAACTGTCTTCTTGCACCCAAACCATACTGTGTGTACAACTGTCTTCTTGCACCCAAACCTTACTGTGTGTACAACAGTCTTCTTGCACCCAAACCTTACTGTGTGTACAAGTGTCTTCTTGCACCCAAACCTTACTGTGTGTACAAGTGTCTTCTTGCACCCAAACCTTACTGTGTGTACAACTGTCTTCTTGCACCCAAACCTTACTGTGTGTACAACTGTCTTCTTGCGACCAAACCTTACTGTGTGTACAAGTGTCTTCTTGCGACCAAACCTTACTGTGTGTACAACTGTCTTCTTGCGACCAAACCTTACTGTGTGTACAACTGTCTTCTTGCACCCAAACCTTACTGTGTGTACAACTGTCTTCTTGCACCCAAACCTTACTGTGTGTACAACTGTCTTCTTGCGACCAAACCTTACTGTGTGTACAAGTGTCTTCTTGCGACCAAACCTTACTGTGTGTACAACTGTCTTCTTGCGACCAAACCTTACTGTGTGTACAACTGTCTTCTTGCACCCAAACCTTACTGTGTGTACAACTGTCTTCTTGCGACCAAACCTTACTGTGTGTACAAGTGTCTTCTTGCGACCAAACCTTACTGTGTGTACAACTGTCTTCTTGCGACCAAACCTTACTGTGTGTACAACTGTCTTCTTGCACCCAAACCTTACTGTGTGTACAACTGTCTTCTTGCACCCAAACCTTACTGTGTGTACAACTGTCTTCTTGCGACCAAACCTTACTGTGTGTACAAGTGTCTTCTTGCGACCAAACCTTACTGTGTGTACAACTGTCTTCTTGCGACCAAACCTTACTGTGTGTACAAGTGTCTTCTTGCGACCAAACCTTACTGTGTGTACAACTGTCTTCTTGCGACCAAACCTTACTGTGTGTACAACTGTCTTCTTGCGACCAAACCTTACTGTGTGTACAACTGTCTTCTTGCGACCAAACCTTACTGTGTGTACAACTGTCTTCTTGCGACCAAACCTTACTGTGTGTACAAGTGTCTTCTTGCGACCAAACCTTACTGTGTGTACAACTGTCTTCTTGCGACCAAACCTTACTGTGTGTACAACTGTCTTCTTGCACCCAAACCTTACTGTGTGTACAACTGTCTTCTTGCACCCAAACCTTACTGTGTGTACAACTGTCTTCTTGCGACCAAACCTTACTGTGTGTACAAGTGTCTTCTTGCGACCAAACCTTACTGTGTGTACAACTGTCTTCTTGCGACCAAACCTTACTGTGTGTACAACTGTCTTCTTGCACCCAAACCTTACTGTGTGTACAACTGTCTTCTTGCACCCAAACCTTACTGTGTGTACAACTGTCTTCTTGCGACCAAACCTTACTGTGTGTACAACTGTCTTCTTGCGACCAAACCTTACTGTGTGTACAAGTGTCTTCTTGCGACCAAACCTTACTGTGTGTACAACTGTCTTCATGCGACCAAACCTTACTGTGTGTACAACTGTCTTCTTGCACCCAAACCTTACTGTGTGTACAACTGTCTTCTTGCACCCAAACCTTACTGTGTGTACAACTGTCTTCTTGCGACCAAACCTTACTGTGTGTACAAGTGTCTTCTTGCGACCAAACCTTACTGTGTGTACAACTGTCTTCTTGCGACCAAACCTTACTGTGTGTACAACTGTCTTCTTGCACCCAAACCTTACTGTGTGTACAACTGTCTTCTTGCACCCAAACCTTACTGTGTGTACAACTGTCTTCTTGCGACCAAACCTTACTGTGTGTACAAGTGTCTTCTTGCACCCAAACCTTACTGTGTGTACAACTGTCTTCTTGCACCCAAACCTTACTGTGTGTACAACTGTCTTCTTGCACCCAAACCTTACTGTGTGTACAACTGTCTTCTTGCACCCAAACCATACTGTGTGTACAACTGTCTTCTTGCACCCAAACCTTACTGTGTGTACAACTGTCTTCTTGCACCCAAACCTTACTGTGTGTACAAGTGTCTTCTTGCACCCAAACCTTACTGTGTGTACAACTGTCTTCTTGCACCCAAACCTTACTGTGTGTACAACCGTCTTCTACAGAGTACAACATCGTAAAGCACCTGGCGGGATTCAAACCCTGGACTTGATCCCAAGCCGATAACAGGATAACAAACAACAAACAAAATCCATTATAAAAGATCATATTTACTGAACAGAAATCTTTCTTAAAATGTTGCGGGAGTATGTATAAACTTGATACCAAATACTGCTCCAAATTACGTACATTAAAACCTATAGTGTGTGAAGCAGACATAAAATGTTTCCTTTTGTTCAAACTAAAACGAACATTCTCAAAATAAATTCTCCTCAAATGCATTTCAATATTGACAGATGAACACAATAGTTAAATCCTGATTTTGTGGTGCATTTTTCAGCAAATATATTATATAATGCAACTCTAAAAGAAATTACGTAGCCACGTGTCTTTTTGCAATAAAGTACTTAGTTGTTACCGGAACTGTTGCAGTTGAAGTATACAGAGCCGAAGGCGGATTGGGTTGATGATGATAATAGTTCATGGTAAAGATACTTTATTGTAAAACACTTGATTTGTGTACAGTAGCACAATTGAAACTTTTCCCTGGAAATAACAAACATTGTGCACAAATTTAAAAAAATTACGAAATAATCTAGAAATGTGTGATGCATCTTTATAAAATTATTATAGACAAACCTTCATCATTTTACAAGCAAATAATTAGTCATTTAAATATCAATAAGTATTTTCCAAACTAATAAATGAGCTTCACAAATTTGTATTTATTGGATATCGTTGTTTTCAGTTAATTAACAAATACTTTGTATGTTTCGAAAATGTTTATAAATTAAACATTTTGATTAAATTTTGAAAATAAATGAAAAAACGTAACATCATTAGAAAGAAAAGGATTATTTTCAAATTTTATCATCACTTTAGGTCCCCTCATATTTTTAACCAAATAAATACAATTTTCAAAAATTTACAATCAATTTTTCCATAGAGATACAATTAGATGTTTAAAATGTTTTTAAAAAGTCTTCATATACAGACATTTGTGATTTATCTACCATGTATTTCTCTCCAAACACAAAATAAAAAAAACTACAGAAGCAAGTAAACCCAACATAAAATACAAACATATATGAACAAATAAAACAATATGAAATCTAATAAAAATGCATTCAGATCATACAAAATTAATTGATAATAAAATAGTTGTTTCCCTTGTGTATTGAGCTCAATGCTTGTTATAAGTGTAATATATTTCATTAAAGCTTTCGTTAAATATATCATTGATTAAGACATGTATGGAGACCTTGGATTCAATTCACTAAAACAGGAAGTGATGTAAGAGGAAGTGATGTGAGAGGAAGTGACATCATCACCTACCCTGCTCTCCATCACTTTCTTGCTTATTAACAATTCCTATAGCCATTGATGGGATTCAAAGTTTTAGTGACGGATCCGTCACCCACCCCCTTTCCAAAAATTGTGCATGTAAATTGATTGATCCAAAGGGTTAACCCCCATCATTCCCGAAGCCGCCACTGAGTGTATCAAAACAGGAAGTCAGGTGACAGGAAGTCATGTGACAGGAAGTGACATCATGAACTTATAAATCTGGGCCCTTATTCTCAAAACATTTTAAGCCTCAAGAATGTTCAACTTTGACCTTAGCCTTTAGATTTGAGAACGGGCTTAAGAAGTTTGTGGAGCGTTTCAAGACTAGCAACCCTGATAACCCTGTGACAAATTTGATCAGTTGTCTTTGACAAGAGCAGGCATCACCTGCCAGCGTTAGTGACAATCAGGTAGTACGTTCAAGACCCATATTTTCAAAGCTCTCTTAGTCCTTAAACAGTCATAAATACCATGAACATGTATTTATGACTGTCTTGTTGCTAAGTTAGCTTTTTAAACCTAAGGTGAGGATTTCACACCCCTCTCAACCACAAGACAGTAGGTCAACGCTTATGTACTACTTACGACTATCATAGCGCTAAGAGAACTTGTCTGCATTTAAGTCCAATCTTAGCACTTTTTTTCAGTTGCTGACTTAATAAGAGATCTAGCACAATATCGATACATATATATCATAGAAACTGTTGGTATCCTTCCGCCCCTGTGAATATAACATCAATCCATATTCGCATTGCTTCAGGGCTCGGTGCCACTAGATAATATGTTCTATCTAGGGTTTTCACACAAAAAGTCAGTTTTGGGTTCGGACTTTTCACCGTCCGTAAATGATCCACGTAGACTTCTTCAATAAACTGGAAGTATATTCCTCCCCGGGCCTTTGTTTCCCCCTTGTCCACATAATATAACAGTGACCGTTTCAAGCGGTCGAACACAAACCAACGTTTATGCCATGTCTTGAACTTGTTGCCCATTTTATGAAGGAAACCACGGCAACTAGATGCTGTAAGAATCACGTGAGGACAGGCATCGATATTGTGACCTGCGGTTTCTATATGCTGTTTGAGGTCAAATTCCTTGTTTCTGATTGGTAGATACCGTGTGAGTGGACGCGCCTGAAAGAGAAGAAGATTTTGAGAATGGCATAAAGAATTTCATCATTGTGATCAACATTATCCACCATTTTAATTCCCAGGAATCATCATATTTATGCTCTGCATTGGCTTAAAGGGACAATAGCACATTTTTTCATTCAAATAAGTTGATGAAATGTATTTGAAAAATAATGTCACTAATAATAAAACACCCTTGTCCCTTCGGGAACTCAAGTTAAAAAATGAGTGTACATGGTTCAGTAAAGCCAATGAAGTCGCTATTGTAATTCTAAATAATATGTTCTCATGAAAATGCCCACCATGCCATTTTTGCTGTAATTGCAACACCGTTATTACCACTACGGATAATTGCTTTGTGTAATAAGATGTAAATATAAAGTTCATAAACCAGCATTATAAATAGGACATTTGAAAAAATATAATTGACAAAAAATATGATTGATAAAAAATATAATTGATAAAAAACGTGCTACAGCAGCCCCTTTAATTGGAACGAATAAAGTTCATTTATTGTATTGACAACTCCGCCAATGGAAATGTGACATAAAACCAAAAGGGATAAAAGAAATTGAGAAGAAACCTCATTATACAGTGAATGAAATAAAACAGAAAAGTAGCTATCCAAAAAGTGTTTTGTCAATTTAAATGGCAAAATTAAAGGAAAATGTAAACCAAATTACCAGTTTGGACCAGAACTTACCAGGTTCCCGGCTGTCAGACTGGCTTTATGTCATACCCTGCTATATATCATTTGAAAATATTTCCTTTGGATCGCTTATTACTAACATTATAAGCATATGAGAACAAATAGAATTAAATCTCCACAAAAATAAATTGCTTTAAATTTTCACCCACTATCACAATGAAAATATAATACCATATTCGGTTCATTATTGTTAAGTTTAAAAAAAAGACTTAATCCATGTAAAGCAGAATTTCAAATTCTACTTCGAAAATAGAATTTGCCAATTATTTGAAGTTAGGAAATGCAAGAGATGAATCTATGGTTTAATATGCTGTTACATTTATGGGGAAAACTGATGAAAAAACCTGTAGGGTAGAGTTAATTTTGTTGAAGCTATCATAAAATATACCAAGATTCCTCTTGTCTGAAAGAAACAAAGAATATAAAATGTCCATTTATATCATGACGCGTACAAAGGCTAATAGTTCTAAAAAGTAAAAACCTGTTGAATCTGTTTCTCCCTCATCTTGACTTGTTGCTCCACAATCGCTCTCAATATCTGTCTTCAATTATCTATCACCCAGGGCAAGACCTTAGAAACCCTCTAAAGCCCTCACCGAAGTACAAACCTGTTGAACTTGTTTCTCCCTCATCTTGACTTGTTGCTCCACAATCTCTCTCAATATCTCTCTTCAATTATATATCATCCAGGGCAAGACCTTAGAAACCCTCTAAAGCCCTCACCGAAGTACAAACCTGTTGAATCTGTTTCTCCCTCATCTCCACTTGATGCTCCACAATATCACTCTTCAATTATATACCATCCAGGGCAAGACCTTAGAAACCCTCTAAAGCCCTCACCGAAGTACAAACCTGTTGAACTTGTTTCTCCCTCATCTTGACTTGTTGCTCCACAATATCTCTCAATATCTCTCTTCAATTATATATCATCCAGGGCAAGACCTTAGAAACCCTCTAAAGCCCTCACCGAAGTACAAACCTGTTGAATCTGTTTCTCCCTCATCTTGACTTGTTGCTCCACAATATCTCTCTTCAATTATATACCATCCAGGGCAAGACCTTAGAAACCCTCTTAAGCCCTCACCGAAGTACAAACCTGTTGAATCTGTTTCTCCCTCATCTCCACTTGTTGCTCCACAATATCTCTCAATATCTCTCTTCAATTATATACCATCCAGGGCAAGACCTTAGAAACCCTCTAAAGCCCTAACCGAAATACAAACCTGTTGAATCTGTTTCTCCCTCATCTTGACTTGTTGATCCACAATATCTCTCTTCAATTATATACCATCCAGGGCAAGACCTTAGAAACCCTCTAAAGCCCTCACCGAAGTACAAACCTGTTGAATCTGTTTCTCCCTCATCTTGACTTGATGCTCCACAATATCTCTCTTCAATTATATACCATCCAGGGCAAGACCTTAGAAACCCTCTAAAGCCCTCACCGAAGTACAAACCTGTTGAATCTGTTTCTCCCTCATCTTGACTTGTTGCTTCACAATCTCTCTCAATATCTCTCTTCAATTATATACCATCCAGGGCAAGACCTTAGAAACCCTCTAAAGCCCTCACCGAAGTACAAACCTGTTGAATCTGTTTCTCCCTCATCTTGACTTGCTGCTCCACAATCTCTCACAATATCTCTCTTCAATTATATATCATCCAGGGCAAGATCTTAGAAGCCATATAAAGCCCTCACCGAAGTACAAACCTTTTGAATCTGTTTCTCCCTCATCTCCACTTGATGCTCCACAATATCTCTCAATATCTCTCTTCAATTATATATCATCCAGGGCAAGATCTTAGAAACCCTCTAAAGCCCTCACTGAAGTACAACCCTGTTGAATCTGTTTCTCCCTCATCTTGACTTGTTGCTCCACAATATCTCTCTTCAATTATATACCATCCAGGGCAAGACCTTAGAAACCCTCTAAAGCCCTCACCGAAGTACAAACCTGTTGAATCTGTTTCTCCCTCATCTTGACTTGTTGCTCCACAATATCTCTCTTCAATTATATACCATCCAGGGCAAGACCTTAGAAACCCTCTTAAGCCCTCACCGAAGTACAAACCTGTTGAATCTGTTTCTCCCTCATCTTGACTTGTTGCTCCACAATATCTCTCTTCAATTATATACCATCAAGGGCAAGACCTTAGAAACCCTCTAAAGCCCTCACCGAAGTACAAACCTGTTGAATCTGTTTCTCCCTCATCTTGACTTGTTGCTCCACAATATCTCTCTTCAATTATATACCATCAAGGGCAAGACCTTAGAAACCCTCTAAAGCCCTCACCGAAGTACAAACCTGTTGAATCTGTTTCTCCCTCATCTTGACTTGTTGCTCCACAATATCTCTCTTCAATTATATACCATCCAGGGCAAGACCTTAGAAACCCTCTAAAGCCCTCACCGAAGTACAAACCTGTTGAATCTGTTTCTCCCTCATCTTGACTTGTTGCTCCACATTATCTCTCTTCAATTATATACCATCAAGGGCAAGATCTTAGAAACCCTCTAAAGCCCTCACCGAAGTACAAACCTGTTGAATCTGTTTCTCCCTCATCTTGACTTGTTGCTCCACAATATCTCTCCTCAATTATATACCATCCAGGGCAAGACCTTAGAAACCCTCTAAAGCCCTCACCGAAGTACAAACCTGTTGAATCTGTTTCTCCCTCATCTTGACTTGTTGCTCCACAATATCTCTCAATATCTCTCTTCAATTATATACCATCCAGGGCAAGAGCTTAGAAACCCTATACAGCCCTCACCGAAGTACAAACCTGTTGAATCTGTTTCTCCCTCATCTTGACTTGTTGCTCCACAATCTCTCTCAATATCTCTCTTCAATTATATATCATCCAGCGCAAGACCTTAGAAACCCTCTAAAGCCCTCACCGAAGTACAAACCTGTTGAATCTGTTTCTCCCTCATCTTGACTTGTTGCTCCACAATCTCTCTCAATATCTCTCTTCAATTATATATCATCCAGGGCAAGACCTTAGAAACCCTCTAAAGCCCTCACCGAAGTACAACCCTGTTGAATCTGTTTCTCCCTCATCTTGACTTGTTGCTCCACAATATCTCTCCTCAATTATATACCATCCAGGGCAAGACCTTAGAAACCCTCTAAAGCCCTCACCGAAGTACAACCCTGTTGAATCTGTTTCTCCCTCATCTTGACTTGTTGCTCCACAATATCTCTCCTCAATTATATACCATCCAGGGCAAGACCTTAGAAACCCTCTAAAGCCCTCACCGAAGTACAAACCTGTTGAATCTGTTTCTCCCTCATCTTGACTTGTTGCTCCACATTATCTCTCTTCAATTATATACCATCAAGGGCAAGATCTTAGAAACCCTCTAAAGCCCTCACCGAAGTACAAACCTGTTGAATCTGTTTCTCCCTCATCTTGACTTGTTGCTCCACAATATCTCTCCTCAATTATATACCATCCAGGGCAAGACCTTAGAAACCCTCTAAAGCCCTCACCGAAGTACAAACCTGTTGAATCTGTTTCTCCCTCATCTTGACTTGTTGCTCCACAATATCTCTCAATATCTCTCTTCAATTATATACCATCCAGGGCAAGAGCTTAGAAACCCTATACAGCCCTCACCGAAGTACAAACCTGTTGAATCTGTTTCTCCCTCATCTTGACTTGTTGCTCCACAATCTCTCTCAATATCTCTCTTCAATTATATATCATCCAGCGCAAGACCTTAGAAACCCTCTAAAGCCCTCACCGAAGTACAAACCTGTTGAATCTGTTTCTCCCTCATCTTGACTTGTTGCTCCACAATCTCTCTCAATATCTCTCTTCAATTATATATCATCCAGGGCAAGACCTTAGAAACCCTCTAAAGCCCTCACCGAAGTACAACCCTGTTGAATCTGTTTCTCCCTCATCTTGACTTGTTGCTCCACAATATCTCTCCTCAATTATATACCATCCAGGGCAAGACCTTAGAAACCCTCTAAAGCCCTCACCGAAGTACAAACCTGTTGAATCTGTTTCTCCCTCATCTTGACTTGTTGCTCCACAATATCTCTCCTCAATTATATACCATCCAGGGCAAGACCTTAGAAACCCTCTAAAGCCCTCACAGAAGTACAAACCTGTTGAATCTGTTTCTCCCTCATCTTGACTTGTTGCTCCACAATCTCTCTCAATATCTCTCTTCAATTATATATCATCCAGCGCAAGACCTTAGAAACCCTCTAAAGCCCTCACCGAAGTACAAACCTGTTGAATCTGTTTCTCCCTCATCTTGACTTGTTGCTCCACAATCTCTCTCAATATCTCTCTTCAATTATATATCATCCAGGGCAAGACCTTAGAAACCCTCTAAAGCCCTCACCGAAGTACAAACCTGTTGAATCTGTTTCTCCCTCATTTTGACTTGTTGCTCCACAATATCTCTCTTCAATTATATACCATCCAGGGCAAGACCTTAGAAACCCTCTAAAGCCCTCACCGAAGTACAACCCTGTTGAATCTGTTTCTCCCTCATCTTGACTTGTTGCTCCACAATATCTCTCCTCAATTATATACCATCCAGGGCAAGACCTTAGAAACCCTCTAAAGCCCTCACCGAAGTACAAACCTGTTGAATCTGTTTCTCCCTCATCTTGACTTGTTGCTCCACAATATCTCTCCTCAATTATATACCATCCAGGGCAAGACCTTAGAAACCCTCTAAAGCCCTCACCGAAGTACAAACCTGTTGAATCTGTTTCTCCCTCATCTTGACTTGTTGCTCCACAATCTCTCTCAATATCTCTCTTCAATTATATACCATCCAGGGCAAGACCTTAGAAACCCTCTAAAGCCCTCACCCAAGTACAAACCTGTTGAATCTGTTTCTCCCTCATCTTGACTTGTTGCTCCACAATATCTCTCCTCAATTATATACCATCCAGGGCAAGACCTTAGAAACCCTCTAAAGCCCTCACCGAAGTACAAACCTGTTGAATCTGTTTCTCCCTCATCTTGACTTGTTGCTCCACAATATCTCTCTTCAATTATATACCATCCAGGGCAAGACCTTAGAAACCCTATAAAGCCCTCACCGAAGTACAAAAACTGTTGAATCTGTTTCTCCCTCATCTTGACTTGTTGCTCCACAATATCTCTCCTCAATTATATACCATCCAGGGCAAGACCTTAGAAACCCTCTAAAGCCCTCACCGAAGTACAAACCTGTTGAATCTGTTTCTCCCTCATCTTGACTTGTTGCTCCACAATATCTCTCAATATCTCTCTTCAATTATATACCATCCAGGGCAAGAGCTTAGAAACCCTATACAGCCCTCACCGAAGTACAAACCTGTTGAATCTGTTTCTCCCTCATCTCCACTTGTTGCTCCACAATATCTCTCAATATCTCTCTTCAATTATATACCATCCAGGGCAAGACCTTAGAAACCCTCTAAAGCCCTCACCGAAATACAAACCTGTTGAATCTGTTTCTCCCTCATCTTGACTTGTTGATCCACAATATCTCTCTTCAATTATATACCATCCAGGGCAAGACCTTAGAAACCCTCAAAAGCCCTCACTGAAGTACAAACCTGTTGAATCTGTTTCTCCCTCATCTTGACTTGATGCTCCACAATATCTCTCTTCAATTATATACCATCCAGGGCAAGACCTTAGAAACCCTCTAAAGCCCTCACCGAAGTACAAACCTGTTGAATCTGTTTCTCCCTCATCTTGACTTGTTGCTCCACAATCTCTCTCAATATCTCTCTTCAATTATATATCATCCAGGGCAAGATCTTAGAAACCCTCTAAAGCCCTCACCGAAGTACAAACCTGTTGAATCTGTTTCTCCCTCATCTTGACTTGTTGCTCCACAATATCTCTCCTCAATTATATACCATCCAGGGCAGGACCTTAGAAACCCTCTAAAGCCCTCACAGAAGTACAAACCTGTTGAATCTGTTTCTCCCTCATCTTGACTTGTTGCTCCACAATCTCTCTCAATATCTCTCTTCAATTATATACCATCCAGGGCAAGACCTTAGAAACCCTCTAAAGCCCTCACCCAAGTACAAACCTGTTGAATCTGTTTCTCCCTCATCTTGACTTGTTGCTCCACAATATCTCTCCTCAATTATATACCATCCAGGGCAAGACCTTAAAAACCCTCTAAAGCCCTCACCGAAGTACAAACCTGTTGAATCTGTTTCTCCCTCATCTTGACTTGTTGATCCACAATATCTCTCCTCAATTATATACCATCCAGGGCAAGACCTTAGAAACCCTCTAAAGCCCTCACCGAAGTACAAACCTGTTGAATCTGTTTCTCCCTCATCTTGACTTGTTGCTCCACAATATCTCTCCTCAATTATATACCATCCAGGGCAAGACCTTAGAAACCCTCTAAAGCCCTCACCGAAGTACAAACCTGTTGAATCTGTTTCTCCCTCATCTTGACTTGTTGCTCCACAATATCTCTCTTCAATTATATACCATCCAGGGCAAGACCTTAGAAACCCTATAAAGCCCTCACCGAAGTACAAACCTGTTGAATCTGTTTCTCCCTCATCTTGACTTGTTGCTCCACAATATCTCTCCTCAATTATATACCATCCAGGGCAAGACCTTAGAAACCCTCTAAAGCCCTCACCGAAGTACAAACCTGTTGAATCTGTTTCTCCCTCATCTTGACTTGTTGCTCCACAATATCTCTCCCCAAATATAGACCATCCAGGGCAAGACCTTAGAAACCCTCTAAAGCCCTCACCGAAGTACAAACCTGTTGAATCTGTTTCTCCCTCATCTTGACTTGTTGCTGAACCATTTCCTCCCTCAACATGGTTTCCTCACGCAACTTCCGCTCCAGTGCTTCTCTCTTCTGTCTTTCCTCGTGCAGCGCCACCATCTCGGCCTCCCGCAGATGCACCTTGGATACACAGATGGTCATCAACATCTACATCATCATCATCATCATTGTCATCATAATCAACATCAATATCATCAACAACCTCATCATCATCAGCATCATCAACATCATAATCAGCATCATCAACATCATCATCATCAACATCATCAACATCAACATCATCAACATCAACATCATCATCAACATCAACATCAACATCATCATCAACATCATCATCATCATCATCATCATCATCATCATCAACATCAACATCATTGTCATCATCATTGTCATCATCAACGTGGTGCTTAAAGGCACTGTAGCAGGTTCCTCACTTTGCAATTTATATAGTGGAGAGTAACGAAACATATATAAAGCCATGGGTAACCGAGGATGCTGGCAAAGGAGTCTGCACACAACATTTCAGCTTGCTAGAGCTTTTTGTACTGGAGAAGACATAAAAGAAGGTTTTCAGGTCATGACCCCTTTGACTCATATTTGGGGTCACACGGTCAACAGTTTAGAATCACAATTGCCTAATGAGTCTGCACACAACATTTATTTCTCTAGAGCTTTTCATACTTGAGAAGAAAATGAAAACAGGTTTTCAGGTCATGACCCTTGTGACCCATATTTGGGGTCACAGGGTTACCAAACCTACAATTTAGAACCCCTTTATGCCAAGGAGTCTGCACACAACATTTATTTCTCTAGAGATTTTCATACTTGAGAAGAAGATGAAAATAGGTTTTCAGGTCATGACCCCTGTGACCCTCATTTGGGGGTCAAAGGGTCACGAAATCTACAATTTAGAATCCCAATTGGCAAAGGAGTCTGCAAACAACGTTTCAGCTCTCTAGACCTTTTGGAACTGAAGAAGAAGATGAAAATAAGTTTTGAAGGCTATGACCCCTGTGACATGGGGTCACAGGGTCACCAAATCTACAATTTAGAATCCCCATTGGTCAAGGAGTCTGGACACAAGATTTCATCTCTCAAAATTGTTCGAACCGAAAAAGATGGAAATAGGTTTTTAATGTTGTGACCCATGTGACCTTATTTGGGGTCAAAGGGTCACCAAATATTCTCTACAATTCAGAATTCCCAATAGCCAAGGAGTCTGCAGACAATATTTCAGCCTGAAGTCGAAAAAGCGAAATGTTTACAGACGGACGGACGGACAGACAGACGGACACTGGACACCTTCCAATACCATAAGTCCATCAGCCCTTTGAGCTAAAAAGCCATGGGTTTGTATAAAAAATATATAAATGTATATGTATATTTGTATCTGCAAGAAATCCGTCTTACTTTCAGATAATTCCATGTTGTTAGTTTATAAGTTAGATAAACCATGTTCCAATATCAAAATTCCACCCAAAAAGCCTGTCTTAGTTTGAGATAACTTCTTACTATATAAACCATGTTTTCCTCTTTTTCTGGTCATGCTTTATTCTACAATTACCTTGTCAGACAGACATTATGCAGAACACCTAAACTCTCATGAAGAAAAATAAAATATGTATATATATATCTGTATATATACCTGTTCCTCCACCAGGTGTCGCTTGTCAGCCTGGGCCTGGGCTAGAAGACGTTCGAGCTCCGCCAGCTTTTCGAGTTGGTCCTCTCCGCTACTGACACTGCAATGACAGATGGAGGAAATTAGAGTTAAATTGATATATATATATATATATATATATATCCTGGCGCCCCTTAATCGGAATATAGTATTTATAGATTAAGAAATACATCACGTATAGAACACTTTCACAACAATATAAATTGCACGGTGATATCTTAACAACATTTGCTAAAAAGATTTAGACCAATCTTTTCAATATTTAACATCATTTGCAAATAGACCCGAAACAGAAGACTTTTAGTGCAAGTCAAATATCATTATATAATGTTCGTAAATTACTAAACAAGATATTGAAATTTATTATTTGTTGCGGTATGCCAAAACGTTTTATTTGTTACAATGAATCTATTCACCATTACAAATTCACTCAAATCAATATCTATTAAACATTTGAATGACATGTAATAAGTTCACACTCACTGACCAACCAAATTTATCGATTTATTTTCCTCTTGCGAATACATGTATTGTAATTTTTTGCAATTGATTCTATTATGTTTAATTTCACTGCATATGTACACACTTTATTGACAACAGACCAAGGAAGCATAGTTATATAGTCAGTTGATTTCATAATGGGTCATTCATCAAATATAATCAATCAAAATAACATTACAACAATTAAATTTTCATCACCAACAATAAACCCTCTATCTGATGAATTTACAATTCCTGAATATCTGAATACCGACTGCTGAACTAATCACTGACAAAACACCCTGAGTGGACAGTTTACAGGTGTTTCAACTTGCTACAGAGAGGGATCTATCATGTATTTTTGTGGAAACGAAATTCGAG
Organism: Gibbula magus; assembly: GCA_936450465.1. Lineage (NCBI taxonomy): Eukaryota > Metazoa > Mollusca > Gastropoda > Trochida > Trochidae > Gibbula > Gibbula magus. The sequence continues at coordinate 69,704,238 of OW388298.1, forward strand.
AGAACATTCCTGTTTACTCATATCAAAGAAATAAAAGACGAGTTGGCGTGAATTATCGTTGAATAAAACATAGCAGGGAACATAAAACACGAATTCCTCCTGTCGTAGAACATGTTAACTAGCAATCGAAACAATCACAGTGACGTAAAATATGACATCATTTGTTAAGCGACGCTCTTTTGACGTTCTAAATCACGAGCATATACTTTTATTGTCTCATAAATCATGCTGTCAGTCCCATTGGCCGCCTGTGTGTTATTGCTGTGGGTATCTTATATATGGTACTTATACATACCTATTGCATATTGTAACATGGTTTTGGTGTATCCTTGATTCTGATTGGTTTATTTGCCTATGTTGAATTACAATGAATACCCGCAAATTACTTGGGGCGAATCACCGCGAACATATACATCATGTTCACAAGATTCGGCCTGACTCAAAATTTAATTCTTCTATTTCTCTTAATATATGCCCCTTACTCAAATTTGACAGGTGGCATTGTCATATTCTAACTTGTGTATAGCAGTATAGGTAACAAATAACTCTCAAACATAATCAATTTCAAGTAAATAAAATGTTTTCAACTAGTAAGATTTCTCCAAGTTTGACGCCTTCTTCCATGCGGTTGTGTTTACCGAATGCCGTTGCCATGGCATGACGTCATAGTGATCAACCGTTTTGACGTCACAATCCTAGCGTCATTGTCACAATGGGTTAGGGCAAGTTTAAGATTTTTGTTCCTAGGTATTTTACTGTGTTGATGTCGTAGATAAATGTTCATCGCCATCTAAAAGGAAACGTGAATATTGTGAAGTGAACATAGTCGAGCGACACTTTTTGAGCTTATGTGTAAATTGTTGCTAATGTACATATTACGCCGAGTATTTACATTTGTTTTGACCTGACCACACCTCTGACAAAAATGGAACAGTCGCTAACGCCGTCGGTTTTAAACTAAATTTGCGGGTGTTGAATAGCAATGAATCCCGGAAATTTTACAAACGCAACTATTTATCTTATAGATATTAAACTAGTGTAATACCGCCGCACGTATGACGTCACAATAGTTCGAGGTTATGACGTCACAATGGGAGTAATGTCGTCACAGTGGTATCGAATTTGGTATAAATCAATGTTGAACATATTACTGAGGATAATGTTTCTATGACTTCATTCTTTAAAATGTTATAAAGGCGAACGAAGTGAAGCCATTCATCTGTGCTAGGAGTATGGAAAGATTTGCTACAGCACAACACAACATTGTTGATTAGTTTAATGATACCATATATATATAATGAGAAGTGAAGCCATTCATCTGCTCTACGAGTATGGAAAGCTTTCCTACAGCACAACACAACATTGTTGATAAGTTTAATGATACCATATATGTTACTTTATGAATATTCGAAAAACGCATATGTTATTATTTTGAACCAATAAAATTAGTACATACAGCGTTTTCCATTTCACGTTGTTCAAAATAGCAAGATGGCAGACAATAAGTGACAAAACTGCCTCTATAACGTCAGTACATAAACAAGGTGAGGTGAGGTGAGTTGGGGTTTAACGTTGCTTTTCAAGAGTATTTCACTTATATCGCAGCTGCTAGTATTACGGCAGGGAGAAAGCCTGCAATGCCATGTGGCTATGCATTGCAGTGAAACCTGTGAGCAACAGCTGGAACTAGCGAACCATTACCTTACCGAGTGTAGAACAGTTCTCTACTGCAGACAAAGTTGCTGTGTCCCTAGCGGGATTCGAACCCCAGACCTCTTGATCCGAAGCCGAACGCGCTAAAAATTACGCCATCCCGCCCCCCTCAGCACATAAACAAAACTGTGGAAACTTTGATAGAACCTACCCTTACGTCTTAGAAGAACATCCACTTAGCAGTTTAACTGAGTTCCAATTCTATTGACAAGTACAAATGAACAGGTTAAAGGAGCTGTAGCATGCAGTTCTCACTTAAATAAAGTGCTATCACAAAGTGTTACCAATGGCTAAATGATTCTCCTGAATCAATAAAAAGAGTTCTAAAATGAAAGTACATGGTTAACTAACCCAGGGTCACAGGATTGGTTTGACGAGACAGAACCCGATGAGTGGGCTTTGCCGAAGCTGAAAGCTCCCGAGCGGGGTGACGCAGTGAGGGATAGCCTCGCCAAGATGTTAAACATGGCATTCACGGCGCAGTGTTCCACAGAGGAGGTTGTACAGATAAATTGTTGCGATAAATTGGCCCCTCCTTTAGTAAACATAGAAGTTTGGGCCGAAGTCAACAAGAAGGCACATAATGACAAAACGCTCAGAGAGGTACAGAACCTGATAACGGCAGGCGTGTTGCCTATCTTTAAAGCTTGCTGAAGACGCTAAACTAGCAAAGGAGACTAGAACCTGCCTCCAGGATGCCCTACTTCTGTTTGGTCAAGCCTAATTTGCCCTTAGTATCAGGAGACGCTACCTCCTCCGTCCGCATCTTAAGTGCACCTACGCCAAACTGTGTTCCCTTACTACACCTATCACTTCACTCCTTTTCGGGGTCGACATCGCTAAAGAGATGAAGAGGTGCGAATCCTCTATCAGGGTCACCCGAGACGCCATGTGGGTTTCTTCCCGTGGACAGGGTTTCCAACAAAGAAGAGGTCGGTATCAGCCATATCAGCAGTACAGCCAGTACTCCGGTCAGGCTTCGAGGAGAGGTTTCCAGCCGTATAGAGGGCAGATGAGAGGCAGGGCTAGGGGTAGAGCCCGTCCAACTGCGACAGCAACGACTAGCGCCCAAACCCCAAACGAGTAGACTCCCAAGTCAAGGTGAGTACTGTTGGCGAGATCAAATTTTGTTTTAATGAGTGGCTGGAATTCACTAACGATAGATGGGTGCTAGATTCTGTAGTGGGATACAAGATCGATTTTATGGATACTCCCTGTCAATACAACCTTCCCAGGGAGATAAACTTTAATGAGTCTGAGAAACGGATAGTGGATAGAGAGGTTTGTGAACTGGTGACGAAAGGGGCAGTGGTTCAATGCGCCCCCGAGGAGGGGGATTTTGTTTCCAATATCTTCCTCACGGTCAAAGCTAACGGCAAGTTCAGACCAGTCATTAATTTGAGAGACCTCAATCAGTATGTCGTTTATGAGCATTTTAAGCAAGAACATTTTGGTATTGTGCTGGACCTTATCCAAAGGGGTGACTACTTCTGTTCTGTAGATTTGAAAGATGCTTATTTTTCGGTCCCTATTCATTCCGATTTTCAGAAATATATATTCTGGCGAGAGCGGATGTACAAGTTTGTGGTCTTACCTTTTGGGTTGAGTTCCTCCCCACGTGTTTTCGCAACAATTTTGAAACCAATTTATGCTCATTTACGACAATCTGGTATCAGATGCCCTTATTATATTGACGATTCTTTAGTTCTGAACGCGTCTAGGGAGGGTTGTGCTCAACATTCAAATACCCTGGCAACCACACTCGAATATGTAGGTTTCACGGTCAATAGAGAGAAATCAGTTCTCATACCGTCTCAAAACATTACCTTTCTTGGGTTTATTATCGACTCAGTCTCATTTAAAGTGTATCTCCCCAAGAAGAAAGTTGTATTGGCATCATTTATTGGTCTAGATGTCAATGCGTTTCATGCGGTCCTGGAAGCCCCCTTGTATTATAGGGCTTTGGAGAGAGACAAGGTCTTAGGTCTAGAGTGTAATTACTCTTTTGAGGACAAGGCTTATCTGAGTGATGAGAGCTGTACGGAACTTTGCTGGTGGTGTGATAACGTCCGGGCGTCCAACGGCAAGATTATCAGACCAACCCCTATAGGATCTGTGGTTCAAACAGACGCTTCACTTGAGGGCTGGGGTGCATTTTGTGTGTCCTCTGGTTCCCAGGCAGGGGGTAGGTGGTCTGAGACTGAACAGGGTTCTCACATTAACGTGCTGGAGTTATTGGCTATATCTCTTGCTCTGAAAACTCTATACTCAAGTGATTCGGATAAACATGTCTTGGTCCAATCTGATAGCCAAGTTGCTTGTGCTTATGTGTCAAATATGGGTGGAATGGCGTGTAGGAAAATGGATAGTTTGGCTAAGGAAATTTGGTCTTGGTGCTTAGCCAGAAACCTGTATCTGTCGGCCCAATATATCCCAGGAAATCAAAATGTTGAAGCGGATTATCTATCTAGACATTTTTCGGATTCCACAGAATGGATGCTAAAAACGCAAATTTTTAGGAGAATTTGCAACATGACTTTTGAACCTAACGTAGATTTGTTCGCTTCACGACTAAATAGACAACTAGACTGTTTTGTTTCATGGAATCCTGAACCCGAGTGCTTGGCAGTTGAGGCTTTTTCGATTCCCTGGACTGGGTTTCTACCTTACATTTTCCCCCCTTTCCATCTCATACCTAGAATTCTTAATAAAATTAGGGAAGTTGAGTCGAGAAAGCTATTCTGATAGTGCCATTTTGGCCATCACAGGTCTGGTTCTCTGAACTTATGCATTATCTTGTTTCTCTCCCCATCAGACTCCCCAGGCACAAGGACTTGCTGACCTTGGCCCACAGCGGAGACCTACACCCGATGGCGTCAACTTTACAGCTGACCGCGACTATTTTCTCAGGAGACGGTGCTCTCTCCAGGGACTTCCAGCACAAATTACAGACACTATCCTCAACTCCTGGCGAGCTGGGACTCGCAAACCATACGACTTGGCTTGGAGGAAGTGGGTGGTTTGGTGCAGTGGACGGAGTTCGAATCCCGTTTCAACGACTGAAAGTGTTGTTATGAACCTTTTATTTTGTCTGCACAAGAAAGGAAGAGCTTTTAGTACTGTGAACAGTTATAAGGCTATGCTCATAGAGACCCTTAGGTTAATAGGGAATTCCTGGTGCTCTAACTTGTTATTTTTACCTCGGTTTATGAAAGGAATTCAAAACGCAACAACATCTAGGCCAAAGTATGTTTTTACTCGGGATGTCGCAGTGGTTCTGAGGTGTTTAGAAACGCTGTTTCCATTGAGTTCGTTATCGCTGAAAATGTTGTCTTTTAGGCTAGTAACTATTATTGCCCTATCTATTGCACCTAGGGCTCAAACGGTGTGTGCACTTAATGTGGATAACATGCTTTGAAGTGCTGAACAGATCAGCTTTTGTTTCACGAACATTCTCAAGACTTCCAGACAGGGAAGATCTTACAAAGTATATTTTAAACACTACCCCAGGGAATCGGTGTGTGTGATGCATACGTTACTTCATTATCTCAAGGTGACAAAGGATCTTAGATCCTCCCCGCAATTGATTTTCTCCTACAAGACTTTTCTTCCTGTTTCGACAAGTACGGTTGCCCGATGGTTGAGGCAGGTGTTGTCTCTGAGTGGGGTGGATACCGATCGATTCAAGGCACACTCCTTCAGGGGGGCCGTGGCTTCGGCTGCACTGCGGGATGGCTGCTCGCTCAAGGATGTGCTTGACACAGCTGACTGGTCGTCAGCCAAGATCTTTCATTAATATTATTTCAGAGAGATAGAAAGTCAATCTTTCTCTGAGGCAGTCCTGGGATGACTCTTGTATTCCTGCAAAATATCTGAGAGATGAATAAAACATGGTACTTTGAAGGTGATTTTGTCTTCTTTAAAGATGCTAGATTGATATGCGTAAGCCGAAGGCTTAATGGAAAATAATGCCCCCCCCCCCCCCCATCCAAGATTTATTGATGGATGGGGGTCATTATTGGAATTAGCCGGAGGCTAAGCATATCAAGCTACCCACCCTACTTTATTTAGTAGTTTATGTTTACCCGCCCTTGTCTTGTGGCGACAATCACCTTCTCTTTAAAAAATGATCAGCTCGCGCCACACTTCCGGGTGCGTGCGCAGGGGGTATCACGTGATAGACACGTGATTAGGGCAAACAAATCTCTTTAAATAGCGTAAGTACGGAACATGGAGCAACATGCTAGATTGATATGCTTAGCCTCCAGCTAATTCCAATAATGACCCCCATCCATCAATAAATCTTGGATAGGGGGGCATCTTTGAGCATCTGACTATCCACCTTTTATATGAATGGTTTCAACACTGCCTTATCTTTAACAAAATTCTTAACATTGTTGACTGTTACCAATCCTGTCGGTGATGTTACCCTTTATTAATGATGTATGAAATTATTATCAAAAAATGTCCAAAATCTAAGTCGGTAAAAAAAATACACTTAATTTTTCCAAAAAATTTTCAACCTAAAATTAGCCGAGAAATTGCATTAATTGGTAAAGGTGTTTTCCAGTCTAAATATAGATCCAGTCTATTAGTTTCAAGCGCAAAGCATTATGGTCTAGCTCACACAGAGTAAACAAAGACACGAAAGAATAACGACAAGTATGAGCAATGAAAGAAATCGAAATATATATTTTTTTGCCGGTTATTTATTTACCATTTCATTTTATTATGTATTTGCTTCAGATATTGAAATAATTGTTTTACCCAAATAGGTATTTTTCTTGAATTTTATAATTAATGACAGTAAACCAAATTCATAATTTGCTGGTCTTATCTCAATAAAAAGTCCAATAAACAGGCAATAATTTGTATATTCTCATGACATTTAGAAACATTGTTTGTAAAGCAATCGTTACATTCAGTAATGTTTGTCAAGGGTAACTTGCAAGAGAGACACGTGCAGCACGTGCAGCACATGGGTTGTTATGGCGACTTGCGCTAGAGACGAGCCTTCACGCTTCTGAAGCGCCAACTGTTTGTGTAGTACGTTATAGCAAAAAAGGAAGTGGTACTTCTCTTTGAAACCAAATTGCATTACATTGTCGTGATATGAAAATTATTTAACATATGCCATGTTGTAGATAAAAGATTTCTCTGGCGATTGACATTATAAGTATATTTTCCAAAAAATTCTTTTAATTTGAAACACTAACATCCTTGATGGCTCTTTAAGAACCCATGAAATAACTTTTGGCAAGATTTGGAACTTTTTCTAAATATTCATCTTCAATGTAATATTACTTTTACAAAATGTATATTCTCAAACAGTGAAATTCTTTATCATACCATTCTTCTAGCCAAAAGATTTATTTTTATTACCTACGAGGGCAATCATATTGGGGTTCATATTTTTCATCCGATGCCCTAGGGCAAAATATCACTTTGTCACAATACTATGACGTCACGCGTCGTCTATGACGTTGCGTTCTAAATCCTGCGAAGGTGAGTCAACAGTCTATGGTTGAACGTGATTTTAGTGTTTTTTCATTAATTTCACGACTTCAGTAATAAACAGAATAGCATATTCGTCTCTATATCATACTATGTTTACAACACTCATGCCTGAATATCGGTATATCCCTCGCTCTCGCTCGGGAAATACTAATATTCAGGAACTCGTGTCGTAAACATAGTATGACAGACTCAGACGTGTTTATGTATACTTACCTGTACTGCAGCAATGTTGGTAAGACATGCTCTTTCCTGGGACCTCGGTATCAGATATATATATATATAACTCCTATAAAACTAGCTCCCGTTACAGTATCTATATTACTGTGAATAGCAGACTCGGACGTGTTTATGTATACTTACCTGTACTGCAGCAATGTTGGTAAGACATGCTCTTTCCTTGGACCTCGGTATCAGATATATATGTATATATAACTCCTATAAAACTAGCTCCCGTTACAGTATCTAGATTACTGTGAATAGCAGACTCGGACGTGTTTATGTATACTTACCTGTACTGCAGCAATGTTGGTAAGACATGCTCTTTCCTGGGACCTCGGTATCAGATATATATATAGATATATATAACTCCTATAAAACTAGCTCCCGTTAAGTATCTATATTACTGTGAATAGCAGACTCAGACGTGTTTATGTATACTTACCTGTACTGCAGCAATGTTGGTAATACATGCTCTTTCCTTGGACCTCGGTATCAGATATATATATGTGTATATATAACTCCTATAAAACTAGCTCCCGTTACAGTATCTATATTACTGTGAATAGCAGACTCGGACGTGTTTATGTATACTTACCTGTACTGCAGCAATGTTGGTAAGACATGCTCTTTCCTTGGACCTCGGTATCAGATATATATATGTATACATAACTCCTATAAAACTAGCTCCCGTTACAGTATCTAGATTACTGTGAATAGCAGACTCGGACGTGTTTATGTATACTTACCTGTACTGCAGCAATGTTGGTAATACATGCTCTTTCCTTGGACCTCGGTGTCAGATATATATATGTATATATAACTCCTATAAAACTAGCTCCCGTTACAGTATCTATATTACTGTGAATAGCAGACTCAGACGTGTTTATGTATACTTACCTGTACTGCAGCAATGTTGGTAATACATGCTCTTTCCTTGGACCTCGGTGTCAGATATATATATGTATATATAACTCCTATAAAACTAGCTCCCGTTACAGTATCTATATTACTGTGAATAGCAGACTCAGACATGTTTATGTATACTTACCTGTACTGCAGCAATGTTGGTAATACATGCTCTTTCCTTGGACCTCGGTGTCAGATATATATATGTATATATAACTCCTATAAAACTAGCTTCCGTTACAGTATCTAGATTACTGTGAATAGCAGACTCGGACGTGTTTATGTATACTTACCTGTACTGCAGCAATGTTGGTAAGACATGCTCTTTCTTGGGACCTCGGTATCAGATATTATTGAGCTTTGTAGTGCTTTTGAGTTGTATATGATGACCACAAAGCAACAAACTGATAGAAATCTATTGTTTACTATCAACTGCTCTTGCAATGTCAACCCAGCTGGAAGCGCCTCTAAAGTCGTCATTAGCTGCTCTATGTATCTTTCTAAATCACTGCCTGTTGTTTTTCTCTTAGGATTATCATTTGGTACGACGAGAAAGCAGGATACAAGATCAGTTCGTCAAACTTCGACGGATCTGATATCAAGAGGATTGTGACTGTTTTTGGACTGGCATTAGATGAAAGAAGTAAGTTTATACTCATCAAAAGTAGATGCCATTATAAGTGATTTTTTGTTATGATACAGCACAATTTGTACCATCCTCGCGTCACATGCTTGAAAACATTTCCAATTTTGTTTATGGAAATTATGTTTCACCCTTAGAAGAAAATGACAATCTGCACTTTATTAGACCGGACTTTATTAGATTGAATACGGAAATGTTTTCTTGTCAAAAGTAATTTTTGTATGTGTCAAACTTTTGTTTTACCTGATGGATAATACAACTTTTCTATCACTGATTTATTAATTGATTTCAATTTCAACTTTCTTCAATTGGTGACCAGGTCGTACTTAACCTTTAACTAATACATTTGACAAAGCTACCGTTACTACGGTTAACCTTAACTCCCATTATTTAACGTTGAACTAAGGTTACCTTAATGACTTACGATCACCTAAGTGCTTTCTGATTGAGGCCCAGATGCAATTTCACAATGCCACGCTCCTTCTTTACAGTCGCTTCATTGTAATTGATTAAAATACCATCTTACCAAAGAAACCAGAAATCAAATTGAGAGAATATAATTGTATCATAATATGCTCTAACATGAAGGTATCTGAAAAATGATATAAAATTTATATCTAATTGATAAAATTTGTGACAATTGTCAACAGAGCGTGACACAATAGGAGGGATAAAAGCGCATCCATTATACTACAGGCTGACATACACAGTAGGAGTAGACCGACTAGAATCCAACATGTGTCGAACGACCACCAATTTTCCTGGTACGAATATGTTATCTCCATAATATAAACTTAACCAATTGTGTCTTAATTCCATGTATTAAGGACAACTGTTTGTCTTGTATTTCTTGTCTAGATGATGTACTGTACTGGAGCGTGACCTGGTCTGGCACAATCAGCTCAGTCTTCCTGAACGGAACCAACAGAAGAGTCCTTTATAATGATAACAACAAGTACCTGTATGACATCGTTCTCCTTGAAAACACCATGTACTTCTTAGCAGAGAATGACCGGTATGAACTCCTACAAGGAGGATATCTGTTTTGTATTACCTAGGAGAAAATAATACTTTGACTTCATATTACGACAATGACGTTGCTTTCTAAAGGTGGATATGGCTTGTTACTTGTCCAAGTTTCAAAGAAGATTAACTTTGGTGTTAAATAGAATATTAGATACTTGTCTATATCCAAATATGTTTCCAATAGTGTTGCCTTTTCAAGTGTTAAAACAATTAATAATTATGTAAGTCTATAAATGAAAAATGGATTTGGGTTTGTGCACGCACATCGCATCAAAGTTGCTTGGGTATATGGAAATGATCCCCGTCTGCCAGTCCGCGATCCGGGTTACGTTTCATGATCAGAAGTCAAAAACAGTTAGGGCTAGCTATATGGAACTTGGTATGTGGAACAGTCATCATGTGAAGAGGTGCCTTTTACATCTTTAGAATTTTATTTTTAGTCTTTTCCATGGAAAAATACTTTAAAATTTCGTTTCTAGACCAGAAATAAAAAAAAGTTTGCATGGATTTCACAATGGTTTTTAAAATATTACTTCCATAACTGTTATTGAATACTTTAGCAAATATTATATATTTGATTACTAATGAGTGATTTAAGGTTTATTTAGGCATGAATTTGCATAGTCAACGTTAAGTATATTTTAAATTTTTCCGATTTGGCGGGGGATATAGTAGACTCTGTTTGTTTTTGACCTTTGAAACCTATTGAAATTTATCTGAAAGAATGCTTCATACCTGTGGAAAATACCTAAGGTAAGTTTATATTCCTGACCAAAGGTTCGGGGTAGATACTAGTGTCAGAAGACATTTTTTTCTATTTCCTCGTTTCTTTTCAAATCGTGCACAAATCATCTACATTACTTGGAGAATTGCAGTGCCCAATTGCAAGCGATTTTGTGATTTTGTAATATGATTGACAAATTTCTGTATGTTGCAGTTACATATATTACATACTTATATATTCCCAGATCTAAGCTTATCAATTTCAGAAAAAAACTAATCATCCAATTATTTAGCTCGCCAGGCCTTAAAGGACCGATGGTCTTATGACATGGTGTCTGGTGTCCACCCGTCGGTGTATCCGTCCATTCAACCATCCATCCGTAAACTTTTCGCTTTTTTTAACCATTCACTCTAGAGAGCTGAAACATTGAAAACAGACTGTAAACAGCTTTAGTAAGTTGAAATGTTGTGTACATAGTCCTTGGCAAATGGGGAACTTAAATTGTAAATTTGGTGACCCTGTGCTCCCAAAATGGAGTCATGATGTCATGGCCTAAAAAAAAATATTTTCATTTTACGTACATATACTAGGAGAGGTGAATTGAGTTACAAGGAAATGCGCATGTTTGACCCAGCTGATCAAATCTTGACCCAAAACGGTCCTATGTTTTGAGACAGACAGGGGTATGTGAGCTGCGCTCACTTTTGCCTTGTTTATTATGTTTATCTCAATACTAAGGTACCAGGCTTTCAAAACCTTTCCCTGCGCTTCATCCGTCTTAAACAATTTAAACTTCTTTCCAGAGCTTGATGAGTTAATACACCCAACAGTACACATTATACAATAACAAGTCCGAAATTACACCGAATTCTTCGTATTCAACCGATTCTTCCTCTACACTAATATTTTACCATCCACTGCGCTGGCGCACCGTAGAGAATATTTGACGTCACAGCCCAAACTGGCCAAGACTACCGGCAAATATGCATATGAGCACAGGCAACAGTCGATGTGGTTGTTATATCGCATAATTAGTTATTAAACATAACTTTCAATATTATTTTCGGGGGAATATGTTTTTAGAAGTAGAGATTTTATTACAACAGAATATAAATCTTTACAAATATTATCATTTAATATCCTCAATATTCACTATCATTCCAGGGTGCACCGTATGTTGATAGATGGGAGCAATGTGGAGGAGATACAGTCAACGTCAGAATTCATATTCCTGTTTGGTTTGGTCGTCCTTGAAAACAAAAATCTTGGTGGGTAAAGTTAATTTAATTATCAAAAACTCTATGATCTTTCACAATGTATTTAAACTTTTCACTGCCATCAATTCACCTAACGCCCTTTTCTGTAACTGTTTTGATGGGAAGTAATAGTTCCCTGAAATTGATGGTTAGTAATGGAGTTTGCTTACGCCACTTAAAAGTTCCCAGAAGTTGATGGTAAGTAATGGAGTTTGCTTACGCCACTTAAAATTGTCCTATAGTTGATGGGAAGTTATGGAGTTTGCTTACTCCACTGAAAAGTTCCCTGAAGTTGATGGTAAGTAATGGAGTTTGCTTACGCCACTTAAAATTGTCCTATAGTTGATGGGAAGTTATGGAGTTTGCTTAATGCACTGAAAAGTTCCCTGAAGCTGATGGTAAGTAATGGAGTTTGCTTACTCCACTGAAAAGTTCCCTGAAGTTGATGGTAAGTAATGGAGTTTGCTTAATCCACTTAAAAGTTCCCTGAAGTTGATGGTAAGTAATGGAGTTTGCTTACTCCACTGAAAAGTTCCCTGAAGTTGATGGTAAGTAATGGAGTTTTCTTACTCCACTGACAAGTTCCCTGAAGTTGATGGTAAGTAATGGAGTTTGCTTAATCCACTTAAAAGTTCCCTGAAGTTGATGGTAAGTAATGGTGTTTGCTTACTCCACTGACAAGTTCCCTGAAGTTGATGGTAAGTAATGGAGTTTGCTTAATCCACTTAAAAGTTCCCTGAAGTTGATGGTAAGTAATGGTGTTTGCTTACTCCACTGACAAGTTCCCTGAAGTTGATGGTAAGTAAAAGAGTTTGCTTACTCCACTTAAAGGTGTTCTATAGTTGGTGGGAAGTAATGGAGTTTATCATATAATGGAGGGTTTTATCGATGCAATGAAGCAATCTAATAAGTTTGTATCCAAATCTGATGATTATGCAAAACAGGTCAAGGATCAAATACACAAACTACTTTACAAAATTCCACTCTTTTCATGCGAATCTGTTCAGGATTCATTGAACAGCGTAAGTTTACCCAGTATTTTCGCTTTAACAAAGGGATATTCAAAATCATGAAATCATCTGATATGGTACTCTACAATGTATTTATAAATTAAGCAAAGTCAAGAGAGTTGAAGATTTGTTATTAAAATTATTCAAAACTACAGTGCGCTATTGACCAAGGATGCAGGATAAGCTATCATGAGAGTGTGTTTTGGGATGGTAAGTATCCTGTATTAAGAATAAACATTATGTATGAAGGTAACCAAGGCTCGCTAAATACATGTTTACTCTTAATCCAGGATATTGACCATCCCAAAACATACCTCATGATAACCTCTTTATCATTTGCCTTAGTACTTGAGGATAATTAAAGGCTGCATCAATCCTAAACTTTTGCTTGGCGACTTTATCAACTGGTTTCAGATGTCACACCTCTGGACGTGATCACTCCTGAGATAACCACTGCAGATGTGTTTGTTTCAGACGTCACAACTCTGGACGTGATCACTCCTGAGATAACCACTGCAGATGTGTTTGTTTCAGATGTCACACCTCTGGACGTGATCACTCCTGAGATCACCACTGCAGATGTGTTTGTTTCAGATGTCACACCTCTGGACGTGATCACTCCTGAGATAACCACTGCAGATGTGTTTGTTTCAGATATCTCACATCTGGACGTGATCACTCCTGAGATAACCACTGCAGATGTGTTTGTTTCAGATATCACACCTCTGGACGTGATCACTCCTGAGATAATCACTGGAGATGTGTTTGTTTCAGATGTCACACCTCTGGACGTGATCACTCCTGAGATCACCACTGCAGATGTGTTTGTTTCAGATATCTCACATCTGGACGTGATCACTCCTGAGATAACCACTGCAGATGTGTTTGTTTCAGATATCACACCTCTGGACGTGATCACTCCTGAGATAATCACTGCAGATGTGTTTGTTTCAGATGTCACACCTCTGGACGTGATCACTCCTGAAGTAACAACTGCAGATGTGTTTGTTTCAGATGTCACACCTCTGGACGTGATCACTCCTGAAGTAACAACTGCCGTAGATGTGATGGTTTCGGACGTCACAGCTCCAGATGTGCCCGCTAGGTCCTCTAGACCTAGGCTATTGTATGTTTGTATGTTTGTGTGCATGAATGTATTATTTGTAGTTTATGCATTGCTAAATGCCTAGGCTGTTCTTCATCAATCTATATCTTCAATTGTGACACAAGTGATTAGTACTGTGTTTGTAGGTTTGTTTAATACAAACCATGTAATGCTGATGCGATTATGACTATCATGTAGTACAATGCATAATTGGTGCAATGTAAGGTATCCAATACACACATATATATATATATATATATATATATATATATACATATATATCATTGTACAAATAAGTCTGTGCAAGTGCCCTGCATCACAAATGCGTTGTGTTGTTCAAATCTATATGATAGGGTACATTTTATCCCTTGTATACATTCGGTTTATAACATTATTTCTCATGATCATATGGTTTATCTTCCTGTATTTATCTGTATAGTACATGAAACATGTCCTATAGTAAGTCTTCTTATCATTTTGTCATACTATGTATGTATATAATATTGATTTCTTACCCAAACGGGCAAAGATATAAAATGTATTAAAGTTTTTACAGTTTTTCTAACTAACTTGCGTTTTGATCGGTTGACGGAACTACTTTGCGCTCATTCATGAATTGTTTATCTCTCCTGTTTAAGTTAAAATACATAATTGAACAATTTCGAGGATACCTGTTTGAAGTCACACGTCAGAAAAACATATGAAATATAAAATATTGTTCAACCTATGTTTCCGAAACCGTATTTACAGTACTAAACTTGCAAGGCGAAGGCAGCATGCAAAGTCGCCTGCTGCACTGTCGTGACGTCATCGCTTTGTGACGTCATTAACCATGATGTCATTTGGTGACGTAATTACACTCCTATCTTGCATTCCAACCGTGCGATTATTATTTCACGTTTTCACTAAAATTCTCTAATTTGCGACATTGTTTACAATATAAACGAGTTGTTCACTATGTTAGTAAACCAATTTGAGAAAAAAATTCAACAGTTACTTAAGAATCTTTCTGAAAAAAGATTGCAAGTTGCAAACTTTTTACATATGCGCATCTTGAAAGTGTGAAAGAGTTTATGAATGTCGTATAATCAAAGATTGCGAATAGGCATCTTGTTTTTCGAATTTTACGCATTAAAAATTATCTTGGGTAAGAAAAAGAAAAACCAACTCGATGCTCGGAATTATGAATTATTTGTCCCTCGTTAATAATTATGTCAAACTTTAACCTGTGTACCCCTGCTTCACTGAACACTAGCTAGTTGCTTCATATGGCATATTCATGTTTCAAAAGTTCTTCCTGTATTAAGTGACTCTTTTAGGTTTAGTGTTTTTTCGTTACCTAATAATTATTTTTGCAAATCTTTGTCTCTTGTTCCTGAAATTGTCTGTTCAATTTTCCCTCATCAAATTCTTCGTTGAAAATTCACATTTAAAAGCTTGTAATTTACATTTGGAGACAAAGTCATTTGTTTTCATTTTGTTATTGTTTGTATGTTTGTAAATAAATTCTAGATAAATGAAAGTTTGTTTCGTTATCTCTTTAACGGGTTAATATAAGTCCTTGGTTTGAACATGGGTAAGGAGGCTGCCTGGTCGGGCATAGACCATAGACCATAGACCATTTTTGGTGTGAATATTTAGCTAAAAGGCCCTATTAGCTTATGCCATTGCATGATGTCCGGCGTCGTCTATCCTTCCGTCAGTCCACAAACTTTTTGTTGTTTCGACTTCTTCTCCCAAATAAAATGTAGATATGTGACCCTGTGACACCAAATATGGGTCACAGGGGTCACACCTAAATGTACTTTTTAAAACTTCTTCTCCAGTACGAAAAGTTCTAAAATGCTGGAATTTGATGTACGAGTTTCTTGGCCAATTGGAATTCTCAAGTGAAGATTTGGTGAGCCTGTGACCTTAGATATGGGTCACATTGGTTATGACATGAAAAACTATTTTCATCTTCTACAATACAAAAATCTCTAGAAAACTGAAATGTTGTGTTTTATTTACTTGGCCAATGTGGATTCTTAGTTCAAGATTTGGTGATCTTGTGAAAATATTGGTCACTTCCTTAAAACCTATTTTCATCAACATATTTTTCAAAACAGTCTTAAAAAGCTGAAAATTTTATTTACAGACTTTTTGGCCAACAGAAATTCTTAATTGTAGATTTGGTGACCCTGCAACCTTAAATAAGTTTTACAGGGGTTATGACCTAAAACGTATTTTCATGTTCTTGTCCTGTACAAAAAGCCCTAGAGAGTCGAAAGTTTAGGTAGAGACTCCTTGGTCAATTGGGATTCTTGATTGTAGATATGGTGACACTTTGACCTCTAAAAGTGCCAAAGGTGCCATCCCTAAAATCCTGTTCAAATGTCTTGGTCTGGCCTATTTGAATTATTAATTGTACATACATGTTCTACCAACATAATGTCTTCTTAAACCAACTTCACTGAATTTGAAATTTCAAAACATTATCTGTTCATACTTATGAGAAACACAATTTTAAGAACTGTCGTTTTGGAATCTCTTGACTTGACGAGAAAGGGGAATCAGAAATGGCTTTGTTTGCTTATTTTATGACGACCTACAGTAAAGAGGCATACACAATTAAATCCAAGAAGTTAATTTTGTCGACAACATCTTTTATTAATTAAAATTCTACATTTTAGGAACTTCTTAGTTAAATACAAGACATTCTTGCCATTAACAATTTTGAAAGAGTGAGTCCATGTATTTCATCCTGTATCTACGTTAAAGGTGCATCCAATGTGTTTCATAATATTTTATTTGCCTTTAATACATGCCAACATACAATATGTGCTGATATCAGTTCAAATGATTTCACTCAACTTGCATATTCAGCCCCAATCGCCTGTATAAAAAGCCCTAGAGAGTCGAAACTTTAGGTACAGATTCCTTGGTCAATTGGGATTCTTAATTGTAGATATGGTGACATTTTGACCTCTAAAAGTGCCAAAGGTGCCATCCCTAAAATCCTGTTCAAATGTCTTGGTCTGGCGTATTTGAATTATTAATTGTACATACATGTTCTACCAACATAATGTCTTCTTGAACCAACTTCACTGAATTTGAAATTTCAAAACATTATCTGTTCATACTTATGAGAAACACAATTTTAAGAACTGTCGTTTTGGAATCTCTTGACTGGACGAGAAAGGGGAATCAGAAATGGCTTTGTTTGCTTATTTTATGACGACCTACAGTAAAGAGGCATACACAATTAAATCCAAGAAGTTAATTTTGTCGACAACATCTTTTATTAATTAAAATTCTACATTTTAGGAACTTCTTAGTTAAATACAAGACATTCTTGCCATTAACAACTTTGAAAGAGTGAGTCCATGTATTTCATCCTGTATCTACGTTAAAGGTGCATCCATTGTGTTTCATAATATTTTATTTGCCTTTAATACATGCCAACATACAATATGTGCTGGTATCAGTTCAAATGATTTCACTCAACTTGCATATTCACCCCCAATCGCCAAATATATAATAATTACTAGTTTCCAATTAAAATCTAGTAACATCATTATACTTGTGCAGAAATCGAAACTACATGTTCCATGTACATGTACAGTAGTTATAAGACCTATTAAACATTATGAACTTAAAGTTTTCTTTTAGTCTGTTGTAAATAAGTTTCCAAAATTACGTTTGACGAATTTACGCGCGCCACACACAGCTTATTGTCCGGTTTACTATCAGAAATCGATACTTTTACCTTTATATCGTCGGAATACTAAGCCAATTCAGATCAAAATGGCAATTTTCGGCAACAGTCACTACTTCTCGATGAATAACACAATTTAAAATATTTAGCATATTTGACCCCAACCAACACAATTGATGTACCTTTAAAAGAAGTCGTTGAGCTGCACAGTTTAGTCATCAATCCCAATTCATTACAATGGATAAAAGATGAAATGAAGTTAGTGAACGCCAGAAGGGTACTTATCAACCATGAAATACCAAGCCAAAACAAACCTTAAGAAAATTATCATTTTTGCGGGAAAAGTACTCCAAAACGATAACTATTTTAAAGAACTCAGAAAAGATAAGAAATATATTTTTAAAAGAAATATATTTAGGACTAATTGACATTTTAAAATCGGATTATTCAGATATATACACCAATGAAGTGGTTTTAAATCCAAGAGAGGGATTAAACAAAACCTCAAATATGGTTCAATTTGTGGTGAATGATATGACGAAAGATACATTATAATGTGAGTATTTATTATGCGCTCCATTAAAACTCCAGGTACTAATACCTACTCATGGCGTGACCGAAATATTACCCCTGGTCAACGAGTACAGAACACTCCCTGAGGAAATTACAACCGGTTTACCATCGTATCATACCAGGTAACCATTTACTTTTGGGTGAACACTTCGAAATAAGTCACTTACCCAGGGTGACGCCACAAGTATCGCAACTCATGTGTCTGTGTGGGGCTGGGAATGACCCTTCAAACTCTCAGTTTATCCAGCAATGTTGCGGGTAACCAACCCATGCGGCTAGCCACACCCATTTTGCTGATCTTCACTGACAGCGGTCAACTGAGCTTTGCACAGGGCCAGGTGCCATCACGTGCATATTGCATTGAGAGTGAGTTACTGACAAATGTGAATATCATTCTCAAGTCATCAGCACATTTTTCCTATTCAATGTTCTTGAGATTGTCCTGAATTTGACTGTCAAGTATTATTAGGGATTTTAAATACCTGAAGAAATGATCTATGGAATCTGGCTGCAACTGCTTGTATTATCTTCAACAGGCTAAAATCCTTTGCCGGTTGATTTGTCTAAATGTGTACAGATTATGTATTATTTCAAGGTTTAATATCATCATGGTGGTGACAATGTTTTTCAAGTTTGAAAAAGTCTAACTTCTTTCCCCGTATCAATCAAAACCTTACACAATGTTTAAGACTATGATAATTGTTCAAGAGCTACAGGTACTCATACAGGTAATCCTCTCTATGATCGGACAGACTCAGCACAGCACAAGGGGTCTCTTTGCTTGTTAGATTCACACATAAATACAGAATTGAAGAAAACATTTGATAAATGACAAACAAATTATCGGTTTGTCTCATTTATGATACCTTCTGCTTGAAAGTCAAATACATAATTGAATACACATTCCAAATATACGTCCATTGATTATACAGTCAACTAGGTAATATTACGGTGGATTAATTTATTTACTGATAAGGGAGGTAACTCACTTTTGGAGAACCATTGAACCTCATTTTTCTGAAAAAACAAGGGGAATTTGAGTAATATTAACTCAAGGAAAATGTAAATTTATATGGTATTGTGTATTTTCTGTGTAAATAATTATGTTCAACATAAAATATGTTTGTCTGTTAGCATATTAATTTTCAAACTCAATTTGTGATTAAGTGATTTTATTTGGTTGTTTGTTAATTGATAATTTTGAATTGTACTCTTTAAACTTTCAGAAAACAAATCAATCATTGTTGTGAATGAAATTGATATACACATTAAACAGGTCAAGATGAATTTATGATTGTTTCATCTTTTCAGAACAATGATGTATTTTGTAGTAAAGAAACCGCTATCTCTTGTTTTTGCATTAAAAAACTTCTTAAAGTTTCCTTGAAATATTAGTTTGAGTTATTATTAACTTCAAATCATCCTTAAAAAAGGACTGATTAACATTCGCATTCTGCATATGAAATAACTCAACGTGAGTGTAGTATCAGAGCGATTGCATGCCCAGCTGATTACAACCTTGTTTTACAATTTATTTACACGATGTTTCACTTGACATTTAATTAAATTCATCTCCTAAAACCTTCTACTCATCAGTCAAATTACTATTTTATTACAAATCATAGTAGAAAAGGCATATATTGTGTTGATGAATAACTTTGAAGCCAAAATTAAAAAAAAAATACCATGTTAAATTTTTAGCTTATGGCTTGGCATGGTGTCCGTCCATCCGTACGTACGTTCAAATTGCACAAGTGGTGGTCCTGTGACCCCAAATAGGGTCACGGGGGTCACAACTTGGAATCACAAACTTGGAAAGAATTGTGTTTCAACTATCACGTTAATTTTGCAAACAATCATAAAATTATCAATTATTTAGGAATTTGATACAATAATTAATTCTATTTCAGATATTTTAGGTCAATAATGTTAATTTCAGGAATTTCGTTACTTGTCATTCCTGTAACAATAAAATCCAAGTTTTTGTATAGCATTTATCAAATCTCATGTCTTTCAAGAATTTCCTTATAATTGTAGATTTGAAAATAAGTTTAACTTTTGAATGTCAAAATGTTTTATTTTGACCTTTAAAATCATTTAGAGGAATCTATTTTCAAATGTGAAGTAATACAGTTTGTAATTTGTGAAATGTTTCAAATTATTTTTATTTCAGAAATTTATTTTATTTTATTTAAGTTCAAAACAAATTACAACAAAGAAATGTAATATTGAACCATGGACCTTTCATTGATATAACCTCCAAATGCTACCGTATTATAACTTGACACATACCTTGCAGTGTCTAAAAGCTTTGGAGAAAATTATTATTAATAATGCATTATATATAATTCACAATGAAAATTACACCAATCTCATTGCCAGGCTAAGAGAAGGAATGTTTGAGATCACAACCAAGCAGTAAATTAAATTATTCACGCACAACGTTATCGTGGCAAATAATTGCAGATAATTTGCCAATTAACCAAACACCACATCATAAATTGATGTTAATTTGATGTCGTCTGAGATACACATTTGACTTGATAGCAAAACTATAATTTTCCAAGGAAATACTGATCAAATTAACCAATTTTTAATGAGATTGGCACATTATTTTGTAAGTTCATGTTCTGGAGGTATTCCATTCAAACATAGGAATGTCTTACTGCAAGAAATGAAAAACAAATTCCATGAATTTGTTATTAAAAACATAAGGCCAATTGAACCAAATTTTCAAAATCCATACCATAATATATCATGCCTGTTTTATCCAAATATCTTATTTTCATAATTATCAATAATTACATGCAAATTCTTGTTTGCTCAAAATACACAATTTTTCCTAATTATCATTTGATTTAATGTAAATCGATCCAATTTTCAAAATCTTAATCTTCTACTCAATTTGGGTAAATTTGAATATGCGAATCAAACAAGTCATCACAAATATCAATTATTACAGTTGATTAAATATAAACTGATCTAATTAATAACGTAAAACAATTTGCTTGTCAAAAAAACTGAAATTCCTTAAAATGACAAGATTGAAAATGAAGTTGATTTCAGCATATTGTATTTTTAAGATTATTACATTGATTCGACAAATCACAAGAAGTTGAAAGTCGAATAATCAAAAAATTTATATTTAAGATTAAGTAATCTTTTAAAACGTAATTCTTAAGAATAATAATCCTCTAAACACTTATTTGATAGTTCACAAGGAATTGACCAACCACATGAACGAAAATGACATCCGCAAACCCTATTTCCAAAATACAAAATTCAGCCACTGTATTCATGAAATAATATTACTTCTTTGAAGAAGAAAATGGCACAATTTACCATCATTTAAATAATAATTGATCTAATTTTCAAAACAAGATTTTTTTTGTCCAATTATCTACAACATAAGTCCACTGGTACCTTCATCAAAGTTACAAATCTTATAATCAACGTTACCGAGAAAAGATCCTATTTCTACGTCCAGAATTTCAAGTCACTTGAAACAATAGAAGTTTTTAGGCACATTTTGACTCACTTTCCAATTGAATGCATTGATCAAGAACGAACAATACAATTTTCATGTTATCCATACAAAACAACGTCACATAACATCCTTTAAATTCAGAATCGTTGAGTCATTCATACAAGCCAACAAAGAGGTGGTGTTGTCAAATCCTTTACAGACCAGTCACATAACCTGACACCCAAATCAACACTATCAGCATCTTGTAACATCCAAAGCAAGATTATTTTTTTTTCAAATCAATCGAATATCATCAGATATTATGGCATCCAAAACAATATAATTATTTCATAACCTGAGCTCCAAAATTCAAAATCCCTGACAAATGTGTGGTTCAAAATCCTAATTGTCACATCTCTTACACACAGTCACGTAATATGACATCCAAACTCCAAATCCTTTACTAATCAGTTACATGACACCAGTCGAATGCACAAATTGTTAAATCCTTCGCAATCACACACACAGACATCTCGATGTTCAATAACACACAGCTCCGCAGGTAAAAGCCTCTTGAGGGAAAAATCTGTGTATCTTTGTCGTTGATTTATAGCAGTTACCGACAACAACCATATCGACAACAATTTGTCCCTCTCCACTAGAAATGCAGTCAACGTATTTCACGAGCTTTTCGCCACTTCTCCCTGCCTGCATGTGATGGCCTAGCTCTGGCTATAAATCCTCTGTGAGTTGTTCACGATCAGCCTCATGTATTGACGACACGAGGACAGCTTGCCTACCAGAGCAGGGTTCTAGCGAGCATATGCTATCGTCTTCCGAAGCAGGCTACCAAAGAGGATTGTGCTGTTGCACAAGAGAGCTGTCTAGCATTGAAGGTAGTGAAAGTGTATTGCTCAACAGAGCTTTACTGTCTTGCAGTTGTAACGCTTGTGTTCTACCTAGTAAATCCCCTCGACTCTCTACACTTATAGGGATGCTCCCAAGGAGAGAATTACGGAGTAAACTGAGTTTGCCAGTTCATGTTTTTAGATTATGTACTCCAGGGGTTATGTCTGCTACTTATTGTACTGGGGGAGAGGCTGGGATGGGGGCAGGATGATCAGTAGGACTTGAGACTTTGGAAAAATACAGTATTTCTTGTTATATAAACGTCTTGCTTTTTGGTCCACAGACACTGCAAAAATGGGCATCGCTTTAGATCTACATTATTGCAGACTCTACGTGTTTAAGTTTGTAATTTAGGGAAGGCTGGATGTGGTTGGATAGGGGTGGAGACTTTAAGAGCACGAGAGTCATCAGAAGATGACATATCCCACTGGTCCAACATAATTTGTAAAACACATTTTTGACAGTCAAAAAACATTTTTTTATAAAAAAAATCTAAAAATATCAAAAGGCACCACTCCAGTAAATGTGTAATACATATGTGAAGTTTCAGAAAGATATGATAAATGGTTTTCGAGTTCTGCTGCGGAAACGAAATGATTACGGACAGACGGACAGACGGACGGACGGACTGATGACTATATCCCACGGTATTACAAACCGGTGGGATAACTGTAAATTTTTAGTAATATTTTCAGAAAGGTTCAAATACTTCAAAGATGATTTTGATTTATCCCAAGCATGCGATTGACTGTAATACGTGCCACTATCAGAGAATATATTGGTTCAAATAAACACAAACTTATTATTTTAATGGTCATAACCTCCTCAAGATCTGTGGCAGTGAAAAGAATGGAAAGATACTTTGCAAACAAATTAGGGTAAAATTTGTGCTTCCATGGTTGGAGTAGTTTAAGATATTGCTATTTGATGATACGTAAAGATGACTTAACCCTTAACTTGCGAATCCCAGCATAGTCTGGGATGGTCATAAACCATTCCTACGTGCCTCATTCCGGTTCCCGGACACTAAACTTAGATTTATTTGCGGATGTCTACAATTTACAACTATCCCTGTCCGCGATCTGCGAGTCGAGATGTCTTCGTGAGTCGCTCAATAAAAATACTGTATTATGTCTCGCAGTTAGCCACGATAACGAGTCTTTGTCAATGTCCGGTCGAAATGTCCAGCAAAAATCACACCAAATTGCGTGTGCATTGTTGACTCGTAATGCATCGATAATTAGCTTTACAAAAGACCAATTTTGTCGGGCTTCGACCCGAAGCCTAATCTCCCTGGGGGCTAATTATCACCCACGTGTTTGCATTGCCTCGGGTTTGCCCCGCCCGTACATGCTATCTACCTCGCATCTAGCGGGACGGGAAAAAAACTTACCTTACTCCCGCACTTCATATCATGTGAACGAATTGTTTGTTTTCAAAAATCTTTACGGCAAAATGAAGGGGAAAGGACTACAATCCCATATGCAAATGTCAAAAATAAAAAATAAAGACACAGCAAGCGCCGTGAAAAAGGTCCTGTTTACACTTCATAAATTGTGAAACAATCAGCGATTTTCACAACTTCTTACACATTTATCACTGCTAAACTACTGAATGCATTTTCATAATGTTTATATGACAATAAACCGAAAAGAATAATCTTTTATTCTATATAAAATACGCATATTTATTCACAGAAATAAAGATACAATTTTACTTTTCTGAGAGGCATGTGAAACCAAACTACACACAAACTAATCAACATATTTTCATCAGTTATGGTTCGAGGTTAGCATTTATTTGAAAGGTCAAACAACAAAACCATATTTGGGTTGACATGTGTTTTTTTCGCAACTGGTTCGAGATTATGATTTCTTGTGCGATGAACGACCGTTTGCAATGCCGCATACATGTTGTAAGTATTTACGATTTTATAGGTGGAAATAAAGACAAACTTTAGATAGCTATAGAAAGATAACCA
Organism: Gibbula magus; assembly: GCA_936450465.1. Taxonomy (NCBI): domain Eukaryota; kingdom Metazoa; phylum Mollusca; class Gastropoda; order Trochida; family Trochidae; genus Gibbula; species Gibbula magus. The sequence goes on from OW388298.1 coordinate 69,728,983, forward strand.
AAGGTCGCATTCTAATAATTGTTATATCATTGTGAAGCTAGACATTTCGTTTCGTATTTATGATGTTATGATTAAAGACAATCTTTCGAAAGTAACAGAATAAAAACGAAAAATCATAGAAAATTCATTCAAAGTTTCAGGTGTGAATTAGCAATTTGCGTTCGTGTGTCGCGACTTGAATTTGAATTGAACGCCCTTATATAGTCAATTTTCGCGATGTAGATGCGATATATTTCGTAAAAACGGTACCGGAATCGCCGGCTGGAAATTCCGCCAGCAGAGCTAATTAGTGCCTTAGCCAAAACTACTGCTGCGAGCTGAGAGCCTGTAAATTCAGCCACATGGACTAAAATGGGTAAAATATAAATACGCAACTAAAGGTTTCTAGGTTTGGTCAACAGATTCCAGTATAAAAGTTTCTAGGCTTCATCAACAGATTTCAGTACACAGTTTCTAGTTTGGGTCAACAGATTCCAGTATAAAGTTTCTAGGTTGGGTCAACGAATTCCAGTTCCTAAGAGGAATGATACAAAATAGGAATCATAACACAAACACATTGGAATGTTAACCAATCCCACATTTTCAGTATTTTTTTAATTGTTGATTGGAGCGATCTTTTTAAGAACATACTGACGGTGCATCTAAATATTTTCATGAAAATATTTACATTAAAGTAGATTTATATTGAATTGTTTCGTTTCCCTCAAACTCTAACATTTAATGAAAGCTATTGAAACCACCGGAAGCATACCTGCTGTGTGAACTCCTCGCATTCATTCTGGGGATGGTCATGTTTGTTTCTGATATTTTTTAAATCAGCCATAATTTTTAAATGTAGGCCCACTCATTCTAGCCACTATGAGGAAATAAATTAGGTGGGCCCACGTTTAAAAATGTAACACACAGACACACTTGCAGTATGATTATACCAATCCCGATTTCTTCAGTAAATGAACATACCATATGTTTTAATTGTTACTGAAAAGGCACGTCATGAAGTAGTAAAACAAAATATCTCCCGACCAAGCTTGCGTGATTAGGGGAACGAATATGAATGAAGGGAAAAAGTCACGGGAAAAAATGTCAGAGGAAAAAAAGTCACAGGAAAAAAGTTACAGTAAAAAAGTAGCAGTAAAAAAGTCACAGTTATATTGGTGCTGAGCGAGTGAATCTTTGATATTTTTAGTTTTTAATTCAATGATTAATATATAGCCACTCATTGTTTTTCGTGAGTGGATCAAGTACAACCACTGTACAGGACCTTCTTATACACTACTACAGTTTAGCTCTTTGTGTGGGTTTACGTGTTGTCTTTGTTTGTTTATTTTATTAATTTGTTACTATCCCAGATATCCTTTATACACTATAACAGTTTAGCTCTTTGTGTGGGTTTACGTGTTGTCTTTGTTTATTTATTTTATTAATTTGTTACTCTCCCAGATTTCCTTTATACACTATTACAGTTTAGCTCTTTGTGTGGGTTTATGTGTTGTCTTAGTTATGTTTATTTTATTAATGTGTTACTATCCCAGATTTCCTTTATACACTACTACAGTTTAGCTCTTTGTGTGCGTTTACGTGTTGTCTTTGTTATGTTTATTTTATTAATGTGTAACTATCCCGGATTTCCTTTATACATTACTACAGTTTAGCTCTTTGTGTGGGTTTATGTGTTGTCTTTGTTATGTTTATTTTATTAATTTGTTACTATCCCGGATTTCCTTTATACATTACTACAGTTTAGCTCTTTGTATGGGTTTACGTGTTGTCTTTGTTATGTTTATTTTATTAATGTGTTACTCTCCCAGATATCCTTTATACACTATTACAGTTTAGCTCTTTGTATGGGTTTACGTGTTGTCTTTGTTATGTTTATTTTATTAATGTGTTACTCTCCCAGATATCCTTTATACACTATTACAGTTTGGCTCTTTGTGTGGGTTTACCTGTTGTCTTTGTTATGTTTATTTTATTAATGTGTTACTATCCCAGTCTTCCTTTATACACTACTACACTTTGGCTCTTTGTGTGGGTTTACCTGTTGTCTTTGTTATGTTTATTTTATTAATGTGTTACTATCCCGGATTTCCTTTATACATTACTACAGTTTAGCTCTTTGTATGGGTTTACGTGTTGTCTTTGTTATGTTTATTTTATTAATGTGTTACTCTCCCAGATTTCCTTTATACACTACTACAGTTTAGCTCTTTGTGTGGGTTTACGTGTTGTCTTTGTTATGTTTATTTTATTAATGTGTTACTATCCCAGTCTTCCTTTATACACTACTACAGTTTGGCTCTTTGTGTGGGTTTACGTGTTGTCTTTGTTATGTTTATTTTATTAATGTGTTACTATCCCAGTCTTCCTTTATACACTACTACAGTTTAGCTCTTTGTGTGGGTTTACGTGTTGTCTTTGTTATGTTTATTGTATTAATGTGTTACTATCCCAGATTTCCTTTATACACTACTACAGTTTAGCTCTTTGTGTGGGTTTACCTGTTGTCTTTGTTATGTTTATTTTATTAATGTGTTACTATCCCAGATTTCCTTTATACACTACTACAGTTTAGCTCTTTGTGTGGGTTTACCTGTTGTCTTTGTTATGTTTATTTTATTAATTTGTTACTATCCCGGATTTCCTTTATACATTACTACAGTTTAGCTCTTTGTGTGGGTTTATGTGTTGTCTTTGTTATGTTTATTTTATTAATTTGTTACTATCCCGGATTTCCTTTATACATTACTACAGTTTAGCTCTTTGTATGGGTTTACGTGTTGTCTTTGTTATGTTTATTTTATTAATGTGTTACTCTCCCAGATATCCTTTATACACTATTACAGTTTAGCACTTTGTGTGGGTTTACGTGTTGTCTTTGTTATGTTTATTTTATTAATGTGTTACTATCCCAGTCTTCCTTTATACACTACTACACTTTGGCTCTTTGTGTGGGTTTACCTGTTGTCTTTGTTATGTTTATTTTATTAATGTGTTACTATCCCGGATTTCCTTTATACATTACTACAGTTTAGCTCTTTGTATGGGTTTACGTGTTGTCTTTGTTATGTTTATTTTATTAATGTGTTACTCTCCCAGATTTCCTTTATACACTACTACAGTTTAGCTCTTTGTGTGGGTTTACGTGTTGTCTTTGTTATGTTTATTTTATTAATGTGTTACTATCCCAGTCTTCCTTTATACACTACTACAGTTTAGCTCTTTGTGTGGGTTTACGTGTTGTCTTTGTTATGTTTATTGTATTAATGTGTTACTATCCCAGATTTCCTTTATACACTACTACAGTTTAGCTCTTTGTGTGGGTTTACCTGTTGTCTTTGTTATGTTTATTTTATTAATGTGTTACTATCCCAGATTTCCTTTATACACTACTACAGTTTAGCTCTTTGTGTGGGTTTACCTGTTGTCTTTGTTATGTTTATTTTATTAATTTGTTACTATCCCGGATTTCCTTTATACATTACTACAGTTTAGCTCTTTGTGTGGGTTTATGTGTTGTCTTTGTTATGTTTATTTTATTAATTTGTTACTATCCCAGATATCCTTTATGCACTATAACAGTTTAGCTCTTTGTGTGGGTTTACGTGTTGTCTTTGTTATGTTTAATAATTAATTTGTTAATATTCCAGATTTCATTTATACCCTATTACATTTTAGCTCTTTGTGTGGGTTTACGTGTTGTCTTTGTTATGTTTATTTTATAAATTTGTTACTATCCCAGATTTCCTTTATACACTACTACAGTTTGGCTCTTTGTGTGGGTTTACCTGTTGTCTTTGGTGTGTTTATTTTATAAATTTGTTATTCTCCCAGATTTCCTTTATACACTACTACAGTTTAGCTCTTTGTATGGGTTTACGTGTTGTCTTTGTTATGTTTATTTTATTAATGTGTTACTCTCCCAGATATCCTTTATACACTACTACAGTTTAGCACTTTGTGTGGGTTTACGTGTTGTCTTTGTTATGTTTATTTTATTAATTTGTTACTATCCCAGATATCCTTTATACACTATAACAGTTTGGCTCTTTGTGTGGGTTTACCTGTTGTCTTTGTTATGTTTATTTTATTAATTTGTCACTATCCCAGAATTCCTTTATACACTACTACAGTTTAGCTCTTTGTGTGGGTTTACGTGATGTCTTTGTTATGTTTATTTTATTAATGTGTTACTATCCCAGATTTCCTTTATACACTACTACAGTTTGGCTCTTTGTGTGGGTTTACGTGTTGTCTTTGTTATGTTTATTTGATTAATGTGTTACTATCCCAGATTTCCTTTATACACTACTACAGTTTGGCTCTTTGTGTGGGTTTACCTGTTGTCTTTGTTATGTTTATTGTATTAATGTGTTACTATCCCAGATTTCCTTTATACACTACTACAGTTTGGCTCTTTGTGTGGGTTTACCTGTTGTCTTTGTTATGTTTATTTTATTAATTTGTCACTATCCCAGAATTCCTTTATACACTACTACAGTTTAGCTCTTTGTGTGGGTTTACGTGATGTCTTTGTTATGTTTATTTTATTAATGTGTTACTATCCCAGATTTCCTTTATACACTACTACAGTTTGGCTCTTTGTGTGGGTTTACGTGTTGTCTTTGTTATGTTTATTTGATTAATGTGTTACTATCCCAGATTTCCTTTATACACTACTACAGTTTGGCTCTTTGTGTGGGTTTACCTGTTGTCTTTGTTATGTTTATTGTATTAATGTGTTACTATCCCAGATTTCCTTTATACACTACTACAGTTTGGCTCTTTGTGTGGGTTTACCTGTTGTCTTTGTTATGTTTATTTTATTAATTTGTCACTATCCCAGAATTCCTTTATACACTACTACAGTTTAGCTCTTTGTGTGGGTTTACGTGATGTCTTTGTTATGTTTATTTTATTAATGTGTTACTATCCCAGTCTTCCTTTATACACTACTACACTTTGGCTCTTTGTGTGGGTTTACGTGTTGTCTTTGTTATGTTTATTGTATTAATGTGTTACTATCCCAGATTTCCTTTATACACTACTACAGTTTGGCTCTTTGTGTGGGTTTACCTGTTGTCTTTGTTATGTTTATTTTATTAATTTGTCACTATCCCAGAATTCCTTTATACACTACTACAGTTTAGCTCTTTGTGTGGGTTTACGTGATGTCTTTGTTATGTTTATTTTATTAATGTGTTACTATCCCAGATTTCCTTTATACACTACTACAGTTTGGCTCTTTGTGTGGGTTTACGTGTTGTCTTTGTTATGTTTATTTGATTAATGTGTTACTATCCCAGATTTCCTTTATACACTACTACAGTTTGGCTCTTTGTGTGGGTTTACCTGTTGTCTTTGTTATGTTTATTGTATTAATGTGTTACTATCCCAGATTTCCTTTATACACTACTACAGTTTGGCTCTTTGTGTGGGTTTACCTGTTGTCTTTGTTATGTTTATTTTATTAATTTGTCACTATCCCAGAATTCCTTTATACACTACTACAGTTTAGCTCTTTGTGTGGGTTTACGTGATGTCTTTGTTATGTTTATTTTATTAATGTGTTACTATCCCAGATTTCCTTTATACACTACTACAGTTTGGCTCTTTGTGTGGGTTTACGTGATGTCTTTGTTATGTTTATTTTATTAATGTGTTACTATCCCAGATTTCCTTTATACACTACTACAGTTTGGCTCTTTGTGTGGGTTTACGTGTTGTCTTTGTTATGTTTATTTTATTAATTTGTCACTATCCCAGAATTCCTTTATACACTACTACAGTTTAGCACGTTGTGTGGGTTTACCTGTTGTCTTTGTTATGTTTATTTTATTAATTTGTTACTATCCCAGATTTCCTTTATACACTACTACAGTTTAGCTCTTTGTGTTGGTTTACGTGTTGTCTTTGTTATGTTTATTTTATTAATGTGTTATTCTCCCAGATTTCCTTTATACACTTTAACAGTTTAGCTCTTTGTGTGGGTTTACGTGTTGTCTTCGTTATGTTTATTTTATTAATGTGTTACTCTCCCAGATATCCTTTATACACTATTACAGTTTAGCACTTTGTGTGGGTTTACGTGTTGTCTTTGTTATGTTTATTTTATTAATGTGTTACTCTCCCAGATTTTCTTTATACACTACTACAGTTTAGCTCTTTGTGTGGATTTATATGCACCGAACACTTAAGCTTGTGATGAATTTAAAGTGTAAAATAAGATCATTATATGCAATCACATGTTCCCTTATTTTTTTACACAATCTATAATGACTGTTATTACCTGACGAGATGAAGAACAGATTCCGTGCAACTGTGAAAACAAGCATCTCAAACATTTGCTTGTATGCATTCAACCCACAATGACCAAGTCTCAAACGAGAAAGGGTCACTTCATCTCTCCCTTCCCATAGAAGATTCTTGACATGTTTTGCCAATCTAGGACACCAGTTGTACATATGTCTGGTATTGGTGCCACCGCCACAGTCAATGTGCCATAGTTGACAGGTTGTCTTATTTATGACTGCAACCAATCTTTTGAAACTAGGTGGAATATTCTTTCAAAGGTTAGATGTCATGCCACATGGTCACTGGGTTGATCCTGTACTCCTGAGTGTACAACCTTAAAGGTTAGATGTCATGCCACATGGTCACTGGGTTGATCATGTACTCCTGAGTGTACAACCTTAAAGGTTAGATCTCATGCCACATGGTCACTGGGTTGATCCTGTACTCCTGAGTGTACAACCTTAAAGGTTAGATGTCATGCCACACAGTCACTGGGTTGATCCTGTACCTGTGTACAACCTTAAAGGTTAGATGTCATGCCACATGGCCACTGGGTTGATCCTGTACTCCTGAGTGTACAACCTTAAAGGTTAGATGTCATGCCACATGGTCACTGGGTTGATCCTGTACTCCTGAGTGTACAACCTTAAAGGTTAGATGTCATGCCACATGGTCACTGGGTTGATCCTGTACTCCTGAGTGTACAACCTTAAAGGTTAGATGTCATGCCACATGGTCACTGGGTTGATCCTGTACTCCTGAGTGTACAACCTTAAAGGTAAGATATCATGCCACATGGTCACTGAGTTGATCATGTACTCCTGAGTGTACAACCTTAAAGGTTAGATGTCGTGCCACATGGTCACTATTAGATTCATTAAAATTGGATTTCAATTTGGCAATAACTCGATGTCAAATTTCTGAAATTAGTCCATGAATAAGTTTGAATTGCTTTTTTTTTTAAAATTATTTAGCTCCGGCGGCCAGAATGAAAATATGCGGGTTGTGGTCCCTGAAGCAATTCCTCCTGTGATGTCACAAGGGTAATCTCATTATCGGCGATAGTCATAATTAAACGTGATTTCGCAACATTTTGATCATTAATTTCACAAACAAATCTTCAATAAAACAATTTAGATTTTCCATCTATTGAATGCTAAGATGTCCAACGAGGAAATATCAGAGATGATAATTGCATCTTTTGCATAAAGATGTGATTTTGGCGATTTCACACACCTCATAAATTCATCTAGCGGAAGTGAAACTTAACAATATTTAAATTACCATGCTAAGTGCAGTCAGGCACTCTAGCACAAAAACCTTTTTAATCGACAGTCACGTTTCAAGGATTGTCTTCAAAGCAGTCGCCGAAAAAGTTGCCAGCGTGGTTAAAAAACGATAATACAAATCGTCTTAATAATCAACTGCTAGTGTATATTGTCTCGATTTTATGCTCAATTGATTCCGATATATAATGTACATAGATGTAATAAGCTATCATTCGAAAAATACATTACACTTGATCGTCAGAAGAATATGTAAAAACGTTTGACTTAAGATCATGGTTTTAAATCTGTGTGAGAGGAAGCCACTTGAGAGTTGCTTCCCTTGAAAACCATCCATACATAACGTAATTACTGTATAACAAAGCAGCTAGAAGTCGAATCCGCTATATTGATTAAACAATGCTTACCAAACTGACACTTTAAAATTGCAAAGAGGCGTCCTCAATCTACTTCATCAAATAGATTTTATCTTTATAAGATAAATACTTCTTAAAGTGACATTGTTTATTTTGTTGGAGTCAAATGATATCAACAAAGTTATTTTGTTACGAAATAATCATATTAATATTTATCAGTTCAGTAAAGTGACAATATCAAGGTTTTTTACATCGAAAACCAGACAAGTTCAGTAATTACTTAACAAGTAATTACTTATCTCAAAGATAGATTTGTAGTGATTAATAGGTCATACATATACATATAAATGGGACGTGTAATATTTGCTCCTGCATATTGATAAGGCCGCCGCAGAAGTAACTCACATACATTTGGGAATGAAAGTGCATGTCGATTGAGATAATTAGAATTCAAACCAGCACATATTGTATGAAGGAACGGATCAACACTCTATACTGCTTCAAGCACGTCACACAACTGGAGCGGATTTAGTCTTATGTGACAGGTTAACTAAAACATGACAATGTCTTCTTGAAGATTGAATTGCGTATTTTGCGTTCAATTATACATGATAACAATGACACACATTTCATTCACGATTCAAAATTCACATAAAAGAGACACGTATTGTTCACCATCATTTTCTAAATCGTTTTGAACCATAGGACTTTCAAATTTAAACCGACTATACTTCAGCGAGAACAAATACGTGAACAAATCCATTACAAGAAGATGCAAGTTCAGCCATCTCGCTTCGAGAGTGGGAGTTGTTTTTATATATAATGTTTCTTATTGAATACTTTTATCCTCATTAAAAATCTCCTAGATGTATGTTGTTGCTGTTTGAGAGTAGGATGAACATTCTTATTTATATAAATGCAAGACAGGCATATTGTCAATGTCGCTATTTCTTTTTTTTAAAAATGTATTATTCCTCCGATGAGAGAGAGATTTCGTGAATTAGAGACATATTCGTGAAAAAAGAGGGATACAATACTAGAGAATGAATGAAAGAGGTCTGAGAGATTTTGTGAAATAGGTCTCAGAGTTTTGTGAAATAGAGACTGAGAGGTATGTGAATTAGAGAGAGATTTCGTGAAATAGACAGAGGTTTCGTGAATGAGGAAATAATTCCACCCGATTAAAGAGAGAGCATATATCAAATTCCACCCGATGAAGGAGAGAGCATATATCAAATTCCATCCGATGAAGGAGAAAGCATATATCAAATTCCACTCGATGAAGGAGAGAGCATATATCAAATTCCACTCGATGAAGGAGAAAGCATATATCAAATTCCACTCGATGAATGAGTAAGCATATATCAGATTCCACTCGATGAAGGAGTAAGTATATATCAAATTCCACCCGGTGAAGGAGTAACCATAATCAAATTCCTATCGATGAAGGAGAAAGCATATATCAAATTCCACCCGATGAAGGAGAAAGCATATATCAAATTCCACTCAATGAAGGAGAAAGCATATGTCAAATTCCAACCGATGAAGGAGAAAGCATATATCAAATTCCACTCAATGAAGGAGAAAGCATATATCAAATTCCACCCGATGAAGGAGAAAGCATATGTCAAATTCCACCCGATGAAGGAGAAAGCATATGTCAAATTCCACCCGATGAAGGAGAAAGCATATATCAAATTCCACCCGATGAAGGAGAAAGCATATATCAAATTCCACACAATGAAGGAGTAAGCATACATCAAATTCCACCTGATGAAGGAGAAAGCATATATATCAAATTCCACCCGATGAAGGAGAAAGCAAATGTCAAATTCCACCCGATGAAGGAGAAAGCAAATGTCAAATTCCACCCGATGAAGGAGAAAGCATATATCAAATTCCACCCGGTGAAGGAGTAAGCATGTGTCAAATTCCTATCGATGAATTAGAAAGCATATATCAAATTCCACCCGATGAAGGAGTAAGCATATATCAAATTCCACCTGATGAAGGAGAAAGCATATGTCAAATTCCACTCGATGAAAGAGTAAGCCTATATCAAATTCCACCCGATGAAGGAGTAAGCAAATGTCAAATTCCACCCGATGAAGGAGAAAGCATATATCAAATTCCACCCAATGAAGGAGAAAGCATATATCAAATTCCACCCGATGAAGGAGAAAGCATATGTCAAATTCCACCCGATGAAGGAGAAAGCATATATCAAATTCCACCCAATGAAGGAGTAAGCATACATCAAATTCCACCTGATGAAGGAGAAAGCATATATATCAAGTTCCACCCGATGAAGGAGAAAGCAAATGTCAAATTCCACCCGATGAAGGAGAAAGCAAATGTCAAATTCCACCCGATGAAGGAGAAAGCATATATCAAATTCCACCCGATGAAGGAGAAAGCATATATCAAATTCCACCCGATGAACTAGAAAGCATATATCAAATTCCACCCGATCAAACAGAAAGCATCTATCAAATTCCACCCGATGAAGGAGAAAGCATATATCAAATTCCACCCGATGAAGGAGAAAGCATATATCACATTCCCCCCGATGAAGGAGAAAGCATGTCAAATTCCACTACATGAAACAGAAAGTATATATCAAATTCCACCGGATGAAGGAGTAAGCAAATGTCAAATTCCACCTGATGAAGGAGTAAGCATATATCAAATTCCACCCGATGAAGGAGAAAGCATATATCAAATTCCACCCGATGAAGGAGAAAGCAAATATCAAATTCACTCAATGAAGGAGAAAGCCTATATCAAATTCCACCCGATGAAGGAGAAAGCATATATCAAATTCCACCCGATGAAGGAGAAAGCATATATCAAATTCCACTCAATGAAGGAGAAATCATATATCAAATTCCACCCGATGAAGGAGAAAGCATATATCAAATTCCACCCGATGAAGGAGAAAGCATATGTCAAATTCCACTCGATGAAGGAGAAAGCATATATCAAATTCCACCCAATGAAGGAGTAAGCATACATCAAATTCCACCTGATGAAGGAGAAAGCATATATATCAAGTTCCACCCGATGTAGGACAAAGCATATATCAAATTCCACCCGATGAAGGAGAAAGCATATATCAAATTCCACCGATGAAGGAGAAAGCATATATCAAATTCCACCCGATGAAGGAGAAAGCATATATCAAATTCCACCCGATGAAGGAGAAAGCATATATCAAATTCAAACGATGAAGGAGAAAGCATATATCAAATTCCACCCGATGAAGGAGAAAGCATATATCAAATTCCACCCGATGAAGGAGAAAGCATATATCAAATTCCACCCGATGAAGGAGTAAGCATATATCAAATTCCACTCAATGAAGGAGAAAGCATATATCAAATTCCACCCGATGAAGGAGAAAGCGTGTCAAATTCCACTCCCTGAAACAGAAAGCATATATCAAATTCCACCCGATGAAGGAGTAAGTATATATCAAATTCCACCCGGTGAAGGAGTAACCATAATCAAATTCCTATCGATGAAGGAGAAAGCATATATCAAATTCCACCCGATGAAGGAGAAAGCATATATCAAATTCCACTCAATGAAGGAGAAAGCATATGTCAAATTCCAACCGATGAAGGAGAAAGCATATATCAAATTCCACTCAATGAAGGAGAAAGCATATATCAAATTCCACCCGATGAAGGAGAAAGCATATGTCAAATTCCACCCGATGAAGGAGAAAGCATATGTCAAATTCCACCCGATGAAGGAGAAAGCATATATCAAATTCCACCCGATGAAGGAGAAAGCATATATCAAATTCCACACAATGAAGGAGTAAGCATACATCAAATTCCACCTGATGAAGGAGAAAGCATATATATCAAATTCCACCCGATGAAGGAGAAAGCAAATGTCAAATTCCACCCGATGAAGGAGAAAGCAAATGTCAAATTCCACCCGATGAAGGAGAAAGCATATATCAAATTCCACCCGGTGAAGGAGTAAGCATGTGTCAAATTCCTATCGATGAATTAGAAAGCATGTATCAAATTCCACCCGATGAAGGAGTAAGCATATATCAAATTCCACCTGATGAAGGAGAAAGCATATGTCAAATTCCACTCGATGAAAGAGTAAGCCTATATCAAATTCCACCCGATGAAGGAGTAAGCAAATGTCAAATTCCACCCGATGAAGGAGAAAGCATATATCAAATTCCACCCAATGAAGGAGAAAGCATATATCAAATTCCACCCGATGAAGGAGAAAGCATATGTCAAATTCCACCCGATGAAGGAGAAAGCATATATCAAATTCCACCCAATGAAGGAGTAAGCATACATCAAATTCCACCTGATGAAGGAGAAAGCATATATATCAAGTTCCACCCGATGAAGGAGAAAGCAAATGTCAAATTCCACCCGATGAAGGAGAAAGCATATATCAAATTCCACCCGATGAAGGAGAAAGCATATATCAAATTCCACCCGATGAACTAGAAAGCATATATCAAATTCCACCCGATCAAAGAGAAAGCATCTATCAAATTCCACCCGATGAAGGAGAAAGCATATATCAAATTCCACCCGATGAAGGAGAAAGCATATATCACATTCCCCCCGATGAAGGAGAAAGCATGTCAAATTCCACTCCATGAAACAGAAAGTATATATCAAATTCCACCCGATGAAGGAGTAAGCAAATGTCAAATTCCACCTGATGAAGGAGTAAGCATATATCAAATTCCACCCGATGAAGGAGAAAGCATATATCAAATTCCACCCGATGAAGGAGAAAGCAAATATCAAATTCACTCAATGAAGAAGAAAGCCTATATCAAATTCCACCCGATGAAGGAGAAAGCATATATCAAATTCCACCCGATGAAGGAGAAAGCATATATCAAATTCCACTCAATGAAGGAGAAATCATATATCAAATTCCACCCGATGAAGGAGAAAGCATATATCAAATTCCACCCGATGAAGGAGAAAGCATATGTCAAATTCCACTCGATGAAGGAGAAAGCATATATCAAATTCCACCCAATGAAGGAGTAAGCATACATCAAATTCCACCTGATGAAGGAGAAAGCATATATATCAAGTTCCACCCGATGAAGGAGAAAGCATATACCAAATTCCACCCTATGAAGGAGAAAGCATATATCAAATTCCACCGATGAAGGAGAAAGCATATATCAAATTCCACCCGATGAAGGAGAAAGCATATATCAAATTCCACCCGATGAAGGAGAAAGCATATATCAAATTCCACCGATGAAGGAGAAAGCATATATCAAATTCCACCCGATGAAGGAGAAAGCATATATCAAATTCCACCCGATGAAGGAGAAAGCATATATCAAATTCCACCCGATGAAGGAGTAAGCATATATCAAATTCCACTCAATGAAGGAGAAAGCATATATCAAATTCCACCCGATGAAGGAGAAAGCGTGTCAAATTCCACTCCCTGAAACAGAAAGCATATATCAAATTCCACCCGATGAAGGAGTAAGTATATATCAAATTCCACCCGGTGAAGGAGTAACCATAATCAAATTCCTATCGATGAAGGAGAAAGCATATATCAAATTCCACCCGATGAAGGAGAAAGCATATATCAAATTCCACTCAATGAAGGAGAAAGCATATATCAAATTCCACCCGATGAAGGAGAAAGCATATGTCAAATTCCACCCGATGAAGGAGAAAGCATATGTCAAATTCCACCCGATGAAGGAGAAAGCATATATCAAATTCCACCCGATGAAGGAGAAAGCATATATCAAATTCCACACAATGAAGGAGTAAGCATACATCAAATTCCACCTGATGAAGGAGAAAGCATATATATCAAATTCCACCCGATGAAGGAGAAAGCAAATGTCAAATTCCACCCGATGAAGGAGAAAGCAAATGTCAAATTCCACCCGATGAAGGAGAAAGCATATATCAAATTCCACCCGGTGAAGGAGTAAGCATGTGTCAAATTCCTATCGATGAATTAGAAAGCATGTATCAAATTCCACCCGATGAAGGAGTAAGCATATATCAAATTCCACCTGATGAAGGAGAAAGCATATGTCAAATTCCACTCGATGAAAGAGTAAGCCTATATCAAATTCCACCCGATGAAGGAGTAAGCAAATGTCAAATTCCACCCGATGAAGGAGAAAGCATATATCAAATTCCACCCAATAAAGGAGAAAGCATATATCAAATTCCACCCGATGAAGGAGAAAGCATATGTCAAATTCCACCCGATGAAGGAGAAAGCATATATCAAATTCCACCCAATGAAGGAGTAAGCATACATCAAATTCCACCTGATGAAGGAGAAAGCATATATATCAAGTTCCACCCGATGAAGGAGAAAGCAAATGTCAAATTCCACCCGATGAAGGAGAAAGCATATATCAAATTCCACCCGATGAAGGAGAAAGCATATATCAAATTCCACCCGATGAACTAGAAAGCATATATCAAATTCCACCCGATCAAAGAGAAAGCATCTATCAAATTCCACCCGATGAAGGAGAAAGCATATATCAAATTCCACCCGATGAAGGAGTAAGCATATATCAAATTCCACTCAATGAAGGAGAAAGCATATATCAAATTCCACCCGATGAAGGAGAAAGCGTGTCAAATTCCACTCCCTGAAACAGAAAGCATATATCAAATTCCACCCGATGAAGGAGTAAGTATATATCAAATTCCACCCGGTGAAGGAGTAACCATAATCAAATTCCTATCGATGAAGGAGAAAGCATATATCAAATTCCACCCGATGAAGGAGAAAGCATATATCAAATTCCACTCAATGAAGGAGAAAGCATATATCAAATTCCACCCGATGAAGGAGAAAGCATATGTCAAATTCCACCCGATGAAGGAGAAAGCATATGTCAAATTCCACCCGATGAAGGAGAAAGCATATATCAAATTCCACCCGATGAAGGAGAAAGCATATATCAAATTCCACACAATGAAGGAGTAAGCATACATCAAATTCCACCTGATGAAGGAGAAAGCATATATATCAAATTCCACCCGATGAAGGAGAAAGCAAATGTCAAATTCCACCCGATGAAGGAGAAAGCAAATGTCAAATTCCACCCGATGAAGGAGAAAGCATATATCAAATTCCACCCGGTGAAGGAGTAAGCATGTGTCAAATTCCTATCGATGAATTAGAAAGCATGTATCAAATTCCACCCGATGAAGGAGTAAGCATATATCAAATTCCACCTGATGAAGGAGAAAGCATATGTCAAATTCCACTCGATGAAAGAGTAAGCCTATATCAAATTCCACCCGATGAAGGAGTAAGCAAATGTCAAATTCCACCCGATGAAGGAGAAAGCATATATCAAATTCCACCCAATAAAGGAGAAAGCATATATCAAATTCCACCCGATGAAGGAGAAAGCATATGTCAAATTCCACCCGATGAAGGAGAAAGCATATATCAAATTCCACCCAATGAAGGAGTAAGCATACATCAAATTCCACCTGATGAAGGAGAAAGCATATATATCAAGTTCCACCCGATGAAGGAGAAAGCAAATGTCAAATTCCACCCGATGAAGGAGAAAGCATATATCAAATTCCACCCGATGAAGGAGAAAGCATATATCAAATTCCACCCGATGAACTAGAAAGCATATATCAAATTCCACCCGATCAAAGAGAAAGCATCTATCAAATTCCACCCGATGAAGGAGAAAGCATATATCAAATTCCACCCGATGAAGGAGAAAGCATATATCAAATTCCCCCCGATGAAGGAGAAAGCATATCAAATTCCACTCCATGAAACAGAAAGTATATATCAAATTCCACCCGATGAAGGAGTAAGCAAATGTCAAATTCCACCTGATGAAGGAGTAAGCATATATCAAATTCCACCCGATGAAGGAGAAAGCATATATCAAATTCCACCCGATGAAGGAGAAAGCAAATATCAAATTCACTCAATGAAGAAGAAAGCCTATATCAAATTCCACCCGATGAAGGAGAAAGCATATATCAAATTCCACCCGATGAAGGAGAAAGCATATATCAAATTCCACTCAATGAAGGAGAAATCATATATCAAATTCCACCCGATGAAGGAGAAAGCATATATCAAATTCCACCCGATGAAGGAGAAAGCATATGTCAAATTCCACTCGATGAAGGAGAAAGCATATATCAAATTCCACCCAATGAAGGAGTAAGCATACATCAAATTCCACCTGATGAAGGAGAAAGCATATATATCAAGTTCCACCCGATGAAGGAGAAAGCAAATGTCAAATTCCACCCGATGAAGGAGAAAGCATATATCAAATTCCACCCGATGAAGGAGAAAGCATATATCAAATTCCACCCGATGAACTAGAAAGCATATATCAAATTCCACCCGATCAAAGAGAAAGCATCTATCAAATTCCACCCGATGAAGGAGAAAGCATATATCAAATTCCACCCGATGAAGGAGTAAGCATATATCAAATTCCACTCAATGAAGGAGAAAGCATATATCAAATTCCACCCGATGAAGGAGAAAGCGTGTCAAATTCCACTCCCTGAAACAGAAAGCATATATCAAATTCCACCCGATGAAGGAGTAAGTATATATCAAATTCCACCCGGTGAAGGAGTAACCATAATCAAATTCCTATCGATGAAGGAGAAAGCATATATCAAATTCCACCCGATGAAGGAGAAAGCATATATCAAATTCCACTCAATGAAGGAGAAAGCATATATCAAATTCCACCCGATGAAGGAGAAAGCATATGTCAAATTCCACCCGATGAAGGAGAAAGCATATGTCAAATTCCACCCGATGAAGGAGAAAGCATATATCAAATTCCACCCGATGAAGGAGAAAGCATATATCAAATTCCACACAATGAAGGAGTAAGCATACATCAAATTCCACCTGATGAAGGAGAAAGCATATATATCAAATTCCACCCGATGAAGGAGAAAGCAAATGTCAAATTCCACCCGATGAAGGAGAAAGCAAATGTCAAATTCCACCCGATGAAGGAGAAAGCATATATCAAATTCCACCCGGTGAAGGAGTAAGCATGTGTCAAATTCCTATCGATGAATTAGAAAGCATGTATCAAATTCCACCCGATGAAGGAGTAAGCATATATCAAATTCCACCTGATGAAGGAGAAAGCATATGTCAAATTCCACTCGATGAAAGAGTAAGCCTATATCAAATTCCACCCGATGAAGGAGTAAGCAAATGTCAAATTCCACCCGATGAAGGAGAAAGCATATATCAAATTCCACCCAATAAAGGAGAAAGCATATATCAAATTCCACCCGATGAAGGAGAAAGCATATGTCAAATTCCACCCGATGAAGGAGAAAGCATATATCAAATTCCACCCAATGAAGGAGTAAGCATACATCAAATTCCACCTGATGAAGGAGAAAGCATATATATCAAGTTCCACCCGATGAAGGAGAAAGCAAATGTCAAATTCCACCCGATGAAGGAGAAAGCATATATCAAATTCCACCCGATGAAGGAGAAAGCATATATCAAATTCCACCCGATGAACTAGAAAGCATATATCAAATTCCACCCGATCAAAGAGAAAGCATCTATCAAATTCCACCCGATGAAGGAGAAAGCATATATCAAATTCCACCCGATGAAGGAGAAAGCATATATCACATTCCCCCCGATGAAGGAGAAAGCATGTCAAATTCCACTCCATGAAACAGAAAGTATATATCAAATTCCACCCGATGAAGGAGTAAGCAAATGTCAAATTCCACCTGATGAAGGAGTAAGCATATATCAAATTCCACCCGATGAAGGAGAAAGCATATATCAAATTCCACCCGATGAAGGAGAAAGCAAATATCAAATTCACTCAATGAAGAAGAAAGCCTATATCAAATTCCACCCGATGAAGGAGAAAGCATATATCAAATTCCACCCGATGAAGGAGAAAGCATATATCAAATTCCACTCAATGAAGGAGAAATCATATATCAAATTCCACCCGATGAAGGAGAAAGCATATATCAAATTCCACCCGATGAAGGAGAAAGCATATGTCAAATTCCACTCGATGAAGGAGAAAGCATATATCAAATTCCACCCAATGAAGGAGTAAGCATACATCAAATTCCACCTGATGAAGGAGAAAGCATATATATCAAGTTCCACCCGATGAAGGAGAAAGCATATACCAAATTCCACCCTATGAAGGAGAAAGCATATATCAAATTCCACCGATGAAGGAGAAAGCATATATCAAATTCCACCCGATGAAGGAGAAAGCATATATCAAATTCCACCCGATGAAGGAGAAAGCATATATCAAATTCCACCGATGAAGGAGAAAGCATATATCAACTTCCACCCGATGAAGGAGAAAGCATATATCAAATTCCACCCGATGAAGGAGAAAGCATATATCAAATTCCACCCGATGAAGGAGTAAGCATATATCAAATTCCACTCAATGAAGGAGAAAGCATATATCAAATTCCACCCGATGAAGGAGAAAGCGTGTCAAATTCCACTCCCTGAAACAGAAAGCATATATCAAATTCCACCCGATGAAGGAGTAAGTATATATCAAATTCCACCCGGTGAAGGAGTAACCATAATCAAATTCCTATCGATGAAGGAGAAAGCATATATCAAATTCCACCCGATGAAGGAGAAAGCATATATCAAATTCCACTCAATGAAGGAGAAAGCATATGTCAAATTCCACCCGATGAAGGAGAAAGCATATATCAAATTCCACTCAATGAAGGAGAAAGCATATATCAAATTCCACCCGATGAAGGAGAAAGCATATGTCAAATTCCACCCGATGAAGGAGAAAGCATATGTCAAATTCCACCCGATGAAGGAGAAAGCATATATCAAATTCCACCCGATGAAGGAGAAAGCATATATCAAATTCCACACAATGAAGGAGTAAGCATACATCAAATTCCACCTGATGAAGGAGAAAGCATATATATCAAATTCCACCCGATGAAGGAGAAAGCAAATGTCAAATTCCACCCGATGAAGGAGAAAGCAAATGTCAAATTCCCCCCGATGAAGGAGAAAGCATGTCAAATTCCACTCCATGAAACAGAAAGTATATATCAAATTCCACCCGATGAAGGAGTAAGCAAATGTCAAATTCCACCTGATGAAGGAGTAAGCATATATCAAATTCCACCCGATGAAGGAGAAAGCATATATCAAATTCCACCCGATGAAGGAGAAAGCAAATATCAAATTTCACTCAATGAAGGAGAAAGCCTATATCAAATTCCACCCGATGAAGGAGAAAGCATATATCAAATTCCACCCGATGAAGGAGAAAGCATATATCAAATTCCACTCAATGAAGGAGAAATCATATATCAAATTCCACCCGATGAAGGAGAAAGCATATATCAAATTCCACCCGATGAAGGAGAAAGCATATGTCAAATTCCACTCGATGAAGGAGAAAGCATATATCAAATTCCACCCAATGAAGGAGTAAGCATACATCAAATTCCACCTGATGAAGGAGAAAGCATATATATCAAGTTCCACCCGATGAAGGAGAAAACAAATGTCAAATTCCACCCGATGAAGGAGAAAGCAAATGTCAAATTCCACCCGATGAAGGAGAAAGCATATATCAAATTCCACCCGATGAAGGAGAAAGCATATATCAAATTCCACCCGATGAAGGAGAAAGCATATATCAAATTCCACCCGATGAAGGAGAAAGCATATATCAAATTCCACCCGATGAAGGAGAAAGCATATATCAAATTCCACCGATGAAGGAGAAAGCATATATCAAATTCCACCCGATGAAGGAGAAAGCATATATCAAATTCCACCCGATGAAGGAGAAAGCATATATCAAATTCCACCCGATGAAGGAGTAAGCATATATCAAATTCCACTCAATGAAGGAGAAAGCATATATCAAATTCCACCCGATGAAGGAGAAAGCGTGTCAAATTCCACTCCCTGAAACAGAAAGCATATATCAAATTCCACCCGATGAAGGAGTAAGCAAATGTCAAATTCCACCTGATGAAGGAGTAAGCATATATCACATTCCACCCGATGAAGGAGAAAGCATATATCAAATTCCACCCGATGAAGGAGAAAGCAAATATCAAATTTCACTCAATGAAGAAGAAAGCATATGTCAAATTCCACCCGATAAAGGAGAAAGCATATATCAAATTCCACCTGATGAAGGAGTAAGCATATGTCAAATTCCACCCAATGAAGGAGTAAGCATACATCAAATTCCACCTGATGAAGGAGAAAGCATATATATCAAATTCCACCCGATGAAGGAGAAAGCAAATGTCAAATTCCACCCGATGAAAGAGAAAGCAAATGTCAAATTCCACCCGATGAAGGAGAACGCATATATCAAATTCCACCCGATGAAGGAGAAAGCATATATCAAATTCCACCCGATGAAGGAGAAAGCATGTATCAAATTCCACCCGATGAAGGAAAAAGCATATATCAAATTCCACCCGATGAAGGAGAAAGCATATATCAAATTCCACCCGATGAAGGAGAAAGCATATATCAAATTCCACCCGATGAAGGAGTTAGCATACATCAAATTCCACCCGATGAAGGAGTAAGCATACATCAAATTCCACCCGATGAAGGAGAAAGGATATGTCAAATTCCACCCGATGAAGGAGTAAGCATATGTCAAATTCCACCCGATGATGGAGAAAGCATATATCAAATTCCACCCGATGAAGGAGAAAGCATATGTCAAATTCCACTCGATGAAGGAGAAAGCATATATCAAATTCCACTCAATGAAGGAGAAAGGATATGTCAAATTCCACCCGATGAAGGAGTAAGCATATATCAAATTCCACCCGATGAAGGAGAAAGCATGTCAAATTACACTCCATGAAACAGAAAGCATATATCAAATTCCACCCGATGAAGGAGTAAGCATACATCAAATTCCACCCGATGAAGGAGTAAGCATACATCAAATTCCACCCGATGAAGGAGAAAGGATATGTCAAATTCCACCCGATGAAGGAGTAAGCATATGTCAAATTCCACCCGATGATGGAGAAAGCATATATCAAATTCCACCCGATGAAGGAGAAAGCATATGTCAAATTCCACCCGATGAAGGAGAAAGCATATATCAAATTCCACTCAATGAAGGAGAAAGGATATGTCAAATTCCACCTGATGAAGGATTTAGCATATGTCAAATTCCACTCAATGAAGGAGAAAGCATATGTCAAATTCCACTCAATGAAGGAGAAAGCATATGTCAAATTCCACCCGATGAAGGAGAAAGCATATATCAAATTCCACTCAATGAAGGAGAAAGCATATGTCAAATTCCACCCGATAAAGGAGAAAGCATATATCAAATTCCACCCGATGAAGGAGAAAGCATATATCAAATTCCACCCGAAGGAGGAGAAAGCAAATGTCAAATTCCACCTGATGAAGGAGTTAGCATACCGTATTCATCCTAATAAACGCCCTCTCCTAATAAACGCCCTCCTAAGCCATATTTGACTCGCGGAAAATGACCCCTAATAAACGCCCCTCTTTTGTATCGACTTATCTTACTGATGTTTCATTGAAGAAGAGTTTTCAATCTTGATATCAACCTCTTATGTCCAGTAAAGTGTAAGGTACATGGTATTTCCAGTCCCCCGGCGACTGTCGAATGTCTGTAACGATCAGTCACTACACATTTTATGCAACCGCCATGACTACAGATGACACTAGCACACTGACCGTTATTTTGTTAACGTGTAGTTGTCGATGTGATATAAATAAAGAATATCATGATGATTCGTGACCCGGGAATAGTGTTTACTTAATCGTTCTGCACCATGTGCTTATCAGCTGATTGTCTTTATGCTGCCGTTCATTGGTGGTTATATATTTAGATTCCTAGCGAACTAAAGTTTCATTGGATAAGAGTAATGACCCGACAAGATGGTGGATTCAATTACTCCATGTATCTTCGTGAGTTTTAATTAGTTTCAATTGCGACTGCAAATTGTGTATCAGTACGGGTTGAAATTTGACACAAATAATAAACTGCGATATTTAACTCTTCTTTACATTTATTTGATACACCTATTTGGATTAAAACTCTGAAATAAAATCGATGTTTCTTTTTCTTTTGGACATCAACAGACATTTTTTTAATAAACGCCCTCTTTTTACGATTTTTTAAAGTCATTTTAATAAACGCCCCCTTTTCCCAATTTTTTAAACGCCCAGGGCTTCTATTACGGCGAATACTGTATGTCAAATTCCACTCAATGAAGGAGAAAGCATATGTCAAATTCCACTCAATGAAGGAGAAAGCATATGTCAAATTCCACCCGATAAAGGAGAAAGCATATATCAAATTCCACCCGATGAAGGAGAAAGCATATATCAAATTCCACCCGAAGAAGGAGAAAGCATATATCAAATTCCACCCTATGACGATGAAAGCATATGTCAAATTCCACCCAATGAAGATGAAAGCATATATCAAATTCCACCCGATGAAGGAGTAAGCATAAGTCAAATTCCACCCGATGGAGGAGAAAGCATATGTCAAATTCCACCCGATGAAAATGAGAGCATACATAAAATTCCACCCGATGAAGGAATAAGCATAAGTCAAATTCCACCCAATGAAGGAGAAAGCATATGTCAAATTCCACCCGATGAAGGAATAAGCATATATCAAATTCCACCCAATGAAGGAGTAAGTAAATGTCAAATTCCACCCGATGAAGATGAAAGCATATATCAAATTCCACCCGATGAAGGAGTAAGCATAAGTCAAATTCCACCCGATGAAGGAGAAAGCATATGTAAAATTCCACCCGATGAAGATGAAAGCATATATCAAATTCCACCCGATGAAGGAGAATGCATATGTCAAATTCCTCCCGATGAAGGAGAAAGCATATATCAAATTTCACTCAATGAAGGAGAAAGCATATATCAAATTCCACCCGATGAAGGAGAAAGCATATGCCAAATTCCACCCTAATGAAGGAGAAAGCATATGTCAAATTCCACCCGATGAAGGTGTAAGTAAATGTCAAATTCCACCCGATGAAGATGAAAGCATATATCAAATTCCAACCGATGAAGGAGTAAGCATAAGTCAAATTCCACCCGATGAAGGAGAAAGCATATGTCAAATTCCACCCGATGAAGATGAAAGCATATTTCAAATTCCACTCGATGAAGGAGTAAACTTAAGTCAAATTCCACTCGATGAAGGAGAAAGCATATATCAAATTCCACCTGATGAAGGAGAAAGCATATATCAAATTCCACTCGATGAAGGAGTAAGTAAATGTCAAATTCCACCCGATGAAGATGAAAGC
This sequence comes from Gibbula magus, assembly GCA_936450465.1. Taxonomy (NCBI): domain Eukaryota; kingdom Metazoa; phylum Mollusca; class Gastropoda; order Trochida; family Trochidae; genus Gibbula; species Gibbula magus. Next base: position 69,752,305 of record OW388298.1, read on the forward strand.
ATATATCAAATTCCACCCGATGAAGGAGTAAACATAAGTCAAATTCCACCCGATGAAGGAGAAAGCATATTTCAAATTCCACTCGATGAAGGAGTAAACATAAGTCAAATTCCACTCGATGAAGGAGAAAGCATATATCAAATTCCACCTGATGAAGGAGAAAGCATATATCAAATTCCACCTGATGAAGGAGAAAGCATATATCAAATTCCACCCGATGAAGGAGTAAGCATAAGTCAAATTCCACCCGATGAAGGAGAAAGCATATGTCAAATTCCACCCGATGAAGATGAAAGCATATATCAAATTCCACCCGATGAAGGAGTAAACATAAGTCAAATTCCACCCGATGAAGGAGAAAGCATATGTCAAATTCCACCCTATGAAGGAGTAAACATAAGTCAAATTCCACCCGATGAAGGAGAAAGCCTATGTCAAATTCCACCCGATGAAGGAGAAAGCATATGTCAAATTCCACTCGATGAAGGAGTAAGTAAATGTCAAATTCCACCCGATGAAGATGAAAGCATATATCAAATTCCACCCGATGAAGGAGTAAGCATAAGTCAAATTCCACCCGATGAAGGAGAAAGCATATGTCAAATTCCACCCGATGAAGATTAAAGCATATATCAAATTCCACCCGATGAAGGAGTAAACATAAGTCAAATTCCACCCGATGAAGGAGAAAGCATATGTCAAATTCCACCCTATGAAGGAATAAGCATATATCAAATTCCACCCGATGAAGGAGTAAGTATATGTCAAATTCCAGCCGATGAAGGAGTAAGTTTATGTCAAATTCCTCCCGATGAAGGAGAAAGCATATATCAAATTTCACTCAATGAAGGAGAAAGCATATGTCAAATTCCACCTGATGAAGGAGAAAGCATATGTCAAATTCCATCCGATGAAGGAGAAAGCATATGTCAAATTCCACTCGATGAAGGAGTAAGTAAATGTCAAATTCCACCCGATGAAGATGAAAGCATATATCAAATTCCACCCGATGAAGGAGTAAGCATAAGTCAAATTCCACCCGATGAAGGAGAAAGCATATGTCAAATTCCACCCGATGAAGATGAAAGCATATATCAAATTCCACCCGATGAAGGAGTAAACATAAGTCAAATTCCACCCGATGAAGGAGAAAGCATATGTCAAATTCCACCCGATGAAGGAGAAAGCATATATCAAATTCCACCCGATGAAGGAATAAGCATATATCAAATTCCACCCGATGAAGGAGTAAGTATATGTCAAATTCCAGCCGATGAAGGAGAAAGCATATATCAAATTCCACCCGATGAAGGAGAAAGCATATATCAAATTCCACCCGATGAAGGAGAAAGCATATGTCAAATTCCACCCGATGATAGAGTTAGAATATGTAAAATTCCACCCTATGAAGGAGAAAGCATATCTCAAACTACAAAGAGTCTTTATAAACTCTCTATAAAGTTGATGTAAAGTCTTAAGACCATATAAAGTCTACATGAAGTCTATAGTAAGACTTATAAAGTCTTTATAAAGTCTTTAGTAAGACTATATACCGTATCTGTAAATACTCTGTGAAGTATCTATGTCTTCTGTATAAATTCTATAAAAGTAACTATAAAGTATCTAAAAAGACTATAAAGTCTATATAAGGCCTTTTCAAAGACTTTATAAAGTCCATATAGAGTCTCTAAAATACAGAAGTACATTTGCTTCTGTATAAAGTTCATATAAAGTTTCTATAAAGTTTCTATAACGACTCAATATAAAATCGGAAAAAAAGTTATATGAAGTATATAGACTATACTATAATCTCTATCAAGTCTATATTAAGTATCTATAAAGACTCTATAAAGTCTATACACAGCCTTATAACAGATTCCATAACGTTTTTATACAGACTCTATAAAGTCTATACACAGCCTTATAACAGATTCCATTAAGTTTGTATACAGTATCTATGAAGTCAATATGAAGTATATGTAAAAACTGTATGAAGTCTGTATAATGTCCGTGTGTGTGAAGATGGTATAAAGTCTACATACAGACTGTATAAAGTCTACATAAAGTTTTTAGTACGATTATATAAGGTCTACATAACTGTATAAAATGTCCATATAAAGGATCTATAAATTATATATAAAGTTTCTACCAAGTCTATATAAAGTATACTTATAAACCTAGGTCGGATTCTGTCTGTTGTTTTGTAGGTATCTTCTTTTCTTGGAATAACCTCTAATGAGGTCTTACTTCCGAGAATAACCCGGTATGAGGTTTTACTTTTGAAAGTAAGACCTGAACCTAAGGTTTTTTTTAAAGTAAGACCTGAACCTAAGGTTTTTTTTAAAGTAAGACCTGGAAATGCACTTAGAATAATTTTTCAGACTTGCAACGCAATAGCCAACAAGCAGCAATTATTATCGAAAATTATACACAGTTAAAAATTTCCAAGTTGAAATAGCTGGATTCGAACCTGGCACCCTTCGCTCTCTAAACTGGCGCCTTAGACCGCTCGGCTATGCAGACCGAGATGATGAGTGGAGTTGAATCACTCCATTTATAGTCATACCGTCTTTGCCTCGATATAACGCAACCGAGGGCGACATACCCTTTATAAAAACACGATTTGGGAATCACAAATTATAAAATGTAAATTTTTACATTTGACGTTTATAAATAGGAAGAAAACATTCCTCCTTCGTCTTCTGCTTTTAAAATGGTCTAAGCGGAGGAATTAGGCCCTTTGAGCGTCCGAAACTATACCTCGTAAATTTTGATAGTTGACGGTTTATAAGCTAGAGAAAACACTCCTCCTCGGTCTTCTGCTCTGAGAATAACCTCAAGGTCGCGATAGCCCCTCGGGCTAACGCCCTCGGGGCTTTATCCCTCCCTTCAGGTTATTCTCAGAGCAGAAGACCTCGGAGTCATGTTTTCTCCTTAACATAAAGTCCCTGTAAAGTCTCTATAAAGTATACATAAAGTCCCTGTAAAGTCTCTATAAAATATACATAAAGTCCCTGTAAAGTCTATATAAAGTATCATTAAGTCACTGTAAAGTCTCTATAAAGTATACATGAAGTCCATGTAAAGTCTCTATAAAGTAAACATAAAGTCCCTGTAAAGTCTCTATAAAGTATACATAAAGTCCCTGTAAAGTCTCTATAAAGTATACATAAAGTCCCTGTAAAGTCTCTATGAAGTATACATAAAGTCCCTGTAAAGTCTATATAAAGACTCTCTAGTGTCAATGTGTGTTAATTGACATATCATGCAACAACAAGTACAACCTCTGAAGGGCAAATCTGGAGGATACGTCGTTCGTTGGCTTCTCGAGTTCTTCAGATAAATATTTCTGATACTGTAACGTTCATAATTATATTCTTTGATCTATTTCTTATCATCGCAACATTCATGATGTATAATCTTAATTTTTGCTTTTGTTGTTGATTAGTTTCTAAGATTTCAAACCTGCAACCCCAAAGTCCCAAATTTCCTCTGCATCGTCCAATTCATTGCTGATATCAAACCTCTATTCTCTTCCAACAGAGGTTACTCCCTTCAGATTCCTGATTCCTAACCTCTGTACTTATTGTTTTTACCCCGCTAGGGAATTTTGCTGCTGTCGACGAATTCAGACCAATTATAACAGAGGTAAGGATCGGAAATCTGAAGGGAGTAACCTCTGTGGGAAGAAAATGTCAAACCTCCCAGATTGTGAACACGGTTACGCCGGATATTTTATGACATTTTTATTATTTTCCCCTTACTGATTTTATTAGTATTAATAAAACAATTCTACGTGTCATAAGTGAAAACGTGAAAACATTCTGTTCTCAGAAGTATATGAATCATGATTATAAAGACGCACACGTGATGTGATTTACTGATGAAAACACCATCTTTAATGTTTTCATACGTTTCAGTGAAAGTGGTAAGAGATCAAAATGCTATTGTCAATGAATTTCAACAAAGTTATTCACAAAAGGGGCATTTGATCAAACAAATTTAATATTAGTAACAAAATTCTTTCAATTTTCAAAATGTTGAATTCTGCCAACGTTTGGTCAACTGCCTGAATCTACAAACAGGAAAGTATGTCAGCTGCAAACAGTCCCGACTTGGCAAGTAACCCCCGTGGAAGATCATTGGTCAACAAAAGCGACAGTAGTTCAAAGTTCAGGGTTCAGACATTTTGAATGGGGCTATACATAGAATATGAGGCCTAGCTGCAGCGAGAAGCAACTGTCTGTGAAAAGCTAACAGCCGTATTAGATAGACGATCATGCTCGCCTCGGTCTAGCTCCACTTCATGCATGTCAAGGCTAAGTTTCACTCACTGTTACAGAACGGATGTTTACCGGATATTGTCACAGCGAGCATTATATCATCTAGGTAATAGAAGACTGCACGGGACTTGCCGTACGTCCCGACTCTACACTGCTGAATTATAACTCCTCATGGTAAGTTAAGAACTAGTCATAGAGCTGGGGAATATTGATATACAGATACATGTCACAGAGTTGGGGAATGTTGACATACATATTCGTGTCAAAAATCTGGAGAATGTTGACATACATATACATGTCATAGAGCTTGTCGAATATTCACATACAGATACATTTTAGAGAGGTGGGAGATATTCACATACATGTATATGTTACAGAGACGGGGAATGTTGACATACATATACATGTTACAGAGCTTGGGGAATGTTGACATACATATACATGTTACAGAGCTTGGGAATGTTGACATACAGATACATGTCACAGAGCTTGGTAATGTTGACATAAAACTATATGTTACAGAGCTTGGGAATGTTGACAAACATATACATGTCACAGAGCTTGGTAATGTTGACATACATATACATGTTACAGAGCTTTGGAATGTTGACATACATGTAGATGTCACAGAGCATGGTAATATTGACATACATATACATGTCACAGAGCTTGGTAATGTTGACATACATATACATGTTACAGAGCTTGGGAATGTTGACATACATATACATGTCACAGAGCTTGGTAATATTGACATACAGATACATGTTACAGATCTTGGGAATGTTGACATACATATACATGTCACAGAGCTTGGGAATGTTGACATACATATACATGTTAGAGAGGTGGGACATATTCACATACATATACATGTTACAGAGCTTGGGAATATTGATATACATATACATGTCACAGAGCTGGGGAATGTTGATATACATATCCATGTCACAGAGCTTGTCGAATATTCACATACAGATACATTTTAGAGAGGAGGGAGATATTCACATACATGTATATGTTACAGAGACGGGGAATGTTGACATACATATACATGTTACAGAGCTTGGGGAATGGTGACATACATATACATGTTACAAAGCTTGGGAATGTTGACATACATATACATGTCACAGAGCTTGGTAATATTGACATACAGATACATGTTACAGAGCTTGGGAATGTTGACATACATATACATGTCACAGAGCTTGGAGAATGTTGACATACAGATACATGTTACAGAGCTTGGGAATGTTGACATACAGATACATGTCACAGAGCTTGGAAATGTTGACATAAAACTATATGTTACAGAGCTTGGGAATGTTGACAAACATATACATGTCACAGAGCTGGGGAATATTGATATACATAAACATGTCACAGAGCTGGGGAATGTTGACATACATAATCGTGTACAAAAGCTTGAGAATGTTGACATACATATACATGTTACAGAGCTTGGGGAATGTTGACATACATATACATGTTACAGAGTTTGGGGAATGTTGACATACATATGCATGTTACAGAGCTTGGGGAACGTTGACATACAAATATATGTTACAGAGCTTGGGGAATGTTGACATACATATATATGTTGCAGAGCTGGAGAATGTAAACATACAGATACATGTTACAGAGCTTGGGGAATGTTGACATACATATACATGTTGCAGAGCTTGGGAAAGTCGACATACATATGCATGTTACAGAGCTTGGGGAACGTTGACATACAAATATATGTTACAGAGCTTGGGGAATGTAAACATACAGATACATGTTACAGAGCTTGGGGAATGTTGACATACATATATATGTTGCAGAGCTGGAGAATGTAAACATACAGATACATGTTACAGAGCTTGGGGAATGTTGACATACATATACAAGTTGCAGAGCTGGTGAATGTTGACATACAGATACATGTTACAGAGGTTTGGAATGTTGACATACAGATACATGTTACAGAGCTTGGGGAATGTTGATATACAAATACATGTTACAGAGCTTGGGGAATGTTGATATACAAATACATGTTATAGAGCTTGGAAGGTTGGCATACAGATACATCTTACAGAGCTTGGGAATGTCGACATGCAGATGCATGTTACAGAGCTGAAGAATATTGACATACAGATACATGTTACAGAGCTTAGGGAATGTTGACATACAGAGGCATGTTACATAGTTTTGGAAGGTGGACATACAGATACATGTTACAGAGCTTGGGGAATGTTGACATACAGATACATGTTACAGAGCTTGGGGAATGTTGACATACAGATACATGTTACAGAGCTTGGATAATGTTGACATACAGATACATGTTACATAGCTTTGGGAATGTTGACATACAGATAAATATTACAGAGCTTAGGGAATGTTGACATACAGATACATGTTACAGAACTTGGGAATGTCAACATACAGATGCATGTTACAGAGCTTGGGAATGTCGACATGCACATGCATATTACAGAGCTGGAAAATATTGACATACAGATACATGTTACAGAGCTAGATAATGTTGACATACAGATACGTGTTACAGAGCTTGGTGAATGTTGACATACAGATACATGTTACAGAGCTGGGGAATGTTGATATACAAAGACATGTTACAGAGCTTGGATAATGTTGACATACAGATGCATGTTAGAGCTTGGGAAGGTTGACATACAGATACATGTTACAGAGCTTGGGAATGTTGACATGCACATGCATGTTACAGAGCTGGAGAATGTTGACATACAGATACATGTTACAGAGCTTGGGGAATGTTGACATACAGATACATGTTACAGAGCTTTGGAAATGTTGACATACATAACATGTTACAGAGCTGGAGAATGTTGACATACAGATACATGTTACAGAGCATGGAGAATGTTGACATACAGATACATGTTACAGAGCTTGGGGAATGTTGATATACAAATACATGTTACAGAGCTTGGAAGGTTGACATACAGATACATGTTACAGAACTTGGGAATGTCAACATACAGATGCATGTAACCGAGCTTGGGAAGGTTGGCATACAGATACATCTTACAGAGCTTGGGAATGTCGACATGCAGATGCATGTTACAGAGCTGAAAAATATTGACATACAGATACATGTTACAGAGCTTAGGGAATGTTGACATACAGAGGCATGTTACAGAGTTTTGGAAGGTGGACATACAGATACATGTTTCAGAGCTTGGGGAATGTTGACATACAGATACATGTTACAGAGCTTGGGGAATGTTGACATACAGATACATGTTACAGAGCTTGGAGAATGTTGACATACAGATACATGTTACAGAGCTTTGGGAATGTTGACATACAGATACATCTTACAGAGCTTTGAGAATGTTGACATATAGATACGTGTTACAGAGCTTGGTGAATGTTGACATACAGATACATGTTACAGAGCTGGGGAATGTTGATATACAAAGACATGTTACAGAGCTTGGATAATGTTGACATACAGATGCATGTTACAGAGCTTGGGAATGTCGACATGCACATGCATGTTACAGAGCTGGAGAATATTGACATACAGATACATGTTACAGAGCTTGGGGAATGTTGACATACAGATACATGTTACAGAGCTTGGGGAACGTTGACATAGAGGTACATGTTACAGAGCATGCGGAATGTTGACATACAGATACATGTTACAGAGCTTGGGGAATGTTGACATACAGATACATGTTACAGAGCTTGGAGAATGTTGACATACAGATACATGTTACAGAGCTTGGGGAATGTTGACATACAGATACTTGTTACAGAGTTTGGGAATGTTGACATACAAATACATGTTACAGAGCTTGGAGAATGTTGACATACAGATACATGTTACAGAGCTTGGGGAATGTTGACATACAAATACATGTTACAGAGCTCGGGAAGGTTGACATACAGATACATGTTACAGAGCTTGGGGAATGTTGACATACAGATACATCTTACAGAGCTTGGGGAATGTAGACAAACATATACATGTTACAGAGCTTGGGAATGTCGACATACAGATGCATGTTACTGAGTTTGGGAAGGTTGACATACAGATACATGTTACAGAGCTTGGGGAATGATGACATAGGGATACATGTTACAGAGCTTGGGGAATGTAGACAAACATATACATGTTACAGAGCTTGGGGAATGTAGACAAACATATACATGTTACAGAGCTTGGGAAATGTTGACATACATATACATGTTACAGAGCTTGGGGAATGTTGACATACAGATACATGTTACAGAGCTTGGGGAATGTTGACATACAGATACATGTTACAGAGCTTGGGGAATGTTGACATACAGATACATGTTACAGAGCTTTGGGAATGTTGACATACAGATATATCTTACAGAGCTTGGAGAATGTTGACATATAGATACGTGTTACAGAGCTTGGTGAATGTTGACATACAGATACATGTTACAGAGCTGGGGAATGTTGATATACAAAGACATGTTACAGAGCTTGGGGAATGTTGACATACAGATACATGTTACAGAGCTTGGAGAATGTTGACATACAGATACATGTTACAGAGCTTTGGGAATGTTGACATACAGATACATCTTACAGAGCTTGGAGAATGTTGACATATAGATACGTGTTACAGAGCTTGGTGAATGTTGACATACAGATACATGTTACAGAGCTGGGGAATGTTGATATACAAAGACATGTTACAGAGCTTGGATAATGTTGACATACAGATACATGTTACAGAGCTTGGAGAATGTTGACATACAGATACATGTTACAGAGCTTTGGGAATGTTGACATACAGATACATCTTACAGAGCTTGGAGAATGTTGACATATAGATACGTGTTACAGAGCTTGGTGAATGTTGACATACAGATACATGTTACAGAGCTGGGGAATGTTGATATACAAAGACATGTTACAGAGCTTGGATAATGTTGACATACAGATACATGTTACAGAGCTTGGAGAATGTTGACATACAGATACATGTTACAGAGCTTTGGGAATGTTGACATACAGATACATCTTACAGAGCTTGGAGAATGTTGACATATAGATACGTGTTACAGAGCTTGGTGAATGTTGACATACAGATACATGTTACAGAGCTGGGGAATGTTGATATACAAAGACATGTTACAGAGCTTGGATAATGTTGACATACAGATGCATGTTACAGAGCTGGAGAATATTGACATACAGATACATGTTACAGAGCTTGGGGAATGTTGACATACAGATACATGTTACAGAGCTTGGGGAACGTTGACATAGAGGTACATGTTACAGAGCATGCGGAATGTTGACATACAGATACATGTTACAGAGCTTGGGGAATGTTGACATACAGATACATGTTACAGAGCTTGGAGAATGTTGACATACAGATACATGTTACAGAGATTGGGGAATGTTGACATACAGATACTTGTTACAGAGTTTGGGAATGTTGACATACAGATACATGTTACAGAGCTTGGAGAATGTTGACATACAGATACATGTTACAGAGCTTGGGGAATGTTGACATACAAATACATGTTACAGTGCTCGGGAAGGTTGACATACAGATACATGTTACAGAGCTTGGGGAATGTTGACATACAGATACATCTTACAGAGCTTGGGGAATGTTTACATACACAACGTGTTACAGAGCTAAAGAATGTTGACATACAGATACGTGTTACAGAGCCTGGTGAATGTTGATATACAAAGACATGTTACAGAGCTTGGGGAATGTAGACAAACATATACATGTTACAGAGCTTGGGAATGTCGACATACATATACATGTTACAGAGCTTGGGGAATGATGACATAGGGATACATGTTACAGAGCTTGGGGAATGTAGACAAACATATACATGTTACAGAGGTTGGGGAATGTAGACAAACATATACATGTTACAGAGCTTGGGAAATGTTGACATACATATACATGTTACAGAGCTTGGGGAATGTTGACATACAGATACATGTTACAGAGCTTGGGGAATGTTGACATACAGATACATGTTACAGAGCTTGGGGAATGTTGACATACAGATACATGGAACAGAGATTGGGATATGTTGACATTAACAACATGTTACAGAGCTTGGGAAATATTGACATACAGATACATGTTACAGAGCTTGGAGAATGTTGACATACAGATACATGTTACAGATCTTGGAAAAGGTTGACATACAGATGCATGTTACAGAGCTCGGGAAGGTTGACATACAGATACATGTTATAGAGTTTGGGGAATGTTGACATACAGATACATGTTACAGAGCTTGGGGAATGTTGACATACAGATACATGTTACAGAGCTTGGGGAATGTTGACATACAGATACATGTTACAGAGCTTGGGGAATGTTGACATACAGATACATGGAACAGAGATTGGGATATGTTGACATTAACAACATGTTACAGAGCTTGGGAAATGTTGACATACAGATACATGTTACAGAGCTTGGAGAATGTTGACATACAGATACATGTTACAGATCTTGGAAAAGGTTGACATACAGATGCAAGTTACAGAGCTCGGGAAGGTTGACATACAGATACATGTTATAGAGTTTGGGGAATGTTGACATACAGATACATGTTACAGAGCTTGGGGAATGTTGACATACAGATACATCTTACATAGCTTGAGGAATGTTGACATGCACATGCATGTTACAGAGCTTTGGGAATGTTGACATTAACAACATGTTACAGAGCTTGGGAATGTCGACATACAGATGCATGTTACTGAGTTTGTGAAGGTTGACATACAGATACATGTTACAGAGCTTGGGGAATGTTGACATAGGGATACATGTTAAAGAGCTTAGGGAATGTAGACACACATATACATATTACAGAGCTTGGGGAATGTAGACAAACATATACATGTTACAGAGCTTGGGGAATGTTGACATACAGATACATGTTACAGAGCTTGGGGAATGTAGACAAACATATACATATTACAGAGCTTGGGGAATGTAGACAAACATATACATGTTACAGAGCTTGGGGAATGTTGACATACAGATACATGTTACAGAGCTTAGGGAATGTAGACATACATATACATATTACAGAGCTTGGGGAATGTAGACAAACATATACATGTTACAGAGCTTGGGGAATGTTGACATACAGATACATGTTACAGAGCTTGGGAATGTCGACATACAGATGCATGTTACAGAGCTTGGGGAATGTTGACATAGGGATACATGTTAAAGAGCTTGGGGAATGTAGACATACATATACATATTACAGAGCTTGGGAAATGTAGACAAACATATACATGTTACAGAGCTTTGGGAATGTTGACATACAGATACATGTTACAGAGCTTGGGGAATGTTGACATACAGATACATGTTACAGAGCTAGGGGAATGTTTACATACACAACGTGTTACAGAGCTAAAGAATGTTGACATACAGATACGTGTTACAGAGCCTGGTGAATGTTGATATACAAAGACATGTTACAGAGCTTGGATAATGTTGACATACAGATGCATGTTAGAGCTTGGGAAGGTTGACATACAGATACACGTTACAGAGCTTGATAATGTCGACATGCACATGCACGTTACAGAGCTGGAGAATATTGACATACAGATACATGTTACAGAGCTTGGGGAATGTTGACATACAGATGCATGTTACAGAGCTTGGGAAGGTTGACATACAGATGCATGTTACAGAGTTGGGGAATGTTGACATACAGATACATGTTACAGAGCTTGGAGAATGTTGACATACAGATACATGTTACAGAGCTTGGGGAATGTTGACATACAAATACATGTTACAGAGCTCGGGAAGGTTGACATACAGATACATGTTACAGAGCTTGGGGAATGTTGACATACAGATACATCTTACAGAGCTTGGGGAATGTTGACATACAGATACATGTTACAGATCTTGGAAAAGGTTGACATACAGATGCATGTTACAGAGCTCGGGAAGGTTGACATACAGATACATGTTATAGAGTTTGGGGAATGTTGACATACAGATACATGTTACAGAGCTTGGGGAATGTTGACATACAGATACATGTTACAGAGCTTGGGAATGTCGACATACAGATACATATTACAGAGCTTGGGAAATGTTGACATACATATACATGTTACAGAGCTTGGGGAATGTTGACATACAGATACATCTTACAGAGCTCGGGAAGGTTGACATACAGATACATGTTATAGAGTTTGGGGAATGTTGACATACAGATACATGTTACAGAGCTTGGGGAATGTTGACATACAGATACATGTTACAGAGCTTGGGAATGTCGACATACAGATACATGTTACAGAGCTTGGGGAATGTTGACATACAGATGCATGTTACTGAGCTTGGGGAATGTTGACATACAGATACATGTTACAGAGCTTGGGGAATGTTGACATACATATACATATTACAGAGCTTGGGAAATGTTGACATACATATACATGTTACAGAGCTTGGGGAATGTTGACATACAGATACATGTTACAGAGCTTGGGGAATGATGACATAGGGATACATGTTACAGAGCTTGGGGAATGTAGACAAACATATACATGTTACAGAGCTTGGGGAATGTAGACAAACATATACATGTTACAGAGCTTGGGAAATGTTGACATACATATACATGTTACAGAGCTTGGGGAATGTTGACATACAGATACATGTTACAGAGCTTGGGGAATGTTGACATACAGATGCATGTTACTGAGTTTGGGAAGGTTGACATACAGATACATGTTACAGAGCTTGGGGAATGATGACATAGGGATACATGTTACAGAGCTTGGGGAATGTAGACAAACATATACATGTTACAGAGCTTGGGGAATGTAGACAAACATATACATGTTACAGAGCTTGGGAAATGTTGACATACACATACATGTTACAGAGCTTGCGGAATGTTGACATACAGATACATGTTACAGAGCTTGGGGAATGTTGACATACAGATACATGTTACAGAGCTTGGGGAATGTTGACATACAGATACATGGAACAGAGATTGGGATATGTTGACATTAACAACATGTTACAGAGCTTGGGAAATATTGACATACAGATACATGTTACAGAGCTTGGAGAATGTTGACATACAGATACATGTTACAGATCTTGGAAAAGGTTGACATACAGATGCATGTTACAGAGCTCGGGAAGGTTGACATACAGATACATGTTATAGAGTTTGGGGAATGTTGACATACAGATACATGTTACAGAGCTTGGGGAATGTTGACATACAGATACATGTTACAGAGCTTGGGGAATGTTGACATACAGATACATGTTACAGAGCTTGGGGAATGTTGACATACAGATGCATGGAACAGAGATTGGGATATGTTGACATTAACAACATGTTACAGAGCTTGGGAAATGTTGACATACAGATACATGTTACAGAGCTTGGAGAATGTTGACATACAGATACATGTTACAGATCTTGGAAAAGGTTGACATACAGATGCAAGTTACAGAGCTCGGGAAGGTTGACATACAGATACATGTTATAGAGTTTGGGGAATGTTGACATACAGATACATGTTACAGAGCTTGGGGAATGTTGACATACAGATACATCTTACATAGCTTGGGGAATGTTGACATGCACATGCATGTTACAGAGCTTGGGGAATGTTGACATTAACAACATGTTACAGAGCTTGGGAATGTCGACATACAGATGCATGTTACTGAGTTTGTGAAGGTTGACATACAGATACATGTTACAGAGCTTGGGGAATGTTGACATAGGGATACATGTTAAAGAGCTTGGGGAATGTAGACATACATATACATATTACAGAGCTTGGGAAATGTAGACAAACATATACATGTTACAGAGCTTGGGGAATGTTGACATACAGATACATGTTACAGAGCTTGGGGAATGTAGACAAACATATACATGTTACAGAGCTTTGGGAATGTTGACATACATATACATGTTACAGAGCTTGGTGAATGTTGACATACAGATACATGTTACAGAGCTTGGGAATGTCGACATACAGATGCATGTTACAGAGCTTGGGGAATGTTGACATAGGGATACATGTTAAAGAGCTTGGGGAATGTAGACATACATATACATATTACAGAGCTTGGGAAATGTAGACAAACATATACATGTTACAGAGCTTGGGGAATGTTGACATACAGATACATGTTACAGAGCTTGGGGAATGTTGACATACAGATACATGTTACAGAGCTAGGGGAATGTTTACATACACAACGTGTTACAGAGCTAAAGAATGTTGACATACAGATACGTGTTACAGAGCCTGGTGAATGTTGATATACAAAGACATGTTACAGAGCTTGGATAATGTTGACATACAGATGCATGTTAGAGCTTGGGAAGGTTGACATACAGATACACGTTACAGAGCTTGATAATGTCGACATGCACATGCACGTTACAGAGCTGGAGAATATTGACATACAGATACATGTTACAGAGCTTGGGGAATGTTGACATACAGATGCATGTTACAGAGCTTGGGAAGGTTGACATACAGATACATGTTACAGAGCTTGGAGAATGTTGACATACAGATACATGTTACAGAGCTTAGAGAATGTTGACATACAGATACATGTAACTGAGTTGGGGAATGTTGACATACAGATAAATGTTAAAGAGCTTATTGAATGTTGACATACAGATACATGTTACAGAGCTTGGGAAGGTTGACATACAGATGCATGTTACAGAGTTGGGGAATGTTGACATACAGATACATGTTACAGAGCTTGGAGAATGTTGACATACAGATTCATGTTACAGAGCTTGGGAAGGTTGACAAACAGATACATGTTACAGAACTTGGGAATGTTGACATACAGATACATGTTACAGAGCTTGGGGAATGTTCACATGCATAAACATGTTACAGAGCTTTGGGAATGTTGACATACAGATACAAGTTACAGAGCTCTGGGAATGTTCACATACAGATACATGTTACAGAGCTTGGGGAATGTTGGCATACATAAACATGTTACAGAGCTTTGGGAATGTTGACATACAGATACATGTAACAGAGCTTGGGGAATGTTGACATACACAACATGTAAAAGAGCTAGAGAATGTTGACATACAGATACATGTTGCAGAGCTTGGAGAATGTTGACATACAGATACATGTTACAGAGCTTGGGGAATGTTGATATACAAAGACATGTTTCAGAGCTTGGAGAATGTTGACATACAGATTCCTGTTACAGAGCTTGGGAAGGTTGACATACAGATACATGTTACAGAGCTTGGTGAATGTTGACATACATATACATGTTACAGAACTTGAGAATGTCAACATACAGATGCATGTTACTGAGCTTGGGAATGTCGACATGCACATGCATGTTACAGAGCTGGACAATATTGACATACAGATATATGTTACAGAGCTTGGGGAATGTTGACATTCAGATACATGTTATAGAACTTGGGGAACGTTGACATACATTTACATGTTACAGAGCTTGGGGAATGTTGACATACATATACATGTCATAGAGCTTGGATAATGTTGACATACAGATGCATGTTACAGAGTTTGGGAAGGTTGACATACAGATACATGTTACAGAGCTTGGGGAATGTTGACATACAGATACATGTTACAGAGATGGAGAATATTGGCATACATATACATGTTACAGAGTTTAGGAATGTTGACATACAGATACATGTTACAGAGCTTGGGGAATGTTGACATACAGATACATGTTACAGAGCTTTGGGAATGTTGACATACAGATACATGTTATTGAACTTGGGGAATTCGGCATACAAATTTACATGTCACAGAGCTTTGGGAATGTTGACTTACAGATACATGTAACAGAGCTTTGGGAATATTGACATTAACAACATGTTACAGAGCTGGAGAATGTTGACATACATATACATGTTACAGAGCTTGGTGAATGTTGACATACATACACATGTTACAGAGCTTTGGGAATGTTGACATACAGATACATGTTACAGAGCTTTGGGAATGTTGACTTACAGATACATGTAACAGATCTTGGGGAATTAACAACATGTTACTGAGCTGGAGAATGTTGACATACAGATAAATGTTACAGAGCTTGGTGAATGTTGACATACAGATACATGTTACAGAGCTTTGGGAATGTTGATATACAAAGACATGTTACAGAGCTTGGAGAATGTTGACATACAGATTCATGTTACAGAGCTTTGGGAATGTTGACTTACAGATACATGTAACAGATCTTGGGGAATTAACAACATGTTACAGAGCTGGAGAATGTTGACATACAGATAAATGTTACAGAGCTTGGTGAATGTTGACATACAGATACATGTTACAGAGCTTTGGGAATGTTGATATACAAAGACATGTTACAGAGCTTTGAGAATGTTGACATACAGATTCATGTTACAGAGCTTGGGAAGGTTGACATACAGATACATGTTACAGAGCCTGGAGAATATTGACATACAGATACATGTTACAGTGTTTGGGGAATGTTGACATACAGATACATGTTACAGAACTTGGGAATGTCAACATACAGATGCATGTTACAGAGCTTGGGAATGTCGACATGCACATGCATATTACAGAGCTGGAAAATATTGACATACAGATACATGTTACAGAGCTTGGGGAATGTTGACATTCAGATACATGTTATAGAACTTGGGGAATGTTGACATACATATACATGTTACAGAGCTTGGGGAATGTTGACATACATATACATGTTATAGAGCTTGGATAATGTTGACATACAGATGCATGTTACAGAGTTTGGGAAGGTTGACATACAGATACATGTTACAGAGCTTGGGGAATGTTGACATAACGATGCATGTTACAGAGCTGGAGAATATTGGCATACAGATACATGTTACAGAGTTTGGGAATGTTGACATACAGATACATGTTACAGAGCTTGGGGAATGTTGACATACAGATACATGTTACAGAGCTTGGGGAATGTTGACATACAGATACATGTTACAGAGCTTGGGGAATGTTGACATACATATACATGTTACAGAGCTTTGGGAATGTTGACATACAGATGCATGTTACAGAGTTTGGGAATGTTGACATACAGATGCATGTTACAGAGCTGGAGAATATTTGCATACAGATACATGTTACAGAGTTTGGGAATGTTGACATACAGAAACATGTTACAGAGCTTGGGGAATATCTGTTACAGTGGTGAAAAATGTTGACATGCAGATACATGTTACAGAGCTTGGCTATTTTGGCACACAGATACATAACATAGACCTGGAGAACATAAAAATACATATTCATGTTACTGAGTTGAGGAATATTGACATACAGATGGTAGGTAGCAAGTTGCCCGCACGTATGATAGCTAATGGGCCACAAGCTGACTGCCACTATTGGCTGCCACCGGTGGCCCAGTCTTTATCAGCTTGACAAACTACCAGTGGGCCAGAGGAGCAGGTACTAGTGGCCAACCAGATGTGTGTTATCTGGGAAGATTGCCGCCAAGACAAAATATATATTTTGTAAAAATGCCTCTTATAATGGATTATTGTGAATGTTTTCAATCAAACATGACAGAATACCTTAAAAGGATGCATAATACATCTACTATGTCAATATAATCAAAGAATTGACAAAACAGTTTTATTACTCATTCTGATGCAAAATCAAAGATGGCCGCCATGTTTCCGCCATAATTTCCCCCCAAAATTGCTTTTGCACATTTTTATGCTTAATATTTAATTGAAATTATAACTCATCATTATATTTCACTGTTTATAATGCAAAGCTGTAAAATGTAAAATGTAAAAGGAGCTGTTAGATATTTGGACTTCTGCTTGTTGGTGCTACTCTCCTTTCTACAATGTTAAAGCACAAAATGTAGACACGTCCATCTTATTTTTATACATGTTTATTGTACAATACCAAGGCATAATTTCGCAACGGTTATATCTTTTTCATATTAGCATGTAGAGTTTAAAGATCTGATGAAATGTATTTTTCTCAAGAATGACAGATGATTAACGTATATTGTATATCGGAATCAATTGAGCATAAAATCGAGACAATATATACACTTGCAATTGATAATTAAGACGATTTAAATTCACTCAGGTTAACACTACCGCAATTGGTTGGGCGATTCATTTTGGAAATGCTCACTGAGGCGTGACCGGCTACACAGCTACTCCGCCGAGCCTCGTTAATTCATTAATGGTGATTATCACTGTCGCTAAATGAATTTATGAGATGTATTACTTAGCCAAAAAGACATGTTTTTGTTATGATTATGTAATTGTCATCTGCGGAATTACCTAGTTGGATATCTAAACATTCGATATATGGGAAATTTAAGTTGGTTTATTGAAGATTTCTTTGTGAAATTAACAATCAAAACTTTGCAAAATTACGTTGAATTATGACTATCAGCGATAATGAGATTCCTCTAGATACGTCACAGAAGTCATCCCTTCACGGGCCACACCCCCGCAGACTTTCATTCTTTCATTCTGGTCGCAGTTTTTTCAAAAAGCCTTATATAAGTAATTTATGGACCGATTTCAGAAATTTAAAATCGAGCAATTGTCAAATTCATATCCCATTTTAATGAATCCGATTTTGACCATATGTCATAGCATCTATCCTTTAAAACTTAAAAAAGGTCTCTTAACTGTTTTATTAACACTGATTGGTTAAGTATGTAGTATTAAGGTGTTGTTTTTAGAATGTAGGCGAATTGGGATGAAGGGGGATAGATAACATGCCCTGTAACAACTAAAGATTAGTGGAGAGTAAGGTTAAAAACTAAAAACTTAGTAAATGTATTTCATTATTAAGAAAACACATTTATCCGTAACATCTCTTCGGTGTTTATTCTTTGTACTTAAATGTTAGTTCATGTGTCTGTTTTTGTGATTTCAAAAGCAATTATTTTAAGATAGCATCAAATGTGTTTATTCAAGAAGTTAAAAGTTAATTTTCTCCCTAATTTTATTTTGTATTGTAGTTCAGTGATTTCGATGTCTCATTTTTGGAAGACAAATTCATTCGTTATCAGTGTTAATCTCTCAGTATGTTTCTATTGTATTGTTTCTATTGCTGATGACCTTCGGTTGCCATGGTTTACTTTCAGATTGAGTTAAGAATTGCTTAAACTAAAATGGTTGCTTTCGGGAAATGTAAAAAGCTCATGCTACGCATTTGGTATCATTTTTAAATTCACTCGCTATCAATTAAGTATAACCAGAGGACAAAAAGGGCTGGAATCCATCTTCCGGATCCTTCCGGATTCTGCGGTATCCACCCATTTTTGGGCGGAACCAGAAGAATCCGGAAGGACCAAGCAAGTGGTTTCCACCCTTTTTTCCCTGTGAACATGTCTCAGATTTTCAAACACAGTAGGTTTATCTCCTAATTAAGGATGATATTTAATCTTGATTGAATAGGGTAGTTACAAACATTAATCTTGATTAGATATGCCATTTACAAAACTTAACTCCATATTAAATAGAAGTAAAAATGATATTTACTCAGGATTGAATATGAATAAAGATGATATCAACTCCGGAATTAAATAGCAGTAAAGGATTAAATATGATTTGTTTTTCCAATGAGGTCTACATATAAAGTCTTTATATGTAAAGTCTATATATATAAAGTCTATATAAAGTCTATATAAAGACAATATAACCTATTTATAAATATATGTATATGTAAAGTCTATATATATATTAAGTATATATGAAGTCTATATAAAGACAATATAACCTATTTATAAATATATGTATATGTGAAGTCTATATATATATTAAGTCTATATAAAGTCTATATAAAGACAATATAACCTATTTATAAATATATGTATATGTGAAGTCTATATATATATATTAAGTCTATATAAAGTCTATATAAAGACAATATAACCTATTTATAAATATATGTATATGTGAAGTCTATATATATATTAAGTCTATATAAAGTCTATATAAAGTCTATATAAAGTCTATATAAAGATAACCTATTTATAAATATATGTATATGTGAAGTCTTTATAACGTCTCCTAAATCTCTATAAAATCTCAATAAAGCCTTTATAAAGTATCTTTAAATTCTCTATAAAGTCTCTATAAAGTCTATATAAAGACTGCATAAAGTCTATGTAAACTCTATATAAAGACAATATACATATCTAAAAATATATAGAAAATCTCACCCAAGTTTATAAAAGTTGCAAATATCCGAGGCTTGCCGATGGTATTTTGACTTTTATCAACGAGTGTTGATATATTTGATATCAGAAGACACGAGGGTGAGATTCTATTCATAATCCAAAATCATTCTTCATTAGTTTTAAATGAAAAATGAACATATTTGAGAACAAAACTGCCATTTTGCTTCCAGTGCCGAAATGTCATAGAATTGTGACGTCATCAGGATTATGACGTCATAGTATTGTGATGTTATCACTTGATGATGCAAAATGATTGTGATGTCATGCAGCTGACGCCAGCAGGGCATTGTTCAAAATCTACTGTCAAACGATATCTCCTGTGGAACCCAGTTTTAGATGATAAATGTATATGTGAAGTCTTGATAAAGTCTCCTAAATCTCTATAAAGTCTCAATAAAGCCTTTATAAAGTATCTTCAAATTCTCTATAAAGTCTCTATAAAGTCTATATAAAGACTGCATAAAGTATATGTAAAGTCTATAAATAAATAAATATAAGTATATATATATATATATATATATATATATATATATATATATATATATATATATATATATATATATATAATATGATATAAAGTATATATGAAAACAATATAAAGACTCTATAAAGTTTATAAAAAGTCTCTTTAATGTATGCATAAAATGTATATAAAAGTTACATAAAGTCTATCTAAATACTCTATAAGATTTATATAAAGGTATATAAAAGATTCTATGAAGTCTATATAGAGACTATATCAAGTGTATATAAAGTTTATATAAAATATGTATAAATACTGTATTATGTCTTACCTCAACTTCTAGCTATGGATGTCTGTTAATGAAATTAGTTCCTGGGATGTAGCTCAATTGGTAGAGCGTGCGCTCATCACCCGGGAGGTCAGGGTTCGATTCTGGCTGCGTCATACCAAAAGACGTTAAAAGATGGGAGTTGTTGCTTCATTGCTTGGCGCTCAACATTATAAGGATTAAACAATGCTTTAATTTGCGCTGCTCAGTGGCTGCCGGATGCCATTGGCATTACTCGAATTTCCAATATTTACATTGTAATGAGGACAAAAAAGTGTTATTATTATTATTATATTTGCGTGTATTAAAGGTCAACGGTGATTCCCACTGGAGGTGATCTCACAATCACATCTGATACATAGAGAATCTCACCCAAGTGTCTTCTGATATCAAATATATCAACACGAGTTGATAAAAGTTACAAAGTGTTGATATATTTGATATCAGAAGACACGAGGGTGAGATTCTAATTATAATCCAAAATCATTCTTCATTAGTTTTTAATTAAAAAAATAATAAAAATTAAAAAAAAAAAAAAATGACATTTGACTTCAAGTGCTGTAATGTCATAACATTGAGACGTCATCTTGATTATTGATGGTTCAAAATAATTTTGATGTCATGTAGATGACGCCAACATGGCATTGTTAAAAATCTACTGACAAAACGCTTGATCTCATACTAGCAATATCTCCTGTGGAACCCAGATTTGGATGATAAATGTATATAAAGGCTAAAAATCTATTCACCAGCCTGTATTCGAAATATGGCATCGCAATCTTTACATAAGGTCAACTGTGCGTTCAACTTGAATTGCATACATAGCTATCATAATTGTGTTATAAGTGGCTGATTTTCTAACACAGTATGTGCATTGCTTAACTTTACTATGGTTATTATACGGTTATTATACCTGATGCATTGTAATTGATCTGATTATATAATTATATATGCTTCTGGAGAAAGGTCAAGGCAATCTTTCCAGTTCTCCACCCAAGCATTGAGACACAATAAAGGATCGTTGTTACTTAACTGAATCATCGGCTCAGACAACATGACTACAGAGGTAGGATACTATAATTAGGATATTTGCCTGAATCCTAATTGTTATTGGCATGTTTTATTATTAGGTTTTAAAGACGAAATACCTATTGTTTTTATATGAGTTTTCCCATATTATTATTAACATTTGTACCTCGCATATTTTATGCTTTCATAATAATGTGTGATAATATAGTTTAATTAAACGCGTGGAAGCCGATTTTGTGCCAGTAATGCCTGGGCTGATTTTCATGAAAAGTTCTGCCCACAATATGGCCATTTTCCCAAAGAATGTAATTTTGAGTATTTACAAAGTGTATTTTCTTTGGAGATTTTTCGATCGTAAACCACTGAAGATACAGAGATGTTTAAATACTTCATTCTTCATACTGGTTATAGAACATTTTAATTTTTCGAAAATCGTCATTTTCATCAAAGTTCAAAGATCAAAAGTGCTTAACTAACTATGCTATGGATACCTCATTTGCACCAGCGAATGCACACTTTCAAGAACAACTTTTATGTTTAGCATTAGCCCACTAGCTTCAAATATTGTTAACGTCATCTAGGAGTCCGTACATAACCATTTTTAAGCATTAGATATGTATACAATCTTATGACGATAACATCTTCTCAAGTGGAAACTAAAGCACAATATTTTCTATGTTACATCTTATCATGAAAATATTATCTGTTTTGTCATAAGAATGAAGAACATAATATAGGGGGCACATTATACGTAATATTGTCTTTAGAGATTTGTTATTCTAAAACTACTGAAGATAGAGACATGATTTATAGCCCATTTAAAAGCAGATAATGGGGGTTCAAGTTAAAGCAGAAGTCTTGAAGACTTAAATATTTCAGCGGTAGTCCTAGTAGTTGTTATTATTGAGGATTCAACCAGTAGGCTGAATCCTTATTGTTATTGGCGTGAATTTTGTTGTTGTTTTTATTATTAGTATTCCATGGATCTTGTGTACAAGATTCAACAAAAACGACTGACATTATTCAACAAAACTTTACAGTCTGACAGCCCTTACTATGAAGTTGCGACACTAAGCTTTTGGGCGCAATAGGTTAAACCATCAAAGATCCAGTTCGAATCCAAATTTAGATTTTTAACATGGGAAAAATTTTCAAAATGCACCTAGAGACTTGAAACTTTTTCCAAAAGATTTGCAATGACCTTGCAAGCAATAAAGTAAATCATGGGGAAGTCGTAGGTCACGTGGTTTAGCCGGCATCATGAATTTTTAAAACTTTTTAAAAATTTTGGACCCCATGTAATTTTGCGGAATCACCATTCTGAAGATATAAGCATCTAAGGGCTTAAACTTGGTTTGCTTTACAGCTGATGCATTGAGGAATAACAAGTTTGTTATTTTTATAGGCATTTTCCTAATACATTTTTCACGATTTTTTAAAATCGCGAACTTTCAGGGGCGATAATTCAAAAATTCCCACCGAATTAAAAGATTTTTTTGCAGGAGAGTAAGACTGGACTATGGTCTTCATGAATCAACAATAAAATCGCTCTCGTACAATCATTTCCGGTAATAATAAAGAAAAACTTTAAACATGGGACATTTTTTAAAAATCTACTTAGAGACGTAAACATGACGAATTTGTAGGTCACGTGGTTTAGCCTCCATTTAGATTTTCTTTAAATATGTCTTATTTTGACATGATAAATTTGGATCAAAATAACCCACATACATACACACATACAAGAGACTGGCAACTTGTTAAAAAAGATGTTTAACAAGCAAAATATATTATCATGGTAAAGTCGTAGATCACTTGGTTTTCACGCCATATTGAATTTTAACCTTTTTCAAAGTTTTTGACTATGTACATGAGACAAATGATCAACAGGATTAAACATTATAAGTTCACAACTTGCATTGTGGCATGAAGAAGTTTGTAAAGATTTAATGAAGCTTCGCTAGAATTGTACTTTTCCTGCAGTTGCTTCCCTTAGACCACTGTAACGATTAATATTGCTTCTATCACAATAATATACCGTCAACCAGTATCACTTGGTTGATTCAGAGTTGGTTCCCTTGAATCTCGTTAGAGTTCTCGCGATTTGACCTTCTGTTAGCAATTTGTGCCGTCAATGTTAACTTCATCGGCAACAATTAGAACACTGATCCCCACAATTTCGCTAGATAAAACTAGCAGCAGAACTGTAACTTTACTCCCCAGTATCATTGTCATCTTGGTGTTACAGAGCCTATTTTGGCAAAGCAACCGCAGCTTTGTACAGCTGTAACTAGCCTAACTGAATCGAAAACAGTCGCATTCCGATGACGTCACACTCACCTGACATCATTCATAAGATCTAGCGAGATTAATACGATGTTTTTGTTTACTCGCCAATTTGCGATTGTTATTGTTTCAACATAAACACAATGTAATGAGTGTTTTGAAATTGGTTTGTCCAAAATTGAAACTGTTATTAAGAATATTTGCTTGGTCTATTTTTGGTGTTTAGTGAGATGGGGTTATGTGTCCATGGTAAGAGATGTATCCCTACGCACATCTACATGATTGAAGAGTGAACTTTAATTACATATTTCATTAATTTAGAGCGTGTAATAAATAAAATACTAAACTCCGTCCCGTTTAATAACATATTTATGAAACTCATGGATGGTATTGGTATCTAAATCGCTTTCGCTCGTTAGATACCAAAACCATCCACTCGTTTCATAAATATGTTATTAAATGGGACGTCGTTTAATATTCTCTATGAATACAAAGTTTGCAACTCATTGCAGAAACTTAGATTTATATATAAACTGGATAAAAAAATTGCATGTTTTTATAATAAAATCGAACATGAACATTCATTTCCAGTCGTAAAAATGACCAAAATTAAGGCTTCTCATATTAAGCATTGAAACAATTTTCAACATCAACATAAAGAAATTCAATTTATTTTTAAAAATACAACTAAGTTGATTTTCTTTTAAATTATTCATTTTTTGGCATTTAAAATGCTTATCTTAATAATCCTAGAGACATGCTAGCGACTTGTAACTTTCAAAAGATGGGCAATAACATAACTTATATTTCAATTAACTGAATCATTTTTTAGCTGAATCCTTTTTTGTTGCTTGCAATTCCTATTACAATTTGTATGATTTTGTGTCAACCTCTCTAACTAATAGGTTGACCGATTTTCATGAAACTTGCAGGGATGGAACTCATCTGGATCTTGAATTGTGTCGAAGCGGAATTTTGATTTCTTTTGGCATTAAAGATCGAATTTTAACATGGGAAAATGCATTTAGAGACTTGCACTTTTTAAAACATACTATTTTGATTTACAATGAAATAATTGTGAAATTCAGAGTTATAATGGGACAAATTCGTTACCATGGTAGTTTTGACAAAAGATTATAGGTAACATTCATTGATCAAACATTGGCTAGAAGGTCAAAACAGAAGTATGAAGACCTCAGTATCGCTGCAGCAGTCCTAGTTTCTGATTCTGATTGTCCATTTCAGTGTTGATGCCCTTGTAGTTTCTGTGTCCATACACATTGGAGCAGCCAGGAATTCTCAACACATTCTATATATACTCTCGTTTATCGTATTTAAGATTCAAGTTGGTTGCTAAATCCGTATTGTTATTTGCCTTTTATCTTATAAATTTAAAGGTGCATCCATTGTGTTTCATAACATTATATTTGGCTTTAATACGTTCCAACTCACCATATGTGCTGTTTACAATACAAACAAATTCACTCAGCTTGTATATTCATCCCCAATCGCCAAACATATCATAATTACTAGTTTCCAATTAAAATCGAGTAACATAATCATGCATGCATAGAAACCGAAACTGCCCGTCCCATTTACATGCACAGAAGTGATATGACCTAAACATTATCAAACCAAATTTGTCATTTTGTCTGGTTTAAATAAGATTCCAAAGTTACGTTTGACTCATTGGCGCGCGCCACACGCGGTGCATTGTCCGGTTTTCGATCAGAAATCGACATTTTTACCTTCATATCGTCAATATACTAAGACGAGTATCATCAAAATGGTAGTTTTTGGGAACTGTTGGTACTTCTAACACCATTTTTAACGTCTGGCATATTTGACCCCCGACAACACAATGGATGTAACTTTAAAGAATTCTTATTGTTATCTTTGAGTGGGATTATTGAAGCATGCATTAACCAATTTTCAGGTTCGAAAAGTGACAAAAATGTAACCAACTAATACCGAGGATATTTACAGAGCTTTCAACTGCTTGAGGAACATAATTATATGTAATTAGCCTAGTGCAATAACCAGCACTGTTCATTTTTCATTCTCAACATGGTGGGAGTTGTCAACCTACATAACAATTAAGCCGCTTTAACCTTTAGCCTGCTGGATTGTTTTCAGCTTTTTGCAGAGAGCGTCACATTTGTAAATTTGTAACAATTACGTCACATGGGTATCCTTCAATTAAAGTTTTTAGTAATTAACATAATCTTAAAATAATTTAAATTAAAAAAATCAAATATCAATTATGTTTACACTTGTCTACAGAAAAAAATAAATAATGTGAGAGCCCATTGATTTCTCAGTCGGAAAATGTTACCTTTTTCATGAATCAGGGAACTTCGTCACACACTTTTGTCGTATGGATGTCAAAGGGTCAGAAGTATATTATGTCAACATTATAAATAGAGATTTTTACCCAAGGAAGAGTGTCATATGACTTTTACGAAAACAGTGTGAATGTTTAGCTCATCTGGGCCAGATGAGCTTATGGCATTGCATGGTGTCCGACGTCCGTCAGTCCATCCGTCCGTCTAAACGTCCCGCCGTCCGTCCGTATGTAAATTTTTCGCATTTTCATCTTCTTCTCCAGAACCACTTGGTGATGAAAGCTGAAAAGTTGTGTGCACACTCCTTTGCTAATGGGGATTTTAAATTGTAGATTTGGTGACCCCGTGACCTCAAATGTGGTCACAGGGGTCACAACCCCAAAAACCTATTTTCATCTTCTTCTCAAGTTCCAAATGGTCTTGTGAGATGAAAAGTTGTGTGTAGACTCCTTGGCTAATGGGAATTTTAAATTGTAGATTTGGTGACCCCATGACCCCAAATGGAGTCACAGTGGTCACAACCTTAAACACATATTTTCATCTTCATCTCAAGTTCCAAAAGTTCTAGAGAGCTGAAAAGTTGTGTACAGACTCCTTGGCAAATGGGGATTCTAAATTGTAGATTTCCCGATTCTGCTACCTCAAATATAGGTCACAGACGTCATGACCTGAAAAGCTATTTCATCTAGAGATTTGATGTGCTCTTTAAAGGGAGGTTATTTAAAGGAAACGGTAATGAATTAAATCTTCAACTGTGATATGTTATACTTGATTGATAGCAAGCAAATTTAAAATTGAAACCAAACGCCTAACGTGATGTTTCAATTTAACTTTAATCACTATCCACCATAACCGTTTTACCACTGGACTCTTTTTGTTTGGTGCTGACAAGTGCATACAAAGGCATCGAGAGAGCTCCGAATTATGTTCGAAAAATCCATTATTGACAGCAGCGATCATTTCTAAAAAATGTTCATACAAAACTTTTCCCCCCTAACTTATCTTCAACCAATAAAAAAATATAATGTTTGTGTCATTTATTATTAGAGTTATAATTTTGTTTCCCAACATTCACGTTCATACAATCAGGATTCGTTTTTTCCTGAATTCCTTATTTCTGGAAAAACCCGCACAAGCATATCACGCGACATTCAAAAATGCTACCCTTTGCCAGTGGCTGTGAATTAGCACGTGGAGGACTTGTATTTATTAAAATGAATAATAATGAAAATAATAATGAAGTCTTATAAAGTGCTATTTCCACACGGTCCGTATGCTCAAAGCACTTCACAAGGTTAGAAAACAGAGTTAATAGGAGATTCGGAAAAGGTGAGTTTTTAGTTGACTTTTGAAGGATTCTAAGGTCGGAGCAAGCCGTAATGGTAGAGGGAGGTTGTTCCATGCCTGAGATGCAGCAACACTGAAAGATCTGAGTCCAAAAGTTTTCAATTTGTACGTGGGAACAGTAATCAAACATGAGACAGCGTGGTGGATTGTAAGGTTGTAGAAGGTCTTGCAAGTAGGCAGGGGCATTTTCGTGTACACACTGGTAGGCAAGTGATAAGAGCTTGAAAGATATTCACTCGGAGATCTTGAGCCAATGTAGTGTTTTCAAAACTGGTGTGATGTGATCATATTTCTTCGATCGCGATATCAACATAACAGCACAGTTCTGAAGATGTTGAAGTCTGGAAATTTGTTCTTTGGTGGCATTGGCAAGGAGATTGTTACAGTAGTCTATGCGTGACAATACCGTGCATCTCACTAAGTGTGATCACAGCCGCTTCTGGTCATAGATGTCTGATGTTACTAATGTTCCTTAGATGGTAAAATCCAATGCGACATGTTTCTTTAACATGTTAACCAGAGAAAGTGTGCAGTCTATATGAAGACCTAGGTTTTTCACAGACGAAGCAAACTGCACTGCTGCTTGGCCAATATGAAAACTTTCAACATTGAGCTTGATGAAGAGTTCCAGGTGAGGGTAACTGTCTCATTTTGCTAAGAAATGCACATTCTAGTTATTGACGTAGGTGTGCAGATGATATGACATATGTATTTTTTTTATTTTGCATCAAAACGTTAGCTCGGTTTTCAGAACCGGGTGACCATTGCATCATTGACATTGCGTTTGCTCTCCTCCTTAACTGCATTAAGTGTCGCTATATGGATAGATCTTGATACTGACAAAGTTTTTCTTGCTAATCCATCATTTAATGTTACTCTAAAACACGCTACAGGACAGTTTGATTCGATTAGTATCACTAATTTTGATTTCCACAAGTAGAGCACACTTTAGAATCGGCCATTTTTTCAGATGGATGTGAGGTCACAAGGTAGATGCGACAATACACGTTGAAGCAGCGCTAAAATCAGAGGAGGTTCAATCCAGAATTGATCACGTTCGATTTTTCTGGAGAACAACCAGAATCGAGTTTCAAACAATGTCATGGTAGAATGGCTCTTAAGTTATTCTGTCACATTCGTGTGCTGTTTATATTGTACTCTAGCTGTGATAAGCTATTACAAAACACTCACTCACCCAACTACAAAGGTGTCTTAAAACAGTCAGATATGTTTTGTAAATTAAAACATATCATTTTTTATCATACAGTGAATGGTATTCTCGGCAGGATAAAGGCAACGGATATTATCGGTATCCGTTGGGGTCATATACGGATAAAGATGCAAATTACAGAGGTCAAGTGACGGAACTTCTTTTGAGAATGACATCACAAGCATTAACATTTCGAACGCCTGTAGAGTAGGTCTGGGTAATTCCTCTCATGAGGATAAATTTCTCTCGGTTGCTAAAACTCTGCCATTACAAGCCTGAAGTGTTTTGTCTTCCTGTATAATTACCTCGTTTGAAAACGTTGTTATGATACGGTGTCATTTATGAAACCCAGTTAAATTTATTGAGTTGAAATAGCGTAATATTTTATGTAAATACATATAACGGCATGGTATACATACTTCACTTCATAAAGATCTGCATTAATTTGAAAAATGACAAACAAACATAGTGCAATGCATATTACGGACAAAAGTATTATGATCAAGCAATGCCAAAATATGTTCATCGCAAGTTGAAAACTACGGCGTAAACACTTTATAAATACTCACATGTAACAAAGGCAGTTTGAGTCACATATGCATTTATAAAAATCAATCTTTAATGTTCCATAATGTGACTTTTGTAAAGAGGATTTAAGAAGTCGCTGCCTAACATTCAGTTTAGCTCTCCGTGTGATGTGTGAGTCGCCATTTGCAACCGGGCGGAAGGCAAGCAACCTTGCCCCTTCAAGATGGACTTCCCTATGGTCATGATTACACGAAAGGACGCGAGTTCGAATTCGCTGTCCTCAGCTTAAATATTTTTCATTGGAAAAACGTATGCTAAAAATATCAATTATTTTATCTGAAAGCATAATTGAGGAGGCGTTATTTTGTGTCATTTTAGTGAGAATAGCACGCAGTTCATTTGCATATATCAATACGCGTAATTACAGTAAAGTTCAACTTTGAAATTAATGTTGTCATGATGTTTTTCTCAAACTGAATGAAGAATGACATTGTATGATAAAGAAGTTATCATGCTCGTGTGTTTTTGGATCGTAAATATCCTGCATTAGGAATAAACACAATGTATTTAGCTCGCCAAGGCTCGCAAAATACAATGTTTATTCCTAATGCAGGATATTGACCATCCCAAAACACACTCTCATGATAACCTCTATATCTTTGAAATATGACTACACAAGTTGTTACCTTTTCAGAAACTCTGGAGATGGTTTATTATGACGGTTGTAGTGACTGTCAACATGCTGACGTGCCAAGGAAACCGAGGTAAACATCACGTTAGTTTTGTTGGAAAACATAGTCAAAACATTCTAGTTAGAACTTAGATGTAAGTCTCATACATGTAGGTTTAAGATTCCCATATAGACAATTCGTATATACGATGTGGGGAGAACTGTGTTTTTGGTTTTTTTGTTTTATTTCTGTTTCCCAAAGCGGTCATGAAGAAAAATGCCTTATTCCAATAGCGAAAAGAACCGGTTTTATATGCGGTACGATTCAAAACAGAAAACCGTGGGCGAGTGAAGCGTGAAATAAAACAAAACATCATTGACTTTGAAGTAGTCTCACATGTAGCCTCTGAAATGATTATTATTTGTAAAATTTGAAATCAATTACATAAAATAAAACAATAAAATGAATAAATATAATAAACTAGGATTGCCAAGGCAATACTTAGGTCTTCAAGATTTCTGCTTGACCTTGAACTCCATGTTGGATTCTCGGTTATTCATTAGTTTCTCTGCTTTAGAATGAGCTATCAAACATGTCTTCATCTTCAGTAGTTTTTTTACAAAAAAATATCTAAATACAATGACCCTCTGAAAATTGAACAATCGCTTATTAATTGACCCCTACATGATCTTTCTCATAATTAAGATAAAACGGTTAATATTTTCATACTAATGTATAAAAAAGGATATGTTGTGCTTTGAATTTCCACTGAAGAAGATGTATTCATCATTAAAATTTCATACATAAATAATGCGTTATGAAAATTCAAGAAAATGCTGAAAAAAATGCTTAAATTTGGACCCCTAGACAACATTTGCGATGTTCGGAGCTTAACTATCAACTTTTTGATGAAAGGGTTCAACAGAAACGTTGTTGTTCTTGAAATTGTGCATCCACAGGTGTTATTACAATTTCAATTTCTTAATTGGTTAAGCAGTTATGATTCTTTGAACTTTGCTAAAAATGGCAATTTTTGAAAAATGACAATCATCTATGACTTGTCACATGTATAGTATAACATATAGATGATTGAAATTTATTTCTCTCAATAAAGGACATCTTTGCTTCGAAATGAGCTATTAAGCATCATTGTATCTTAAGTGGTTTACGATAAACAATTCTACAAAGAAAGTATCCTTCGAAATTCTCAAAACCAAAAAAATTTACATTTTGGGTTTTATGTCCAAATTGTGCCGAAACTATCAACTTTTATATGATAATAATATGAAATGGAATTGTTAAGTTGGTTATGATAAAGAGATTGCAATAAATAACATTGTCATAACTTTATTCCAGACTGAGTTATGTCACTTTGAACAAGGAGCCGAAAAATTAACATTTAAAAAAGGACGAGTTTCAAGGGCAGATAATTTCAGTTTTAGGACGAAATTCAAAATTCGGGCTAGAGCATTCTGTGGAACAGTTATTCAGCTTTAAAATGAGCTATCACACATAGCTGTATGTATTGCTGTGAATTAGAAGAAGATTTTCAAAGACACGTACCCTCAAAACCGCGAAAGTTTACAAAATTTTCAGTTTTTTCGAAATAGCAAAAAATCTATTGTTACGGCCGAAACCAGCTATAGGCCTAATCGATGAGGAATGTTGTTGCCCACATAGTGGTGAAAGTTCTGTGCAAATATAATGATGAGTTCCCGAGTTATAAACGTTTTAAGTTTCAACTTCAAGGGGCGATAACTCGCGAAAGAAGTCGAAAATCCAAAATCGGGCTTCGTAGTGCACTAGGGAAGGTCGTAGACTATCATCACTGAAAATTTCATGAAAATCGGTCAAGCGGTTAAGCAGGAATCTTTCGCACAAAAACGTTCAAATAATAAAAAAAACTAGGATTGACGCGTCAATACTTAGGTCTTCAAGACTTCTGCTTGACCCTGAACTCCATGTTGGACTCTCGGTTATTCGCCAGTTTCTCTGCTTTAAATTGAGCTATCAAACTTTTCTCTATCTTCAATAGTTATTTTACAAAAAATACTCCAAAGACAATGACCCTCTCAAATGGAGCAATCACTTCTTAATGAACCCCTACATGACATATCTCACGATTAAGACAAAATGGTTGATATTTTCATACTAAGGTGCAACATAGAAAATATTGTGCTTTAATTTCCACCTAAGTAGATGTAAACATCTTTAAGTTTGCATGTATAAGTAATGCGTTATGTTGTTTGTAATATTCAAGAAAATACTCCAAAATGCGTTAATTTGGACCCCTAGACAACATTTGCGATGTTCGGAGCTTAACTATCAACTTTTTGATGAAAGGGTTCAACAGAAACGTTGTTGTTCTTGAAATTGTTCATCCGTAGGTATAAATAAAATTTCAATATTTTAATTAGTTCAGCAGTTATGAGCATTTGAACTTTGCTTAAAATTGCGATTTTTTAAAAATGACAATCATCTATGACTTGTCACATGTAAAGTATTACATATACATGATTGAAATTTATTTCTCTTAATAAAGGACATCTTTGCTTCAAAATGAGCTATTAAGCATCATTGTATCTTCCGTGGTTTACGATAAACAATTCTACAAAGAAAGTATCCTTCGAAAATTCTCAAAACAAAAAAAATTTACATTTTGGGTTTTATGTCCAAATTGTGCCGAAACTATCAACTTTTATATGATAATAATATGTAATGGAATTGTTAAGTTGGTTATGATAAAGAGATTGCAATAAATAACATTGTCATAACTTTATTCCAGATTGAGTTATGTCACTTTGAACAAGGAGCCGAAAAATGAACATTTAAAAAAGGACCATTTTCAAGGGCAGATAATTTAAGTTTTAGGACGAAATTCAAAATTCGGGCTAGAGCATTCTGTGGAGCAGTTATTCAGCTTTAAAATGAGCTATCACACATAGCTATATGTATTGCCGTGATTTAGGAGAAGATTTTCAAAGACGCGTACCCTCAAAACTGCGAAAGTTTACAAAATTTTCAGTTTTTTTCGAAATAGCAAAAAATCTATTGTTACGGCCGAAAACCGCTATAGGCCTAATCGATGAAGAATGTTGTTGCCGACATAGTGGTGAAAGTTGTGTGCAAATATATTGATTAGTTCCCGAGTTATAAAGGTTTTAAATTTCAACTTCAAGGGGCGATAACTCGCGAAAGAAGTCGAAAATCCAAAATCGGGCTTCGTAGTGCACTAGGGAAGGTCGTAGACTATCATCACTGAAAATTTCATGAAATCGGTCAAGCGGTTAAGCAGGAATCTTTCGCACAAAAACGTTCAAATAATAATAAGAAAAACTAGGATTGCCAAGGCAATACTTAGGTCTTCAAGACTTCTGCTTGACCTTGAACTCCATTTTGGACTATCTGTTATTCGTCAGTTTTTCTGCTTTAAAATGAGCTATCAAACATGTCTCTATCATCAGTAGTTTTTTACAAACATTCTCCAATGACAATAACCCTCTTAAAATGTAACAATCGCTTATTAATGGACCCCAACATGATCTTTCTCACGATTAAGACACAATGGTTAATATTTTCATACTAAGGTGCAATATAGCAATACTTGTGCTTCAATTTCTACATAAGTAGATGTTATCATCATTAAGATTGCATACATAGGTAATGTGTTCTATTCTTCTGAATATTCAAGAAAATAATTTTAAAATGCTTAAATTTGGACCCCTAGACAACATTTGCGATGTTCGGAGCTTAACTATCAACTTTTTGATGAAAGGGTTCAACAGAAACGTTGTTGTTCTTGAAATTGTGCATTCACAGGTGTAATTACAATTTCAATTTCTTAATTGGTTAAGCAGTTATGATTCTTTGAACTTTGCTAAAAATGGCGATTTCTGAAAAATGTCAATCTTCTATGACTTGTCAGATGTAGAGCATGACAGATACATGATTGAAGGTTATTGTACTTGATAAATGGCACCTCTTCTTCAAAATAAGGTATTACACATAAGTGTATCTTTCGTGGTTTAACAATTCTACAAAGAAAGAACCACTCAAAAAGATTCAAAATCATAAAATTTTACTTTTTTGAGAATATGTCCAAATTGTGCAGAAACTATCAACTTTTATATGATAATGATATGTTATGGAATTGTTAAGTATGTTATAATATAGAGATTGCATTAAATAACATTGTCATAACCTAATTCCAGACTGAGTTATGTCACCTTGAACAAGGAGCCGAAACATGAAAAGTTAAAAAAGGACCATTTTCAAGGGCAGATAATTTTAGTTTTCGGACGAAATTCAAAATTCGGGCTAGAGCATTTCATGGAGCAGTTATTCAGCTTTAAAATGAGCTATCACACATAGCTGTATGTATGGTCGTGAATTAGGAGAAGATTTTCAAAGACGCGTACCCTCAAAACCGCGAAAGTTTACCAAATTTTCAGTTTTTTCGAAATAGCAAAAAAACTATTGTAATTTCCGAAACGGCTATAGGCCTAATCGATGAGGAATGTTGTTGCCCACATAGTGGTGAAAGTTTTGTGCAAATATATTGATTAGTTCTCGAGCTATAAAGGTTTAAAGTTTCAACTTCAAGGGACGATAACTCGCGAAAGAAGTCGAAAATCCAAAATCAGGCTTCGTAGTGCACTAGGTAAGGTCATAGACTATCCTCACTGAAAATTTCATGAAAATCGGTCAAGCGGTTAAGCAGGAATCCTTATCACAAAAAAGGTCAAATAATAATAATAAAAAAATAAAATAAAAATAACACGATAATAACAATAGGTCTTCACGACTTAGTCTTGAAGACCTAAAAACAAAAAAAAACACACAAAAAACACGATAATAACAATAGGTCTTCCAGACATAGTCTTGAAGACCTAAAAACTAGGATTGACTCGTCAATACTGCAGGTCTTCAAGATGCCCGCTTTGACCTTTGAGCATGTAACCTTTGCAAACAACGTTTTTGGACTTTGTACTTCTCAATAATAAGTAGGGAAACGGATTTGAAGCTATTTGTAAAAGCAGTAAAAAAAAAAAGAAATTTGGGGCTCAAAATTTGTTTGTGCTGAAAGCATGATTTTTCGGTGTTACATGATGGCAGAAACATGGCAAGACAGGAAAACACACTTTTGGAGTTTGTAGCTCTCAATAAGAACTAAGGACACGGATTTGAATTTTTTTTTAACACCAGGAAAAAAAAAACGCGTTTTGCTCCGATTGGACTTAAACTTTGATTTTTCTGATCCTCGCTGGATTAGAAAGTTGAGAAATCCAGGTTGCGCTTTGGACTCTAAAAAAAAAAACTGAAAGTTTCAGAAAAATCTCTTCAGCCATTAGTTCAGAACCCGTGGGACAAAATCGGTACAAATAATAATAATAATAATCTGGATAAAAACAATAGGTCTTCAGACATTCGTCTTGAAGACCTAAAAACAAAAAAAACACGATAATAACAATAGGTCTTCCAGACATAGTCTTGAAGACCTAAAAAGGAGTCTCTAAGATGTGTTAATATACAGAGCTCTGGAATGTTTTTGTAGACGAGTCGCTAGGACATTAATGGGTCTGGTTGACAGACCAGTTGAAGAGAAGATGTTTGATAGAAATGCGAGAACATTGTAAAGACCATACTTGATACAAAAAGCAGACATAACACATCAGCAATGACAAAGCATCATAAGATCATTAATTGATTATGTATTGCATTTTCAGTTCAGTTCAGTTGCTACAAACTTGAAAATGAAGATATGTCATTTGTGGATAACGCTTAATACTCAAATAATATTTATCATGGTGACAGTTTGGAGGATGCATTGCAATATTTGCTATTATACCTATGTAAATGATGTTTATTTAAATTGATTATCTTTTTCAGACAGCCCGGTAGATATAATCTTTACTGACTGGCAAGCAGAGAACATCGTGAAGCTGAACGTGGAAGGGTCAAATGTTACCCAGACAACCCTATTCTCTTCCATAACACCTTATTCTATAGGATATGACGATGTGGAGAAACGACTCTACTGGATGAAGGAGATACCCATGAGGATCAGGAGCTCTGATGTAGATGGCAGGAACGTTCGTCTTGTCACAGATCTCCCACAAGGTAAATTTTGAACTTTTGAGGATGTTTTTATTTTAGTTTTGTAGTACAAACTAATCACTAAATGTGGTCATATATATCATGATCTTATCACAATGATGTTCCAGATCTACACAAAAATTCTTTTTTTAAATAAATTATGAAATTCAGCATGAGACATTTTTTGATACTTGCTTTTAAAATAATGAAATTCCCTGAAATAATAATTTTGAAAATATCCCTAACACATGAAAACAATGACATATTTCAAAGTATTATCAGAATGTGTACAATGTTTTCACAATGATTTTACCGCCATCATAATGGAATGTCTCGCAGAAATCTTAGTTTCAGTCAACTGTGGGCACTTGATTTATAATGTGGGTAAATTATAAACAGAATACTAAACGTCCTTCCATGTCATACGATATTAGTATAATGACCAATCGTGGAAACAAGATCATCTTTCATATCTTACAAACTTGGTGCTAGACGCAATGGACCAATGTCGTTATATACAATAAAACATGCATATATATATATATAAAGCGCAACTCCCGAATAAATTGACAAAATTCATTTGACTAAACCAAGCTAAACAGTACACTAATGTGCATATGTATG
This sequence comes from Gibbula magus, assembly GCA_936450465.1. Lineage (NCBI taxonomy): Eukaryota > Metazoa > Mollusca > Gastropoda > Trochida > Trochidae > Gibbula > Gibbula magus. The sequence continues at coordinate 69,789,813 of OW388298.1, forward strand.
CATAGTATCCTGTTCAATATGATTTTCCGTTCGGTCATAACATTTTTTAAGAACAATAGATTATTTAATTATTTACGATTATAAAAAATAGCGTCATTTACTTGTCGCGATCGTTTTGTTCTGGTGATGTAACCGGATGTGACGTCAACTGGGGCAAACAAACGTGACGTAACAGCCATGTGACAATGTAAACAACACAGCGCTTCACTTCGGTGATCGTATTTTGACGATTTGGGTCACAAATAAAGTTGAACTGATAGTGAAAGTATAATGGCAACGAGGAAATAGCTAAATCTTTGTTTTGGTACATAATTAAGAGAAGAATTTGTGATCCGAAAGGACATGTCAAGTTCTGTATTTCGCTACAGTAGGGTCTTCAGTAAGAGTCGTTGTCCACAGTCGACACGGGATGATTTCGGTAAGTGTGTTTTAGATTTCTTTCTTCTAACGATGCACAATCTGTTATGTGTATGGACATGCTCCTTCGAAAATACAAATATTACTTGAATTTTCAATCTGAGTCGAGGAAAACAACATTGTCAGTCTCTCAAAGCGTACGTGGCTCTCGTCGAATGTTTTTTGCAGATCCATTTTTAGATACGCGCTCACAATCTTCCAAAGTGATTAAGAAAATTGTCTGGCCCACAGGGATGGCAGTATCCATATTTGATAACCCATGTAATTTTTACTAGCCTCGGGCTGAAGGACTAGTTAATTTAAGCCCTGAGATTCATTAAGATGTTAATTAATGAGAACTTAATTTTGCACTTTTTCTTTGGTAAAATGTGAATGAGAGCATGACTCGCCTTTTAAAAAAACCTTTTATGATTAACTTGTCTTCAACTTCAGGAAAATATTTTTTAAATGTCAACGTTAACTTTCAAATTCTAAAAGGGAATTTTGGAATATAAGACAAATATCCAAATGCAAATCCAAATTACAATGTAGTAGAAATTACTACTGTATTTAAAGTTAGTGATCATGAATGCATGTTTAAATTTTGAGTTTAAAGTTGTAGAGGTTAAGAATTATTTCACTTGGCTGACATAAAAATATCAGTAAACGAAATACCAAAAAACATGGTATGAATTAATCATGTGTAAACAGATGTAGCATTCAGAAAGATTTATGATTTTTGTTCCAGGTGATGGGAGTCCATAATCCAAGAGAAGACAACACAAAAACATTAGGAGTGGACTGTATGTGCAGTGATAAATGCTCGTGCTAAAGGGGTGATCCTTTGATTTCAGCAAATATATATATAAACATTGTCATAAGAAGTGACATATGCTGAATGTGTGAACTGATATCCAGTCCCTTCTCTTTTCATGAATATCAGAATGTGCCAATGTTTTAGGAATATTGCCTCAGAGAAAGATCAAACATAAAAGTGTAATAGCAAATCAAAGTAATTCAATTTAATTATAAGAGTAAATGAAATAAAATATTTCCCAAATTATTTTGAAATAATGTTTATGATATCAATAAATTCCATGTGCACTGTTCTTATGTAATTCCCAAAATTTAAACACAAAATAATTGTCAATACATGTATACTTACACAGTTGAATAAATTTGGTTCTTATATTTTGTTGTTTGTTTTATTCATGATTAAAAAGTAGAAATCCAATACTGCATCTTAAGTGACTTCAATGTCACAATAAATATATAAAAATTGAACATAATTTATTTTCAGAATTCTTAGGTCTGTTTCAAAGTAAGTTTGCTTGATATGCAGGTAGGTGTAGGAACAAGTAATAAACACAGTCATGCTTACATAGGTATTTACACATTGTTACAAATCTATTTCATAGAAATAAATCTATTTGTCCCTTTCGATAATTCTATTTACACTATTAATCATTGGCATTGTTATGAAGTATTTGTTTTTATAAATCTGTAACTGAACATACAGGTTAGTTAAAATTGCGGATGTTTTTAATAAATGTTTGAATTTTCCATTTGATCCGATATATATACTTGACAAAATGTTGTCAGGAAAATATTATGTAAAGTTTGAAATGAATAATAATGACCTTTTATTTTTAAAATTTCCATTATTCTTACTTATTTTATCCACTAAAATACAGTTTAGTTAAATACAATATTTTCATTCTTTCTTTCAATGTTTTTTCCAAATTATGAAACAATATCACTACAATTAAATTATTTCTATTACAATATACTACCCATCCTAAAAACAAAATTGGGTACGAGTTCAGCGAAACGTGTGGATATACATAGGAGTTCACTGCATCCGAGAAGACATCACGTGACCATGTACGGTAAAGTTATTTCGCCAAAAATGAAATAACCTATGTCTTATAGTCACCAAATTACAAAATATTAAAATACATGCATACACTATTAATAAGTTATGCAAAATACGTAAGTTTGACAGATATGTCATCACTGAAACCAGCATGATTTAGCTGTTCGATTCAATCATTTGTGAATTTACTTCCGGGTTAAGGAACAACCATTTTAAAAACTTTATCGCTGATATTGAGTATATTCCTCTCCAGTTTCTCCTCAAGATGTCGTATGCAAATATCTTGCAAATTTTGACATTAAATAGTCAACTGGTATGGTTCCTATTGCCCGCGCAGTCTGAAAGTGTTATTCATATGGCCGTCGCCATATGCATTGCATTGTTTTCTCCATTTGACGTCATACATTCTTTCGAGGAAAATCAAGATTTTTCCGGTGTTTTCCGTAAAACAAGAAGGCCGACACGTCAAAAAGCGACGTAAACAGACTGTTTTCTAGATTTTTTAACGATTTGTTAAAATCACACATAATTTCAATGGTAATGGGATGCGAGAATATGATGTTTATTAACTGATTGACATATTTGTCATGTCTTTGCAATGTACATGTAAAACATAGGCAGTTACTTGACAGAAATTGGAGCAAAAGCACCCGGGAGTTGCTCTTTAACATACTTGTTAATGTACGAAGGCACCATACATAAACACAAGCTTACGGCTACCTTAGTCATATTGAAGCTTGGAAATTCTAGGCAATGGTGATTACTTGTTCTATGTTGATAGTTATTAGGTCTGAGGAAAATGTATTTAAAGGTTAAATGAAAGGATATATGGTCACTTTCGTATTCGTTGAAAAGGGGTTTCAATTTGACAATTTCTGAAATCGACCAATAAATTACTGATATACGGCTTTTAAAAAAAAGTGCCTAATTAAGCCCAGGCGACCAGAATGAAAGTGAGCGGGCGGTGGTCACTGAAGCGTATCGTGCTGTGACGTACGTGGAGGAGTTTCATTATGGCCGCTTATCTTAATTTACCAACTTTTAAAATGCTTATATAAGACAGAAAACTGCATCAAAACAACCCAAATTTTCGATAAACGGATTACGTAACTATTCAGGTAGCTATTTCATATGGTTAAAACGACTGAGGCCTGCCTTATTTGAGTGCATTCTGCGCTTATGTATAGTATGTTTGTAGCACTTAAAATCGCGGAACTAGAAGGAAAGGTATATTCATTTACACGAAGTATGTCTTTCAGCGATTCAGAAAATGACATATCAATTTCCATGGAGTGTTTGTCTATTGTACACGCAAACATATACATTATGATTACACAGATTGATATAGACAACGAATATTATCGAATGAAAAGTATGTTACCAGTAGCATCTTAAATGGAAACGAAATGGTTTAAAATATAGTCTGATAGCCTTTATGTGTCACTTCAATTCAATTCGTTTCAATTCTTTATTAACCTTAAGTTGTACAACTTATCGGTGGTTACATAACGTATTAATTATACATGATACAGGTGGACAGGTTCGACAATTCCGATGCGGACTACTTGATATACATACATACATATGGAGAATGCACATAGTTATTATTTCATGTGAACATTTCTGATATCACCTGCTTGTAGCAAATATTTACCAAGATTAACTGTTTGACATTTTGTAAACTAAATAGCTGGATTAATTTTAACACTGCTGGGTTGTTCCAGTAATATGGCTTAATATATTTCTGTCTCACATTTATATATAAAGGACAAACTAAAACAAAGTGAATCTCATCTTCGAGATAAGAATTACAATTGATACACTTTCTTTCAATCTTTATTTCGTACTGAAGAGACCTCAGGCCTATAGTACATTTGCATTTATCATGTGAATATATACATAAATACATAGTGTACATTACTTCGCTATGGCATTTTTTCTACAATTCATAGCTTTATTTTTATACATAGCAAGATTTTGTAACGTTCTTTGATTTGTATTGCTCATTAAACTAGAGAATTTAGTGATACTTGGATGGACATAGTAATATTGTTTAATATACTTACAACGTAATGAGTTATATAGTGAGCAGGTGAAAAGAAAGTGGTATTCATCTTCAATTTCGTTTAAAAAATTTACATATTCTGTCTTCTCTTTTAATATTTCTATACCTGCCATTTTCAATAAATAAATCATGGGATGAACATCTAAATCATGCTAATGATCGTCTGTACTTTTTTTTATATCAACACATGATAAGAAAGCTTCTGTTAACAGGTCCTCTTTAAATATTGCATAATAGAACTATTTTTTGACAGAGTAATTTTATCACACCACGTTTAAAAATATATATCTTTTAGCCTTGTCATTAGCGAATGGATGAATAACTTATGAGATTCTACATATTGTGAATTCCAATCATTCCCGAAGCTGATAGAGAACAGTAGGCTTCTGACACGTTGACCATTATTATCGTACAATAGCATCATATTATAAAAAAAATTCGGTATTCTATTAGAAGGCAAAGCTAGAAGTCTTAACCAATATTTTACTGCATTTACGGTAGTGGAAATATAAAGTGGAAACCTCCCAAGTTCACCATAAACCATAACACTGGGTGTAGTTGATTTTACCCCTATAATTTCTTACATACATATAAGTGATCTTTTTCAATTACCTCCGTATTTTGCAAACCCCATACTTCTGAGCCATACAATAATATTGGTTTTATTTTTGCATCAAAGATTTTGAAAAAGGTTTGGTGCGTGAGATCGCCTAAGATACGTGTCTGCCTCCAGACACCGATGAACACTTTTTTAGCTTGGGTTGCTGCCTGATTGAAATGTTTGTGCCACGAGAAGTTTCTGCTAAAATATACACCCAAATATTTATAAAATGACTTTGTCTCCAGTAGTTCCTTTTTAAAATACCATTGTTCTGCTTTTGCTAGTTAATCGCCATTTTTAATACAATAATTTTCGATTAAGATCTGTTCACTTTTAGATTCCATTCATCCGAATACTTCTCTTATTCATTGATTTGTCTTTGTAAGCCAATAATAGTTGACTAAAATAAAACAATGTCATCCGCAACTAAGAGCAAAAACATCTCAATAATGTCTGGGTGTAGCTGTATACCATGGGCACAGTTTTTAGCCCATCAGGCCTGAAAGGCCCGATGGGCTTATGGCATGGCATGGTGTCCGGCGTCCGTCCATCCGTCCGTCATCCGTCCATCCGTCCATCCGTCCATCCGTAAACTTTTCGCTTTTTCGACTTCTTCTCCAGAACCAATGACTCCACAGAGCTGAAATTTTATGTGCAGACTCCTTGGCCAATGGGGATTCTAAATTATAGATTTGGTGAAACTTTGACCCCTAAAAATCCTGTTCAAATGTCTTGGTCTGGCCTATATGAATTATTAATTTTACATACGTGTTCAACCAACATAATGCCTTCTTTAACCAACTTCACTGAATTTCGTGACCCCATGACCCCAAATAGGGTCACAGGGGTCACATCCTTAAAAAAAAACTATATTCATCTTATTTTCCAGTTTCAAAAGGTCTAGAGAGCTGAAAAGTTGTATGGAGACTCCTTTGCCAATGGGGATTCTAAATTGTAGATTATGTGACCCCAAATGGGGTCACAGGGGTCACATCCTTAAAATCCTATTTTCATCCTCTCCAGTTCCAAAAGGTCTAGAGAGCTTAAAAGTTGTTTGCAGACTCCTTGGCCAATCGGGATTCTAAATTGTAGATTATGTGACCCCGTGACCCCAAATGGGGTCACCGGGGTCACATCCTTAAAAACCTATTTTCATCTTCTTTTTCAGTTCCAAAAGGTCTAGAGAGCTGAAAAGTTGTGTGCAGACTCCTTGGCCAATGGGGATTCTATATTGTAGATTATGTGACCCCGTTGCCCCAAATTGGGTCACCGGGGTCACATCCTTAAAAACCTATTTTCATCTTCTTTTCCAGTTTCAAAAGGTCTAGAGAGCTGAAAAGTTGTATGCAGACTCCTTTGCCAATGGGGATTCTAAATTGTAGATTATGTGACCCCGTGACCCCAAATGGGGTCACAGGGGTCACATCCTTAAAAACCTATGTTCATCCTCTTCAGTTCCAAAAGGTCTAGAGAGCTGTAAAGTTGTTTGCAGACTCCTTGGCTAATTGGGATTCTAAATTGTAGATTATGTGACCCCGTGACCCCAAATGGGGTCACCGGGGTCACATCCTTAAAAACCTATTTTCATCTTCTTTTTCAGTTCCAAAAAGTCTAGATAGCTGAAAAGTTGTGTGCAGACACCGTGACCAATGGGGATTCTATATTGTAGATTATGTGACCCCGTTACCCCAAATTGGGGCTCCGTGGTCATGATCTAAGAACCTATCTTTTGCTTGTAAACAATAACTTAAATAACTTAAATATTCAACTTTAGATAGTAAATCAATGAAATCCTGATGAGCTACAGAGCCCATGGCTCTATTTTTTCTAATTCGAATGGCTAATTCATTTATGAAAATGGTGAATAGAAACGGGCTCAAAACGCAACCCTGTCTTACTGCCAAATGACTATTGAAAATATCGGATATATCGTTGTTATTCTGAACACATACTTTGACATTCTCGTAAATGTTGCATAATAATTTGTTCATTTTCATACTCAAACTGTGTGATTTTAATAAGTTCCATAACTTGTTTCTTTCAACTGAGTCAAATGCTTTGGCAAAGTAAAAAAATATATATATAAAATTTACCCCCTTTAGCATTTAAATATCTTTCTATGAGAGTTTGTTAAGTTGAAATGTTATCGATTGTTGAATATCCCTCTCTAAATCCTGCTTGCTCTTCGCTTATTTTATCCAGGGTCTCTGCCCAGAAAACTAGTCTCTTGTTAATAATATAGGTGAATACCTAGCCGAGGATGCTTCAAAGAGTGATACCTCTGTAATTATTCATGTTTACTACCTTGTTTATGTACACTTTCTTTCATTAACATCAATATTTTTGTATCTTCCACACTCGATCAACAAATTATGAGCTGACAAACGAAATTTAGATAAAAAACATTCTATATGTTATTGGAATGGGTTTTGTTAAATAATACTGTAGGGTACAAGAGTCTATAATATGCCTATAAATAACACATTTCCTTATTGTAGATATTTATTTATAGACTTCAGTACACCAACACACAATTCTCCATATAGATGTTTCTTCCAGATCAAAGGGGAGAAGTGTTGTTACAGCAAATTAGTTTACACAATTAAGAAGCTGAGTATGTGAGAAGGAAGGAGTGTAATTATGTTTGTACAGATAACAAGTTTACTGGTTCAATCATATAACAAATGGCATGTCGGTGACCAGCATGTCCTTTATGTTTATTGTCAAACATCCTGTCCTGGTGACAAAAAGGAAATACGAAATAAACATTAACGCGACATTCAGTCTAGATATGCCAGCCAATAAAAATAAAGAACTTATCTCTATCAAGTTATCCAATAAAACTCTGGATTAAATACCAATGTACCAATGAAAGTATTTTAGTGTAAAATCATCATAACTATTTGGTTTTCTATCTTGCCATTTGCAAAAAGACTTTTGATGAAAAAGGGTTAGTATTTGACCATCTTCTGTTTCAAAGTACTGTCATTTATACTGTGGATTTATAGCTTTATAATGTGTTTCTAATGTGCATTTGGATATTCATATTGTCCGTTTGGATACGTTTATAAGGTAAGTTTCTTACATTAATTGACACTTTTGCTGAAATGTTAATTTAATACGATGTTTATTTGATTTGATTTGATTAACCACAAATTTTATTGAAAACATTATCTTATTATCTATTAGATTCTGAATGTGTTAATAAGTGATAACTAAATCGTAAAATGTAACATCGGGATGCGGTGTCTTAAAATATGTGGTGAATTTCTTTGATTGTTGTAATGTACTGTTAGTAAATTAGGTTGTCGGTAGATTTACGACGTTAAAAAATTAGGATGTTGTGCTTTGATTGTTGATGGCTTACTGTAGGGCCTACTTCGCCGGCGTCTGCTTATCTCACGTTTGTTGTTTTATTTTATACACAAACATTCTGCAACAAAAAATAACAACAACACCGAATATCTGATTTCGTTGTCTCAACTTTACTTCGTTCATATTATCATATCTTGGTTTCATTTTGTCATCGTATATCTCATTAGCATTGATTTATCCTATGTCTATGAACGTCTATGAATCCACAGTCTTTCACTATTAATATCAATTATATTTGATATATAAACCGATATTGTGGAAAATTTGTAAAGTGAAACTTGATAACTAACAATAATCGAACAGTTTAAAGCAGAACAGCGATGTGGCATTATTGCAAAGCGTAGATATAACAGATTATTTGACCGTTTCCCCATTTGTGTTTGCCATTGTAAATAGTAAGCGAATGTTTACACCCCGTCCCTTCACGTACGTCACTTCCGGTATCTTCCAACTCTCTAAGCCCCGCCCCATTTTTGGTTTGTTGCTTGTGACTGAAAAGCAGACAATGTTTTCGGCAAAGTTTAAGTCGCTGTAGTTTAATATAGGAAAAACATATGGATTTTTGGGGGGTCTCGTTTTTCATAAAATGGTCTAATGAACCAATTGCAGTTAAGAATTTTAAAAAAAAATTAAATACTTCGGCCTTCCTTTAAAAAATAGTTTTTAGGCTTGAGGAAAATGCATTTAATTAATAGTTTTTAGGTCTGTGGACAAGTGTATGATGGTAAGACATTGTTGAAACGGCGTTGGTTTTCATGTAACTTCAAGTGAAATGTGAAAACTTGAGTCGATTGGCCAGCTCCTCTTTCCTTCATAACTACATTTCAAATCATGTATTTGCCTTCGTTTATTGCAATGGTAGAGAATATTTTAATACTTTAACAAATAGTCATTGTACAACATACATACATACAAATGTTTTCAACCTATCAACAGATAGACATCACGACATAATACATGAAATGGAGACAAGTCAGCTTATCAATCTTCTAGCGCAGTTATCACCTCTGTTATGTTGAGAGATTTAAAGGGGCAGTAGCACGTTTTTTGCAAAATTTATTTTTTCAAATTTCCCATTTATAATGATAGTTTATGTAATTTAAATTAACTTTAGAGGGTAAAACATCTTATTACACAAACTCATTATCTGTAGTGGTAAAAACTATGTTGCGTATAAAGCAAAAATTGCATGGTGACCATTTTATTGTGAACACAATTTATTATTTTGTATTACAAAAACGATGCCCATGGCTTTGCCGAAACAGGTACACTCATTTTAAACTTTATTTTCCGAAGAGAGAAGGATGTTTTACTATTGGTGAAATTATTTTTCAAATACATTTCATCAACTTATTTGAGCGAAAAAACGTGCTACTGCCCCTTTAAGTTCCCCTGTGTATACAGGTTTGCCCTATGGTCTGACTGTCAGCTCTATGTCGAGGAAGTTGTTTTATACCGATCATACCAGGGATGTAATAGTGTCGATGGATATCACTGGAGAAAACGTGAACACAATCCTCAACAAGACACAAGTATCTAATCCTGTTTCAATCACTGTGAATGAACGCAAAAGGTAAGTAGGGTTCGGGAATGTTTTCACAGATGTAGTACATCAAACTTTTAATCAAAATGATTTTCTCATGTTGGCACTAGAATAAATTGACCTTGTAAAGTTGCAAACATGTGTTATTTAATTAGTTTAACAAATGGGAAGTATATTTTTACAATTTCCTAACTCATTAAGGCAGAGAGCTGCACATATGCGACAAATCAATTAGCTCTTCACAGCGAGTGACGCATATATGCGTCAGCTAAATCAGCTCTCATTCAGCGAAAGTCGCACATATGTGTCGACTGAAATCACCCCTCATTCAGCGAGTGACGCATATATGCGTTCTCACTGTTTTATTGCAGAAAACCAATTCTTTTCACGTTCGTAGCGATGTCAGTGCACACTTATTGCAGTCATAGATGCACTGTAGATCTCTAAATGCATATGTTACATGTATGTTTTTAAATCGTTTACTGCACGTATCTATTATATAGACAAACCATGCAAGTAAGCATAACGGAATAACTTAATTATTACCCGTAAACCATGTAATATATTTCAATTGTATTTTGAGTTCGGTTGATGAAGTGTCAGCTTGGATATCTCATATAACAATACATCCGGTGTATTTAGTGATTTCGTTTGATTCATTGGCAATGCTAGATGCTGTATCAGTAACGGGATTGATACATACGCGAATACACATTCAATTAGAGTATAGAAATAACATATATGACCTTGAAATAATGGTCCAGGGATCAAATCAGACGGAGACCCTACCTAATTGAAAGACAAGTGGCACGTGCGAGACCAATGTAAAACACGCATATTGTTAGACAACCTTCTTCGAAAAGTCACGCCCCTGTCTGTAGTGTTTTATGCAATAATGTTTGAGCATCTAATGTCAATGCTGTCTTGCGCATTTACTTCAAATACGATGTATGTTTAGCGATGACAAAGAATTTTATATATTTAAAAAAATTCAAATATATAAACATCATTTATCTGTACATTAGTACTCCTTTTCATTATTTCCCTTTCATGCTGCCGATCATGGTAAAGTGTACCTCTCTGTGACAGGCTTCTCAATAATTACAACTCTACACAACATTTGTAAATGAGCATATGTTGGTGAGAAATATAATTATTGAAGATGTTTATATTACGTGTTCGTTTGTGTTCACTGTCGGCAGTAGATATACATAAAACACGCTTTAATCACATTCATAAACTTGCTTGCATTATTTGAGTGTTTTGACAGGATGAGAACATACTGGATTGTGCAACTTTGAGAGGCTTACATACAAATACATTTACGTTAGATTATATGCAGCTACTCAATGGATATGATATATACAAAACACTTACAGTTAGAAGGGGTTGAAAAGAACACACATTCAGTTTGCTTTAATTTTGTTATTCAGTCGGCTTGTTTGTTCTCAATTTTCAATTTGAGATATCTCGGAAATAAACTGAATAGCCAACAGAAAAATAACGAATAAAGTTGCCAAATTGTGCGTTTATATGATTCTATTCAAGGTGGTATTTTACCACGTGTGCTTCGGAAGGTTAGGCCACGCCCCGTAATGTGTCAATCTTTATTACAAGTATCTCCCGACTGGTCATCATGCATATGAACAAAACACTTTTGGACAGTCGAGTCATGTAATGTTTTTTCGGGAAGTGCATCATGATTCAAGTCATGTCAATAAAAGTTATTTCCCTAAATTCCCTAATTGTAAAATGGAAACTTTCACACTGTTATAATAAAAGTATTTTTTAACTTGTTTGAGTGGCATTTTAGAAGTTGGAAGTCAATAAGGACAAGTGTATGGATGACAACTTCTTTATTCGGAAGGTTGCGTGGTTTTGGTACAGATTATTGTACCGTTTTCAAGCATGAATAAGAAACAGAGATATGTCTGATATATATACAGGATTTCTGTAGTTTTTAGTGCATTTGAGTTGTATATGTTGACCACAAAGCAACAAACTGATAGAAAACTATTGTTTACTAACAACTGCTCTTGCAATGTCAACCCAGCTGGAAGCGCCTGTAAAATCGTCATCAGCTGCTCTATATATCTTTTTAAATGACCGCCTGTTGATTTTCACCCAGTATTATCATTTGGAGTGACGGGAAATCACGATACAAGATCAGCTCATCAAATTACGATGGATCTGATATCAAGAAGATATTGGATGTATCAGGAGAAGTTTTTGGACTGGCATTAGATGAAAGAAGTGAGTTTATATTCATCAAAAGTAGATGCCATAATAACTGTTTTATTGTGATAATATAGCACAATTTGTACCATCCTCGCGTCACATACTTGAAAACAATTCAAAAATATTATGGAAATGATGTTTCACTTTTAGAATAAAATGCCAATCCCCGTAAAACCTGACTTTATTAGATTACATACGGAATTGCTTTCTTGTCAAAAATAATGTTTGTATATGACAAACTTTTGATTTACCTAAGGGCAAATACAACTATTTTATCATTGATGTGTTAATGTAATTCAACTTTCTTCAATTGGTGATCAGGTCGTACTGAAGCTTTAACTAATACATTTGACAAAGCTACCGTTATTACGGTTAATCTTTACTCCCATTCTCTAACGTTGAACTAAGGTTACCTTGATGACTTACGATCACAGATTGTTACAGATGCCTAGATGCAATTTCACAATGCCACACTCCTTCTTTACAGTTGCTTTATTGATTACAATACCATCTTACCAAAGAGAGCAGTGTTAATCAAATTGAGAGAAATATAATTGTATCACAATATGCTCTAAAATGAAGGTATGTGAAAAAAAAAAAATTAAAATTTAGATCTTATTGATACAATTGTGACAATTGTCAACAGAGCGTTACACAGTAGGAAAGATAGAAGTGTATTCATGATACTGCAGGCTAAAATGAAGGTATCTGAAATTATTTTAATTTTTTTTTAGATCTTATTGATAACATTTTGACAATTGTCAACAGAGCGTGACACAATAGGAGGGATAAAAGCGCATCCATGATACTACAGGCTGACATTCACAGTAGGAGTAGACCGACTAGAATCCAACATGTGTCGAACGACCACCAATTTTCCTGGTACGGATATGTTACCTCCATAATATAAATTTAACCAATTGTGTCTTAATTCCATGTACTAAGGACAACTGTTTGTCTTGTATTTCTTGTCTAGATGATGTACTGTACTGGAGCGTGTCCTGGCCTGGCACAATCAGCTCAGTCTTCCTGAACGGAACTAACAGAAGAGTCCTTTATAATGAAAACAACAAGGACCTGTATGACATCGTTCTCCTTGAAAATACCATGTACTTCTTATCGAATGCCCGGTATGAACTCCTACAAGGAGGATATCTGTTTTGTATTACCTAGGAGAAATATAATACTTTGACTTCATATTAGGTCCATGGCGTTGCTTTCTAATGAAGATTAACTTTGGTGTTTAATAGAATATTAGATACATGTCCATATCAAAATATGTTTCCGATAGTGTTGTTTTTGCAAATTCTAAAACGATTAATAAATATGTCTGTCTATAAATGAAAAAAGAATTTGAATTTGTGCCCGCATATCACAACAAAGTTGCTGGGGTATTTGGAAATGATCCCCATCTGCCAGTCCGTCCGTCCGGGTTGCGTTTCATGATCAGAAGTAAAAAACAGTTAGGGCTAGCTAAATCGAACTTGGTAACTGGAACAGTCATCATGTTAAGATGTGCCTTTTGGGGTTTACAACATCTTTAGAATTTTATTTTTAGCCGTTTCCATGGAAAAATACTTTAAAATTTCGTTTCTAGACAAGAAAAAGAAATGTAACACCAAGCTTAATGAAACTTGGTGTGTGTGGAACAATCATCATGTATAGATTTGTTTTGGGGTTTTTCTTTTTAGGTTTTTCACTTTGCATGGATTTCAAAATGCTTTTTACAATTTTACTTCCATAACTGTTATTGAATACTTAAGCAAAGATTATATATTTTATTACCAATGAGTGATTTAAGTTTTATTTAAGCATAAATCTGCATATTCTCCGTTAAGTATATTTTAAACTTTTCCGATTTGGCGGGGGATATAGTAGACTCTGATTGTTTTTGACCTTTTAAACTTGTTGAAATTTACCTGAAAGAATGCTTTATACCTGTAGAAAATACCTAAGGCGAATGTATATCTCTGACCAAAGGTTCCGGGTAGATACTACCGTCAGAAGACATTTTTTATATTTCTTGGGTTTTTTTCAAAACTTGCACAAATCATCTACATCTACATTACAATTGCAGTGCCCAATTGCAAGGGATTTTGTGATTTTGCAATATGCTTAACACATTTCTGTATGTTGCTGTTACATATATTACAAACTTTATATTCCTAGATCTAAGTTTGCCAATTTCAGAAATCACTAATCATCCAATTCTTTAGCTCGCCAGGCCTAGAAAAACTAATGGCCTTATGACATGGTGTCTGTGTATCCGTCCATTCAACCATCCATCCGTAAACATTTTGCTTTTTCGATATCAAGTACCATTCACTCTAGAGAGCTGAATCATTGAAAATAGACTTATAAAGCTTAAGAAAGCTGAAATGTTGTGTACAGACTCCTTGGCAAATGGGGAACTTAAATTGTAGATTTGGTGACCCTGTGATCCCAAAGTGGAGTCATGGGGTCATGGCCTAAAAAACTATTTTCATTGTACAAACATATACTAGGAGAGGTGAAGTGAGTTACAAGGAAATAAGCATGTTTGACCCAGCTGATCACGTACTTGATATTTATTTTAAGAAAATAAATATTGTAGTTTTGAAAAGAGTTTCCCCTGTTCAAAGAGCTGCAAAGCTGTAGCTTTTCACAGTGAGATATATCTCATATTATGTCATGGAACATTCAACTGTCTTCTCAATAAGTGAAAATGCAAATAATCAGTCAGTGTTTGCGTTGATGCGATGTTTCATACACATCCCAAAGTACATGACATTTGCACTAAAATGTACAAGTAGGTGAACGAGCTGTCGGGTGAACTATACAGATATTGTACATATAGACGTCTGTATAGATTATTGTACCACAGATTACCAAATAAGTGTAACAAGATTCACCCATCTTGTGCTGTGCAGAAAATTAGGGTTGCTTTTCCATCAGATTCAGCTAGTGGATTCACGTTTGCAATATCTTAAGTTTACAAATGTGGACAGTTCATTCTATGTACAAATATATTTGTCTATGAATAACAATTATTCAAGATCCTTTCATTTTCTTTGGAAATTGTTTCCAGACCATATCTGAAAATCTATATGACTTGAAAACAAAACAGATTTGGTATTGCCATTGTGCCTTTAAGGGGTCTCAACTCCAAGTTCCAAATATTTTTTTTAATTTTGACCCAAAACGGTCCTATGTTTTGAGACAGACAGGGGTATGTGATCCGCGCTCACTTTTGCCTTGTTTATTATGTTTATTTCAATACTAAGGTACCCATTCTCTTCCCACATAGGTTACTCCCTTCAGATTTTCGATCCTACTTTCTGTTGTTTTACGCTTGAAAACGGGGGGCAGAAAGGGAGCGTCCTGATTGGTTGCAATTGAATCTGGTTGTGCAATCAACGACGCCGTTGTAAAAGTGACATTTGGCAATGACACGTCATAATGATAAAATAAACGTAAGACCAACGTTTTCTCGTTTAATCTGCTTTCCTCGAAATATGATATTTGATTTTGTGAAAACTATTCACCATAAACATGCTTATAAATAAAGAAAACCAAATCAGAGACAAATACCAAAAATAGTTCATTTGTGTTATTTACATCAGACATATTTCAAGGACATACACTAATGAACAAGACCCTTATGAGTAAAATGCCTAGATCTTTGAAATCATTAAGTCGACATGGTCACTGAAAGATGAGTTTTCATTGGTTAAGAAGCAGGCATTAAGTAAGACATTCCGCTTTCCACCAAGCGGGATTTGCTTCTGTTCTCGATTTCAAGCGAAAAAGAACAGAGGGTAGGATCGGAAATCTGAAGGGAGTCACCTCTGTGGGAAGAGAATGTAAGGTACCAGGCTTTCAAAACCTTTCCCTGCGCTTCATCCGTCTTAAAAACATTAAACTTCCTTCCAGAGTTTGATGAATTACTACACCCAACAGTACACATTATACAATAACAAGTCCGAAATTACATCGAATTCTACGTATTCAACCAATTCTTCCTTTTCACTAATAGTTTATCATTCACTGCGCTGGCGAAACGTAGAGATTATTTGACGTCACAGCCCAAACTGGCCAAGACTACCGGCAAATATGCATATGAGTACAGGCAACAGTCGATGTTGTTGTTATATCGCGTAATTAGTTATTAACCATAACTTTCAAACATACTATTTTCTGGGGAATATGTTTTTAGAAATAGATTTTATTACAACAGAATATAAATCTTTACAAATATTATCGTTTAATATCCTCAAAATTCATTATCATTCCAGGGTGCACTGTATGTTGATAAACGGGAGCAACGTGGAGGAGATACAGTCAACGTCAGAAGTCATATTCCCGTTTGGTTTGGTCGTCCTTGCAAAAAAAAATCTTGGTGGGTAAATTAAATTTAATTAATCATAACTCTGATCTTTCACAATGTATTTAAGCTTCTCACTGCCATCAATTCACCTAACGCCCTTTTCTGTGACTGTTTTGATGGAAAGTAATGGAGTTTGCTTACGCCACTTAAAAGTGTCCTATAGTTGATGGGAAGTTATGGAGTTTGCTTACTCCACTTAAAGGTTCCCTGAAGTTGATGGTAAGTAATAGAGTTTGCTTACGCCACTTAAAAGTTCCCTGAAGTTGAAGGTAAGTAATTGGGTTTATCATATAATGGAGGGTGTTATCGATGCGATAAAGCAATATAATTAACTTGGTATCCAAATCTGATGAATATGCAAAACAGGTCAAACTACACAAACTACTTTACAAAATTCCACTCTTTTCATGCGAATCTGTTTAGAATTCATTGAACAGCGTAAGTTTACCCAGTATTTCTGCTTAAAAAAATGGATATTCAAAATCCTGAAATCATCTGATATGGTACTCTACAATGTATTTATAATTTTAACAAAGTCAAGAGAGTTGAAGATTTGTTATTAAAATTATTCAAAACTTCAGTGCGCTATTGACCAAGGATGCAGGATAAGCTATCATGAGAGTGTGTTTTGGGATGGTAAGTATCCTGTATTAAGAATAAACATTATGTATGAGGGTAGCCAAGGCTCGCTAAATACATGTTTACTCTTAATCCAGGATATTGACCATCCCAAAACATACCTCATGATAACCTCTTTATCATTTGCCTTACTACTTGAGGATAATTAACGGCTGCATCAATCCTAAACTTTTGCTTGGCGACTTTATCTACTGGTTTCAGATGTCACACCTCTGGACGTGATCACTCCTGAGATAACCACTGTGGATGTGTTTGTTTCAGATATCTCACATCTGGACGTGATCACTCCTGAGATAACCACTGCAGATGTGATGGTTTCAGACGTCACACTTTCGGACGCGATCACTCCTGAAGTAACAACTGCAGATGTGATGGTTTCAGACGTCACATTTTCGGACGTGATCACTCCTGAATTAACAACTGCCGTAGATGTGATGGTTTCGGACGTCACAGCTCCAGATGTGCCCGCCAGGTCCTCTAGACCTAGGCTATTGTATGTTTGTATGTTTGTGTGCATGAATGTATTATTTGTAGTTTATGCATTGCTAAATGCCTAGGCTGTTCTTCATCAATCTATATCTTCAATTGTGACACAGGTGATTAGTACTGTGGTTTGTAGGTTTGTTTAATACAAACAATGTAATACTGATGCGATTATGACTATCATGTAGTACAATGCATAATTGGTGCAATGTAAGGTATCCAGTATATATATATATCATTGTACAGATAAATCTGTGCAAGTGCCCTGCATTACAAATGCGTCGTGCTGTTCATATCTATATGATAGGGTACATTTTATCCCTTGTATACATTCGGTTTGTAACATTATTTCTCATGATCATATGGTTTATCTTCCTGTATTTATCTGTATAGTACATAAAAACATGTCCTATAGTAAGTGTTCTTATCATTTTGTCATACTATGTATGTATATAATACTGATTTCTTACCAAAGCGGGCAAAAATATAAAATGTTTTAAAGTTTTTACAGTTTTTCTAACTTGCGTTTTGATTGGTTGACGGAACTACTTTGCGCTCATTCATGAATTGTTTAGCTCTCCTGTTTAAGTTAAATCACATAATTGAACAATTTCGAGGATACCTGTTTGGAGTCACACGTCAGAAAAACATATGAAATATAAAATATTGTTCAACCTATGTTTCCGAAACCGTATTTACAGTACTAAACATGCAAGGCAAGGCAGCATGCAAAGCCGCCTGCTGCACTGTCGTGACGTCATCACTTTGTGACATCATTAACCATGACGTCATTTGGTGACGTAATTACACTCCTTTCTTGCATTCCAACCGTGCGATTATTACTTCACGTTTTCACTAAAATGCTCTCATACTGCGACATTGTTTACAATATAAACGAGTTGTGTACTATGTTAGTAAACCAATTTGTGAATGAAATTCAACAGTTACTTAAGAATCTTTCTGAAAAAAAGATTGCAAGTTGCAAACTTTTTACATATGCGCATCTTGAAAGTGTGAAAGAGTTTATGAATGGCGTATAATCAAAGATTGCGAATAGGCGTCTTGTTTTTCGTATTTTACGCATTAAAAATTATCTTGGGTAAGAAAAAGAATAACCAACTCGGTGCTCGGAATTATGAATTATTTGTCCCTCGTTAATTATTATGTCAAACTTTAACCTGTGTATCCCTGCTTCACTGAACACTAGCTAGTTGCTTCATATGGCATATTGATGTTTCAAAAGTTCTTCCTGTATTAAGTGACTCTTTAAAGTTTAGTGTTTTTTCGTTACCTAATAATTATTTTTGCAAATCTTTGTCTCTTGTTCCTGAAATTGTCTGTTCAATTTTCCCTCATCAAATTCTTCGTTGAAAAATTCACATTTAAAAGCTTGTAATTTACATTTGGAGACAAAGTCATTTGTTTTAATTTTGTTATTGTTTGTATGTTTGTAAATAAATTCTAGATAAACGAAAGTTTGTTTCGTTATCTCTTAAACGGGTTAATATAAGTCCTTGGTTTGAACATGGGTAAGGAGGCTGCCTGGTCGGGCATAGACCATAGACCATAGACCATTTTTGGTGTGAATATTTAGCTAAAAGGCCCTATTAGCTTATGCCATTGCATGATGTCCGGCGTCGTCTATCCTTCCGTCAGTCCACAAACTCTTTGTTGTTTTGACTTCTTCTCCCAAACAAAATGTAGATATGTGACCCTGTGACAACAAATATGGGTCACATGGGTCACAACTAAATATACTTAATATACGAAAAGTTCTAAAATGCTGGAATTTTATGTACGAGTTTCTTGGCCAATTGGGATTCTCAAGTGAAGATTTGGTGACCCGTCATTAGATATGGGTCACATTGGTAATGACCTGAAAAACTATTTTCATCTTCTAACAATACAAAAATCTCTAGAAAGCTGAAATGTTGTGTTTTATTTACTTGGCCAATGTGGATTCTTAGTTCCAGATTTGGTGATCTTGTGATCCAAAATATTGGTGACAGGGGTCACTTCCTTAAAACCTATTTTCATCAACATATTTTTCAAAACAGTCTTAAAAAGCTGAAAATTGTATTTACAGACTTTTTGGCCAACAGAAATTCTTAATTGTAGATTTGGTAACCCTGCAACCTTAAATAAGTTTTACATGGGTTATGACCTAAAACCTATTTTCATGTTCTTGTCCTGTACAAAAAGCCCTAGAGAGTCGAAATTTTAAGTAGAGACTCCTTGGTCAATTGGGATTCTTAATTGTAGATATGGTGACATTTTGACCTCTAAAAGTGCCAAAGGTGCCATCCCTAAAATCCTGTTCAAATGTCTTGGTCTGGCCTATTTGAATTATTAATAGTACATACGTGTTCTACCAACATAATGTCTCCTTAAACAAACTTCACTGAATTTGAAATTTCAAAACATTATCTGTTCATACTTATGAGAAACACAATTTTAAAAACTGTCGTTTTGGAATCTCTTGACTGGACGAGAAAGGGGAATCAGAAATGGCTTTGTTTGCTTATTTTATGACGACCTACAGTAAAGAGGCATACACAATTAAATCCAAGAAGTTAATTTTGTCGACAACATCTTTTATTAATTTAAATTTTACATTTAGGAACTTCTTAGTTAAATACAAGACATTCTTGCCATTAACAATTTTGAAAGAGTGAGTCCATGTATTTCATCCTGTATCTACGTTAAAGGTGCATCCATTGTGTTTCATAATATTCTATTTGCCTTTAATACATGCCAACATACAATATGTGCTGATATCAGTTCAAATGATTTCACTCAACTTGCATATTCACCCCCAATTGCCAAATATGTAATAATTACTAGTTTCCAATTTAAATCTAGTAACATCATTATACTTGTGCAGAAATCGAAACTACATGTTCCATGTACATGTACAGTAGTTATAAGACCTATTAAACATTATGAACTTAAAGTTTTCTTTTAGTCTGTTGTAAATAAGTTTCCAAAATTACGTTTGACGAATTTACGCGCGCCACACGCAGCTTATTGTCCGGTTTACTATAAGAAATCGATACTTTTACCTTTATATCGTCGGAATACTAAGCCAATTAAGATCAAAATGGCAATTTTCGGCAACAGTCACTACTTCTCGATGAATAACACAATTTATAACATTTAGCATATTTGACCCCAACCAACACAATTGATGTACCTTTAAAAGAAGTTGTTGAGCTGCACAGTTTAGTCATCAATCCCAATTCATTACAATGGATAAAAGATGAAATGAAGTAAGTGAACGCCAGAAGGGTACTTATTAACCATGAAATACCAAGCCAAAACAAACCTTAAGAAAATTATCATTTTTGAGGAAAAGTACTCCAAAACGATAACTATTTTAAAGAACTCAGAAAAGATAAGAAATATATTTTTAAAAGAAATATATTAAGGACTAATTGAGATTTTTTTAAATCGGATTATTCAGATATATACATCAATGGCGTGGTTTTAAATCCAAGAGAGGGATTAAACAAAACCTCAAATATGGTTCAATTTGTGGTGAAAGATAGCACGAAATATACAAAGTAATGTGAGTATGTATTATGCGCTCCATTAAAACTCCAGGTACTAATACCTACTCATGGCGTGACCGAAATATTACCCCTGGTCAACGAGTACAGAACACTCCCTGATTACAACCGGTCTACCATCGTATCATACCAGGTAACCATTTACTTTTGGGTGAACACTTCGAAATAAGTCACTTACCCAGGGTGACGCCACAAGTATCGCAACTCATGTTTCTATGTGGGGCAGGAAATGACCCTTCAAACTCTCAGTTAATCCAGCAATGTTGCGGGTAACCAACCCATGCGGCTAGCCACACCCATTGTTGCTGAACTTCACTGACAGCGGTCAACTGAGCTATGCACAGGACCATGTGCCACCACGTGCATATTGCATGGAGAGTGATTTACTGACAAATGTGAATATCGTTCTCAAGTCATCAGCACAGTTTTCCTGTTCAATGTTCTTGAGATTGTCCTGAATTTGACTGTCAAGTATTATAAGGGATATTAAATACATGAAGAAATGGTCTATGGAATCTGGCTGCAACTGCTTGTATCATCTTCACCAGGCTAAAATCCCTTGCCGGTTGATTTGTCTAAATGTGTACAGATTATTTATTATTTCAAGGTTTAATATCATCATGGTGGTGACAATGTTTTTCAAGTTTGAAAAAGTCTAACTTCTTTCCCCGTATCAATCAAAACCTTACACAATGTTTAACACTATGATAATTGTTCAAGAGCTACAGGTACTCATACAGGTAATCCTCTCTATGATCGGACAGACTCAGCACAGCACAAAGGGTCTCTTTGCTTGTTAGATTCACACATAAATACAGAATTGAAGAAACTTTTGATAAATGACAAACAAATTATCTGTTTAAAGTCAAATACATAATTGAGTAAACATTCCAAATATACGTACATTGATTATAGAGTCAACTAATTAATATTAAGGTGGATTTATGTATTTAGGAGGTAACTCATTTTTGGAGAACTATTGAACCTCATTTTTCTGTAAAAACAAGGGGAATTTGAGTAGTATTGGCTCAAGGAAAATGTAATGGTATTGTGTATTTTCTGTGTAAACAACAATGTTCAACATAAAATAGTTTTGTCTGTTAGCATATT
Source organism: Gibbula magus (assembly GCA_936450465.1). NCBI lineage: Eukaryota > Metazoa > Mollusca > Gastropoda > Trochida > Trochidae > Gibbula > Gibbula magus. The sequence continues at coordinate 69,812,074 of OW388298.1, forward strand.
AATGAATTTTAACTCAATTTGTGATTAAGTGATTTTATTTGGTTGTTTATTAATTAATAATTTTGAATTGCACTCTTTAAATTTTCAGAAAACAAATCAATCATTTTTTTAGAATGAATTGATATACACTTTAAACAGGTCAAGATGAATTTATGATTAAACTTCTTAAAGTTTCCTTGAAATATTATTTTGAGTTATTATTAACTTCAAATCATCCTTAAAAAAGGACTGATTAACATTCGCATTCTGCATATGAAATAACTCAACGTGAGTGTAGTATCAGAGCGATTGCATGCCCAGCTGATTAAATCCTTGTTTTACAATTTATTTACACGATGTTTCACTTGACATTTAATTAAATTCATCTCCTAAAACCTTCTACTCATCAGTCAAATTACTATTTTATTACAAATCATAGTAGAAAAGGCATATATTGTGTTGATGAATAACTTTGAAGCCAAAATTAAAAAAAAAATACCATGTTAAATTTTTAGCTTATGGCTTGGCATGGTGTCCGTCCATCCGTACGTACGTTCAAATTGCACAAGTGGTGGTCCTGTGACCCCAAATAGGGTCACGGGGGTCACAACTTGGAATCACAAACTTGGAAAGAATTGTGTTTCAACTATCACGTTAATTTTGCAAACAATCATAAAAACACAATTATTTAGGAATTTGATACAATAATTAATTCTATTTCAGATATTTTAGGTCAATAATGTTAATTTCAGGAATTTCGTTACTTGTCATTCCTGTAACAATAAAATCCAAGTTTTTGTATAGCATTTATCAAATCTCATGTCTTTCAAGAATTTCCTTATAATTGTAGATTTGAAAATAAGTTTAACTTTTGAATGTCAAAATGTTTTATTTTGACCTTTAAAATCATTTAGAGGAATCTATTTTCAAATGTGAAGTAATACAATTTGTAATTTGTGAAATGTTTCAAATTATTTTTATTTCAGAAATTTATTTTATTTTATTTAAGTTCAAAACAAATTACAACAAAGAAATGTAATATTGAACCATGGACCTTTCATTGATATAACCTCCAAATGCTACCGTATTATAACTTGACACATACCTTGCAGTGTCTAAAAGCTTTGGAGAAAATTATTATTAATAATGCATTATATATAATTCACAATGAAAATTACACCAATCTCATTGCCAGGCTAAGAGAAGGAATGTTTGAGATCACAACCAAGCAGTAAATTAAATTATTCACGCACAACGTTATCGTGGCAAATAATTGCAGATAATTTGCCAATTAACCAAACACCACATCATAAATTGATGTTAATTTGATGTCGTCTGAGATACACATTTGACTTGATAGCAAAACTATAATTTTCCAAGGAAATACTGATCAAATTAACCAATTTTTAATGAGATTGGCACATTATTTTGTAAGTTCATGTTCTGGAGGTATTCCATTCAAACATAGGAATGTCTTACTGCAAGAAATGAAAAACAAATTCCATGAATTTGTTATTAAAAACATAAGGCCAATTGAACCAAATTTTCAAAATCCATACCATAATATATCATGCCTGTTTTATCCAAATATCTTATTTTCATAATTATCAATAATTACATGCAAATTCTTGTTTCCTCAAAATACACAATTTTTCCTAATTATCATTTGATTTAATGTAAATCGATCCAATTTTCAAAATCTTAATCTTCTACTCAATTTGGGTAAATTTGAATATGCGAATCAAACAAGTCATCACAAATATCAATTATTACAGTTGATTAAATATAAACTGATCTAATTAATAACGTAAAACAATTTGCTTGTCAAAAAAACTGAAATTCCTTAAAATGACAAGATTGAAAATGAAGTTGATTTCAGCATATTGTATTTTTAAGATTATTACATTGATTCGACAAATCACAAGAAGTTGAAAGTCGAATAATCCAAAAATTTATATTTAAGATTAAGTAATCTTTTAAAACGTAATTCTTAAGAATAATAATCCTCTAAACACTTATTTGATAGTTCACAAGGAATTGACCAGCCACATGAACGAAAATGACATCCGCAAATCCTATTTCCAAAATACAAAATTCAGCCACTGTATTCATGAAATAATATTACTTCTTTGAAGAAGAAAATGGCACAATTTACCATCATTTAAATAATAATTGATCTAATTTTCAAAACAAGATTTTGTTTGTCCAATTATCTACAACATAAGTCCACTGGTACCTTCATCAAAGTTACAAATCTTATAATCAACGTTACCGAGAATAGATCCTATTTCAACGTCCAGAATTTCAAGTCACTTGAAACAATAGAAGTTTTTAGGCACATTTTGACTCACTTTCCAATTGAATGCATTGATCTAGAACGAACAATACAATTTCCATGTGATCCATACAAAACAACGTCACATAACATCCTTTGAATTCAGAATCGTTGAATCATTCATACAAGCCAACAAAGAGTTGGTGTTGTCAAATCCTGTACAGATCAGTCACATAACCTGACACCCAAATCAACACTATCAGCATCTTTTAAGATCCAGAGCAAGATTATGTTTTTTCAAATCAATCGAATATCATCAGATATTATGACATCCAAAACAATATAATTAGTTCATAATCTGAGCTCCAGAATTCAAAAATCCCTGACAAATGTGTGGTTCAAAATCCTAATTGTCACATCTCTTACACTCAGTCACGTAATATGACATCCAAACTCCAAATCTTTTACTAATCAGTCACATGACACCAGTCGTATGCACAAATTGTTAAATCCTTCGCAATCACACACACAGACATCTCGATGTTCAATAACACACAGCTCCACAGGTAAAAGCCTCTTGAGGGAAAAATCTGTGTATCTTTTTCGTTGATTTATAGCAGTTACCGACAACAACCATATCGACAACAATTTGTCCCTCTCCACTAGAAATGCAGTCAACGTATTTCAGGAGCTTTTTGTCACTTCTCCCTGCCTGCATGTGATGGCCTAGCTCTGGCTATAAATCCTCTTTGAGTTGTTCAGGATCAGTCTCATGTATTGACGACACGAGGACAGCTCGCCTACCAGAGCAGGGTTCTAGCGAGCATTTGATATCGTCTTTCGAAGCAGGCTACCAAAGAGACTTGTGCTGTTGCACAAGAGAGCTCTCTAGCGCTGGAGGTAGTGAAAGTGTATTGCTCAACATAGCTTTACTGTCTTGCAGTTGTAATGCTTGTGTTCTACCTAGTAAATCCCCTCGACTCTCTACACTTATAGGGATGCTCCCAAGGAGAGAATTACGGAGTAAACTGAGTTTGCCATTTCATGTTTTTAGATTATGTACTCCCGGGGTTATGTCTGCTACTTATTGTACTGGGGGAGAGGTTGGGATGGGGGCAGGATGATCAGTAGGACTGGAGACTTTGGAAAAATACAGTATTTCTTGTTATATAAACGTCTTCCTTTTGGGTCCACAGACACTGCAAAAGTGGGCATCGTTTTAGATCAACATTATTGCAGACTCTACGTGTTTAAGTTTGTAATTTAGGGAAGGGTGGATGTGGTTGGATAGGGGTGGAGATTTTAGGAGCACAATAGATTTTAGTAACATTTTCAGAAAGGTGCATCTGTGGTGTCGGGTTCACAGACTTCAAAGATGATTTCGATTTATCCCAAGTAAGCGATTGACTGTAATACGTGACACTATCAAATAAACATAAAATATTGTGTTCGTAACGGTGCACACTGAATTTATACTCACAAGGCAAACATAACCGAAAGGAAAGCCATTTTAACGGCGATGTTCATCTATATCTTACATTTTATGAGGTTGTTTTAGCTTGTTTAAACATTTCGACGACAAGAAACATGCGAAGGCTTGAGACAAAGCAAAATGATTTCACTCGGGACATCAACTTGATATGAAGGAGGAAGCTCGTTAGATATCCTATAACTATATATTGTACATCAGAAATTAATGTTGTGCTTTCCGCACCCGGCAGCCAATGCGCAGCCCCAGTTCAAGCATGTTTCTGTCCTTATAAGGCTGAGTGTCAAGCAAGGAAGCAACAACTCCTATGTTTTTAACGTATTTTGGTATGATGAGTGGACACTCTACCAAATGAGCCACACCACACATGCATTGGACATACAACTTTATACATATGCGCTTCGTTTAGACCAGTTTGTTTTTTTTAGTTGGAGTTGTAGTTCTTTTTGCTTTCTCAAACTGTTTAGCAAAGTTCATTGTAATAACCTTATTTACTTTAGTATAAAGATTATATATATATATATATATATATATATATATATATATATATATATATATATATATATATATATATATATATATATATATAAATATGCAGTGGTTAAAACTAACTTATCATATCTGAAGTTAGTATTAACCACTGCATACAGATATGTGGAGACTGTCGTTTAATTCTATCTTTTCGTTATTCTGTCCAGTATTCTCTTTATGTGTGTGCATATTCCGAATTTCTTTTCTACTGAAATTAGTTTATCATCATTCATGGGTACAGTTGGTTTTAATCCTTTTAATTACATTTGAAAGTAATTCATCAGAGAGAAGAGAAACAAATATGGATACAAGGGATCTCCTTGTCCACAGCCTCTACCTAAAGAACATGACCCGATATCATATCAGTGTTCTTTTGAGTAGTATTTACAAAGAGCATTAATGATAGCACAACAGATACCTATTTGGAAATATTTTCGAAAAGAGGAACAAACATTACAAGATTTTATAACCTTGTGTATATAAACAAGATCCAATAGCAAGAAATGCTTTTTAAAGTCGACTGTTAGAAAAAAGGACCGGTATTTTATGTAATGCACAATATGCTAACCGATCATATAGAACTGTTGTGCTTTCTCCAATAAATCTACTCTTTAGTTTATATTTCACAGAAAATTGTCCTTTCGGAGATGAGCCAGGAACAAACTGCAATCTAAACAACTGTGAAGCACGAGGTATATTGTGTTGTGAAACTTGCGCACCACCTGTAACCGAGGCAACAACGGATGCAGTTACCGACGCAACAACAGAAGCAGTTACCGATGCAACTAGGGATTCAGCTACTGACGCAACAACGGATGCAGCGACGGATGCAACAACGGATGCAGCGACTGACGCAACAATGGACGCAGTTACCGGCGCAACAACGGATGCAGTAACTGATGCAACAAGGGACGCAGTTACCGACGCAACTAGGGATTCAGCTTCTGATGCAACAATGGATGCAGCAACTGATGCAACAATGGACGCAATTACCGGCCCAATAACGGATGCAGCAACCGGCGCAACAATGGATGCAGCAACTGATGCAACAACAGATGCAGTTACTGGTGCAACAATGGACGCAGTTACCGGCGCAACAACGGATGCAGTGACTGGCCCAACAATGGATGCAGCAACTGATGCAACAACAGATGCAGTTACCGGTGCAACAATGGACGCAGTTACCGGTGCAACAACGGATGCAACCACTGCATCATCAGGGTTACAACCAGGGACTGTTTTATCCACCACTGTATTCATTATTGAGTCCTGTTAATAAAATCAATCAATTACGTATATTTCCATTTTATCTTCATTAACCATTGCAGTGTTTCTATCCTGCACAACTTCATACAGTGGTGCTCACCGTATCCATGAAGGTTTACACTTTACACAGTGCCCGTTTGAATTAAGACTAGGTCATACAATGTGGCGGACATTTGATTAGTATAACAAACATTGGAGTAGGGCTCTCCATTATATGTCAGTTTCATTGATTACAAACAAACCTTTGACAACGAGGACTGAAACACATATTCGTATGATGAGAAACTATGGAAATAACTGTCACCCTTGTCAAGTCTCCATACCAAAAGATGACTTGCAAAGTGAGACATGCTGGCAAGCTCTCAGATCCTTTTGATGCAGAGGTAGGGGTGCGTCAAGGATGTCTACTATCTCCCAAGCTTTTGTTACCTACTGTTCAATAGTGCACACTATTATAGATTATTTACATATTGTTAAAAGTAGAGAAAGACCCACGGAATCAAGTTTGGACAGGTGTTATCATGTGGGAAAGCCACTTGTTTAATACTTTTGAGCCTAGTTTTCTGAAACAACAATTGTGTTTGATATAATCCTATCTCATATAGATCTTTCATTATACGAACTAGGATTAGAGTTATTAATCTGTTTCCCTAATATTGGTTTCAATTTTCAGAAAACAATGTTTGTGTTTTCATCACAGTTAAAGTTCTAGTTCATCTTTATGTATTCTGATATGTCTATTTAAACACTTCTTTTATACATCTGGAATTTTAAGTCTACACACACGTTTGTTTTAAAGAGAATTTAGCTTTTAAAAAAGATTTTTAGCTTTACTTTTTAAAAATAATGCTGGCATTATGACACCAAACAGTAAACTATTGTTTTTAACTTAACATGATTTTTCTGTGTTTACCTCAGAGTTCGGACTTCCGTCAGCACATGCTTGACCTCGTCGCAATCACCATTAAATCAGATCGAACATAGCACTCGCTTCGTTTTTTATCTGAGTACTGCACCGTAGAGGTCAAGTCGGGTCAAACCCCCCTCTTGATCCACCATTTACTTCAAAGCTGTTGGCACACCATACAATGACTTCAGCTCAAATGGACGACTGTCAACCGTTCTGTATGTACACTCTTAACCAAACACGCAAGAAATAACATGACGCAGTAGGAAACAGAGTTTGCATTTATTGTAAATATATGGTAAATTTCACAACAAGTAGACAAATAGCATTTACGAGAAAAGTGGTACATTACTAGTTTCTCAAATATTATAAGCACAAATTACTAAGAATACAACTCAAGTAAAACCTTCAACAACAGGTCAATGTTCAATACAATCTAAATCGTTATTTTGAGGATTTTCAAACGTTTCAGTATGTTCGTGCATTGCCTTGATGTATTATTCTTGTAATTGTCCTAAGTTTTGTAAAAGTAGGTGAATCTTAAATCGGTTGTTTGGTGCTATGAAAATAATTACTTAGTTACTGATAATTTACAGCTTTGAAACGGTAACAGTAAACGAAAAATGGTAATGAGAAAAAATCAAGCATCTAAATTACAGACTGGATCATGTCTGTCAATTCTCTAAACAAAATGTTGAGATATGTCGTCTCCTGTCAGAAGAAGAGCAATCTCACAACTGCACTGACAGTTGACAAAATATTGAAAAATAATTCTAGATTTATATCTATTGTCGATGTAGGATTAAAGAACTAAACTCATTGTAACCAATCAACCGTTGTTCATATATATATTAATTATGCATTGCCTTCTCTTGTACAGACGATGGTGGCTGAATGAGAATAAAGAAGTAGAAAACTGACCAGTGATTGTGGTGTCCAGTGCCAGTGGAATGTACGGGGGATTACAGTTCTCCCTCAGTCATAACTGAGTAAATTCCGAACACATAGCTCCTAAGTAATAATATAATTTTGAATAAGAGTGGTGAATGTTAATGATTCTTAGCTAAACGTATACAGCAGAGTACATGTACATACATTTCATGTAAACTGATTATTCACGAATACTACATAACACACTCTTAAAAAATTGTAAAATTGTAAATGCTTACAGACACTCTTACACAACAACATTTTCAAAACACGTGATAGTCAAAGCATTAACAATCATTGTGATGTCACAATTACATATTCTCACACATGAAAGTCAAAGCATTAACAATCATTGTGATGTCACAATTACATATCCTCACACATGATATGACAACTATTATCACAAATGCTGTTAAATCTCTTAACCTAGTATTTGAATTGCCAACACCATGAACCGTTTTTATGCCTAAAGTAACTTACATACATGAAATCGGATATAAACACAGATTCGCCTGTGTGTCCCATCTGAGTTAAAGTACAGCAATCAAGCGTGAAATAATTAGTATCATAGTTTCTTATTTGCATCGGCTTATATCAGTATAGTTTTGTCAACTGGACCAAACCGAGGCGTAGCCGAGCTCTGAAATTATATCACTACCAAGATAAAGCAATTGGAGCATCAAACAAAATCTAGGACATCGTCACTGAGTTTACAGGTAACACACATAGAGTTTTATTACTCACCTGTCATCAAAATTATAACAAAAATATAATCTTAACGAGACATTTTGCACATTTCATCAACAATTAAGTTACTCGTGAAATAAGTATTTACTGAATTGTATTTGTCTGAATGATTGGCTTTGTTAGTTTTGATGCATTATCATCCACCTCAGAGAAGTAAGTTTCCATTGAAGAACTGTTCGATAATTTCAATTCTGAGCTCTCCCTGGGGGCTTCTTCAAACCATCTTTCATCTGAGGAAACTGAATGAATGTTAAAGTTCTGTTTACACAGTTTCCCTCCGAGTCGTTCACCAACAAGCCATGAATGCCGATTTCATTTTCCTCCAACTCGCTTGTATTCGCAAGGATAACATTTGGAATCACAATTGACATTTTGTAGTCTTGGTCGAACCTACAAAGAAGAACATGATACTATATTAATTATGAAATTTGAAACGAAGTAGCACTCTTAAATGGATCATTCAGAAACTGCCCATAAAAAAACTGCCCCATCAATTACTAGATTAATCTGTGAATTCTCTTCAGTTCAAATAACTAGACTGTGGATTTGTGCTGACGAATTAAGATGTGACATTCCCGTTTATCCAAGTTTGCAATTGATTATAATAAGGTTCACGCCACAGTGTTCCATGTTTCAACACTGCAGCAACAGCATATATATTTGTATCCCTCGAATTTATACTTCACGGGATCAGAATTGTTCTCTAAATGTGACTAAATTGACAGATAGCTCTTACCGTATTTAATTGTCGAGACTTCTTGTCTAGATCCTATACAGTGCACATCTGTGAATCTTCAGGACGACGAAGTTTCCAAGATCGTCTGTTGAGAAGAGATTGTCTCGGATCGGTCCTTCGTCTTCAAATTTGATGTCCAGTCTGAAGTATGAAGATCCAAGAATCGTCAGATATTTCCCAAGTGAAGACCTTGTCTAAATGTTTGCCTATTGTCTTCTTTGGTTCTGAACTCTCAAGGTTCAAGAATCTTCGCCTCAGATCTTTCACCAGCGCATAAATTGTCTAAAGCCGGCTGTTTCGCCTTCTATAGTCCAGTCTGGCGCTTCCCTGAACAACAAAGGATCCAGAAGCGTATATCCAAAGATTCCCCAATGTGAAATTTCTTCTAGTCTTTCGTCTCAACAGCTCACTGCGGAGTTGGAAGAGTCTGAGATTCGTATTCGTCAGTTCGATCCTTGACAAAACATCTGAACAACGAAGTTCCAAGAATTGTCAAGCTCCGATCTTTCCCCACGAGAGACCTAGTCTGGACTAACGACTCGACTTCCCATCCAGCCTTATATCTCCCCCTCAGTTCAACATGATAATGAATGTGGGCTGGAATTTGTTTTCAGACAATAACCCAGACAGATAAATGATGTACTGAAACCCATCTCAATAACATCTCTATCAGCACTCAGCTGGATGTCACCTACATAGCTTTATAGCTTCTCCAATGTGGGTGGGGATTGTTCACACTAATGGATTATAATAAAAACGGACAAACTAAATGAATGCATCGAATGTCATGTATCTACAGTCAAACGCGATTTCTCAATAAATTGACAGATGGTCTTAGAATATATTCTTAATGTTCAAGATCAACCAAAACGACATTGCCAAATTCTCTTCTCATACTCTCGTTAACGTGCGATATTTCATTTAATTGTTGACAATGCTGTTTTGTTTTATGCAAATGCTTGAAAATTGTAGAGTTTATATCTCTGTTAATATATAAGAAATTACATCTTCTATTTTCGCATCACATAACCATTCCATGTGTGAACAAACTATAGGATTTAACATGGCTATCTCAGCTTTTTGGGGAATACGTTTAATTGTAGTTTTAGAAAGATTTAGCTCATTTATCACTTTATTCTAAGTAAATCTGTTGAGTCAACGTTATCATTTACTAAATTCATTTCTCAGAATTTTCAATTCTTCAAAACCTGCCCTCATTGGATTTCACTCACAGTAGAATATGAAATGTCTTCCATCACATTTATGTATCATTTCAAATAACTTTGATGACATAATATTTCAAAACACAAGACAAGTGTGCATTTAAATACAAATAAAAACAATGAGAAGTGAAACCAGTCATCAGCGCTGCGCCGCTGTTAGTGGGAAAATTTCCTCTACCCATAACAGCAAATTGTTTATAAAAAAATGTGACACGTTATGTGTTACTATGTTATCATTGCACGTAATAAACAAAATCAAGATGGCGGATTTTGCCGACATGACGGTCCCTTTAAATGAAAATGTTCGACTTCATATGGCCTACCTTCTTTGCTCCTTTTAGAGGCCGTCATGAGTGTGCCGACACCTTAGATACAACCCTATAGCTATCGAACTTGTCGAGTTGATTCTTTTGATTAAAACCTACCGTTTTCCGAGGAATAAAGTTGCAAAATATTACATCTGCGATGATACTAACTCACACGGTTCGGAAGTTTCATCATCAAACCGTCTCATGACGGCCCATATGCTTGTACATGTATGTTCTGATGCAATTCAGTAAACCAATCACAATACCTTCAACAATAGCTATCTATGCTGGAAGTTATATATAAATATCAAACTATATGATTATTCAGCTTTGTGAATGAGTTTTGTTTGCACTAAACTGGTACGGAACACGCACCTATACAGTCTGTCCTCAGACCTTGTGACGAGGAATCAATAGAAGCAGTCCCGCATCCCGATATGCACTATATTTTTATATTGTTCCTCGGAACACGGTCCATTTTAATAAGACTGGATATGAAACTTTTAAAAAAGGTTAATAAATAAGCAATGTTATTGTTGCAAACTCCCTATGGCCAGATTAATCTTTCAAAACTTTTTAATGATTAAACTATTAAACATAATAAATCGAACAAAATGTGCAGGAAGCACCGAGTTTGATAAGGACGAATGTGAACACACACAAAAGAAAGGACAAGGCTTTCTCATTGGTCGAAAAGGAGCCACGGGTAATAAAATATAAATGTTATTTCATTGGCTAATGTCTGTGTGCCTCATTTCCATCAGATTATACCAATTTTTTAAACTTTCAGATTCAATTTTGAAATCTTAGCAAACTTAGATTGCCCGTATACATTATTCATTCATAGTTCCTTGATTAAGTCGGGAAAGCGCAGTGGTGAGCGTTTGGCTTCGGATCAAGAGATCAGGGGTTCGAATCCAGCCAGGGGCATGGCAACTTTGTCTGCAGTGGAGAACTGTTCTACAGGCAGTAAGATTTGGGTGCAATGCTTTACTGAATTTCAGTGCAGTACCACCCATGGTTCGCTAGTTCCAGTCGATGCTCGCAGGTTTCACCGCAATGCATAGCCACATGGCGTTGCGGGCTTTCTCCCAGCCATAATACTAGCAGCCGAATCATAAGTAAATTACAGTGCATAGTTTCTGGGTTGGGTCAACGAATTCCAGTTCCTAAGAGAAATGATAAAAAATAGAAATCATAACACAAACACATTGGAATAATATCGCATCCCACATTTTCAGTATTTTTTAAATTGTTGATTGAAGCGATCTTTTTAAGAACATACTGACGGTGCATCTAAATATGTTTATGAAAATATTTACATTAAAGTAGATGTTTATTGAATTGTTTCGTTTCCCTCAAATTCTAACATTAAATGAATGCTATTAAAACCACCGGAAGCATACCTGCTGTGTGAATTCCTCGCATGCATTCTGGGGATGGTCATGTTTGTTTCTGATATTTTTTAAATAAGCCATAATCATTAAATGTGGGCCCACTCATTCCAGCAAATATGAGGAAAGAAATTAGTTCGGCCCACGTTGAAAAATGTAACACACAGACACACCTATAGAATGATTATACCCATCCCGATTTCTTCAGTAAATGAACATACCATATGTTTTAATTGTTATTTAAAACACACGTCATGAAATAGTAAAACAAAATATCTCCCGACCAAGCGTGCGTGATTAGGGGAACAAATATGTACACAATCTATAATGCCTGTTAATACATGAGGAGATGAAGAACAGATTCTGTGCAACTGTGAAAACAATCATCTCAAACATTTGCTCGTATGCATTCAACCCACAATGACCAAGTCTCAAACGAGAAAGGGTCACTTCTTCTCTCCCTTCCCATAGAAGATTATTGACATGTTTTGCCAATCTAGGACACCAGTTGTACATATGTCTGGTATTGGTGCCACCGCCACAGTCAATGTGCCATAGTTGACAGGTTGTCTTATTTAGGACTGCAAACAATCTTTTGAAACTAGGTGGAATATTCTTTCAAATAGTCAGGCAGAATGGTGAAATTATTGTGCACTTTGGGTGAAAAGTACCAAACTTGGCACAAAGAAAGCTTGTGATATTTGTGATTAAATTTGGTCTGAGGGCCAAGTCAATTTCGATCCAAGATGCCCGCCCAATCCAATATGGCCGCCACTGTTAAAACGTATCTGCTTTTACATGTTTCTACATATCTGAATGATCAATTCATGCTATTTTACTGTTATCCCTGCTAGCTTAGAAACCCAGAAATACAAGGAGTGATACTGTATTGATTCATCCATTGTTGACGATGGTAAAAATGATAATTAGAAGAAAGAAAAAATTGAATATTGAATAGCTAGTCAGTGCTTACTGAATGTAATCGATGAACGAGGTTCCCCACCCCATGTTGTCAGTTTCCTCCCACAATATGTATCTATATTTACTTCTTTGTTCAACTCTGAAGAATGAATAACAAGCCAGCATGATATTCGATAAACGAATAACGCGCCAGTTAGTTATTCATTATTCGAATATTGAATAGCTAGCCAGTGCTTACTGAATGTAATCAATGAATGAGGTTGGAATTATTCGAAAAATGAATAACAAATAACTAATAACTAAGAACTTGCTAACTTCAGCCTGCCCCGTTAGGCAAGTACAGTGTGAACAAAGCGATATAACTTTACATCAACTTAAAACATAAAGGTCTTGGAGCACCCTATGGCATATTCGTTAGATGAACAGTGTGAACATAGCAATATACAGACAGACAGATAGACAGACACACAGACATTTTATTTCAGTATATAAGGCCATGGCTCATATTACAATGAATTGTACAAAAGCTGCTAAACCAGTAACAGGCATACAGAAATTTAGTGAAGCGTCCATAAAATATATTTGGATCGACAGCCCTGTATGGCATTGACATAATTTATGTTGAAATTAATAATTATTTACATGTTCCTGATTTTACGAACCTTTATAAGAAATTTAGCAATATTCACCAAACCATTTACATTTTTGCAAGACATTATTCTTACAAAATCCTCTTTAGATGGATTGTATTCATAATTGAAATACTCTTTTCTTGCATCCTTGTAGTGTTGACAAACCATTAATACGTGAAATTCATCTTCAACTAATGATAGACCTTTATCTTGACAATATAAACAAAGTCTATTACACTATTTTATATTATTATTCCTACCCATTTCAACTGCAAGTTTGAAATTATTACATCTAAATTGGCTCAAAACATGCTTGTAGTACCACGGAATGTCTGAGGAAAGAGATTGTTCAATATGCAACATGGTCTTAAATTGACAGTAAGTCTGACATTTACTTAATTCTGAAACCATATTATGCCAATCTTGGCTCAAACGATCAAACAATCTTTGTTGAAAAAGTGAAATAAACATTTTTATATTTCCTATGTCCTGGCTTATCCAAAGAATCCCAAAGCCAAATTGAAAGAAAATACTTTTAAAATCTGATGCCCATGTTCTTCTCCCTGCATCATCAAGTGCCTTAAGCATACAATAAGATTGATAAGATAGTCTATCATTTCCCATAGTAATCAATTTATACAAAAACTTTAAAGGTTTTATCATATAATTATATTGAAGGGGAACCCTGCCACATTCTCCTAAAGCCATAACATTACATGCATATTTACTCAACCTCAAAACCCTCTTACATAGTGAAGTTTGTACCTTTTCAATGATGTGTGAATAGTGAACTCCCCATATCTCTGCTCTGTAACGATAGGTAAAACCATAGTATCAAAAACCTTAAAAACATCTGTACAGGAAACTTGTCCATGTTTACGCTGATAACCATAGAATGACATTAAAACTTTATTTGCTTGAGAAGCTAGACAACTCTGTGCCCTAGTCCATGATAGAGTAGGAGTAAATACAACACCAAGATTTCTATATCTATTTACAACCTCAATGTTTTTACCCTTAAAGTACCACTTTTCATATGACCTAAGTGGACGCCCTCTCCGAAAATGCATAATTTTAGTTTTGTTTAAGTTAACTTTCATACCGGACTCATCACAAAACTTTTCAAGTACATTTATTTCCTTTTGGAGCTGAACAGCAGTGTCGCTAACACCAGAAACATCATCCGCAAAACATAAAGCAACCACATTTGGACTGTCTTGAGATATGAACATACCATTTCCACCTTTCTCCTCAAGCATTAAAGAGAACTGATTAATGAACATTATAAATATCATAGATGTACAGTGTGAACATAGCAATATAACATTACATTAACACAGACCAAAAAGGTTTTGATGAAGCATTAGTTTAAATAACTAAAACAAGGTGAACATTTATTTTACAAATTGATTTTTAAGTCCTTTCTTTCTCGCTTTTGTAATTCATTTATTAACAATAAAAGAACTTAAAAATGACAGGTTTGGACAGCAAGAGGGTGGCCGCTACCCTAGAAAAGAAGGTAATGTCAGTTGGTTTGGTTAGCCGCCTAAGAGTGAAAGCAAGTAAAGGGGGATTTTTACGAGCGTTTTCCAGCGGAGCTGATTTCAAGTGCAGATGAGGACAGAACAACTATAGAGGTAGAGGAAGGGATACATGATAGAGATGACATTTGCATAAACAATTTTTTTTTCAAAAACCTAATTACAATTAACGGAATTTAAATTTTTTAAAATTCGAATTGATTGCAAATAATTAACAAAACATTATGTAGAAAAAGGCTAGTTAAAAAAATCAATAATAAAAAAGTTATTACAAAAATTGATGAAAAAAAAAAGTCGTCAATATACGATTTTTTTCGTGACATTAATTTATAAATAAGAACATAACGAACGGTTGAGAATAGTTAACAAGAGTGTGTGTAGGTAAAAGCTAGATTAAAAAAGTTATTAATAAAACAGTTATTACAGAAAAGGATATATAAAAGGAAGTGGTGAACACGAACAATGTTGTGACATTAATTTAACAAATACAGCATGGCAAACGGTTGCAGATAGTTAAACAAACATTGCACAAGAAAACATAAATAAAAAATCAATTAATAAAAAAGTTATTACAAAAAAGGATATTTAATAAAGTAATCAGCATGTACAATATATTGTGACATTTATTTAAGGGAATAAAGCCTGACAAACGTTTGCGCACATTACACAAAACATAGTGCAAAAAGAATCATAAAGAAACATACATAAATAAAGTAAATATAATATAAAAACATAGAGTTAGTTTGGGCCATCCACGTATGCAATACGTTGTGGCTAGTGGAAGGTTGCCGTGGCGCTGCTCCGAGCTTACGCAGCTGTTGGTGCAAGGAGCTCTGAACCAGGAAGTGAAGCGGAAGTGGTAGGTTGCTGACAAGAATGGGGCCGTACGGCAAATAAAAAGTGTGTAAAAATGAAACTAAATCGGGATTTTGTTACATAAGGCATGTTAAAACGAAAGCATATACTAAAAACAACAATCCATCATTATACGCAGTACAATGTGGGGAAAATAACCGCCCCCAACATTGCGCGGAGCTCACGAAACCCTGTAAGGAGCTCGTGAAAACAAAATATTAAATTCAATGTGAAACGCAGAATAATTAGATAAAGGTATTTAAATAATGGAAAATATTATAAAAATTACTTATGGCAATGAAAATATTAAATTATAGAATGGAAAACAAAAAGAATTTGTGTATTAATTAATTACAGAAAATAAATGACCAAGCAAAAGCAATTAAGGAAAAACATATGAAAAAACAGAGCTGTGTGAAATCACACAGTTAAGCAGTAAAGGCTGGGTTCTTTTTAATAAATGTATAAATACTTGAAAAATAAAGTATTTAAAAAAGAAAACATTGATGTCGGCCATTTTGAAATGAGACCTCCTCCAAAGAATAGAGGTTTCGTCTGTATATTAAAATATAACTTTGATTTATTACTTGAACATGCTAGTTCATTGTATCATTTAAAGGAATAACTTCATTTAATACAACACAAACTATAATGAATTCCTAAAACAAGCGGCCATTTGTAATGAGACCTCCTCCAAAGAATGGAGGTTTTGTCTGTTTATTAAAACATAGTTTTGTTTTATGTTTTGAACATTCTAGTTCACTATATCATCAAAAGGAATACATTCATTTGATGCAACACATACTATAGGAATTCCTAAAACGAAAGCACTGACTATATTAGTAGGGTCTTTCAAAATGGTGGCCATTTTGAAATTAAACCTCCTCCACAGAATAGAGTTTTTTTCTGTTTATTAAAACATAGCTTTATTATATTATTTTAACATGCTAGTTCATTGTATCATCTAAAGGAGTTATGTCTTTGAATGCAACACATACTATAGGAATTCCTGAAACGAAAGCACTGAATCTATTAGTAGGGTCTTTCAAAATGGCCGCCATTTTGAAATTAAACCTCCTACAAAGAATAGAGTTTTTTTCTGTTTATTAAAACATAGCTTTGTTATATTATTTTAACATGCTAGTTCATTGTATCATCTAAAGGAGTAATGTCTTTGAATGCAACACATACTATAGGAATTCCTGAAACGAAAGCACTTAATCTATTAGTAGGGTCTTTCAAAATGGCCCCCATTTTGAAAAGAGACCTCCCCCAAAGTATACAGGTTTTGTCTGTTTATTTAAACATATCTTTGTTGTTTGTTTTATTTAACATGCTAGTCTATTGTATCATCTAAAGGAGTAACGTCGTTGAATGCAACACATACTTTAGGAATTCGTAAAACGAGAGCACTGAATATATTCGTAGGGTCTTTCAAAATGGCGGCCATTTTGAAATTAAACCTCCTCCAAAAAATAGAGTTTTTTTCTGTTTATTAAAACATAGGTTTGTTATATTATTTTAACATGCTAGTTCATTGTATCATCTAAAGGAGTAACTTCGTTTAATGCAACACATACTTTAGGAATTCGTAAAACGAGAGCACTGAATATATTAGTAGGGTCTTTCAAAATGGCCCCGATTTTGAAATGAGACCTCCTCCAAAGTAAACAGGTTTTGTCTGTTTATTTAAACATATCTTTGTTGTTGGTTCTTTTAACATGCTAGTCTATTGTATCATGTAAAGGAGTAACTTCGTTGAATGCAACTCACACTTTAGGAATTCGTAAAACAAGAGCACTGAATATATTAGTAGGGTCTGTCAAAATGGCCCCCATTTTGAAATGAGACCTCCTCCAAAGTATACAGGTTTTGTCTGTTTATTTTAACATATCTTTGTTGTTTGTTTTTTTAACATGCTGGTCTATTGTATCATCTAAAGGAGTAACCTCGTTGAATGCAACACATACTTTAGAAATTCGTAAAACGAGAGCACTGAATATATTCGTAGGGTCTTTCAAAATGGCCGACATTTTTAAATTAAACCTCCTCCAAAGTATACAGTTTTTTTCTGTTTATTAAAACATAACTTTGTTATATTATTTTAACATGCTAGTTCATTGTATCATCTAAAGGAGTAACTTCGTTGAATTCAACACATACTTGAGGAATTCGTAAAACGAGAGCACTGAATATATTAGTAGGGTCTTTCAAAATGGCCGCCATTTTGAAATTAAACCTCCTCAAAAGAATAGAGTTTTGTTCTGTTTATTAAAACATAGCTTTATTATATTATTTTAACATGCTAGTTCATTGTATCATCTAAAGGAGTAATGTCGTTGAATGCAACACATACTATAGGAATTCGTAAAACGAGAGCACTGAATATATTAGTAGGGTCTTTCAAAATGGCCCCCCTTTTGAAATGAGACCTCCTCCAAAGTATACAGGTTTTGTCTGTTTATTTAAACATATCTTTGTTGTTTATTTTTTTTAAAATGCTAGTCTATTGTATCATCTAAAGGAGTAACCTCGTTGAATGCAACACATACTTTAGGAATTCGTAAAACGAGAGCACTGAATATATTCGTAGGGTCTTTCAAAATGGCCGACATTTTTAAATTAAACCTCCTCCAAAGTATACAGTTTTTTTCTGTTTATTAAAACATAACTTTGTTATATTATTTTAACATGCTAGTTCATTGTATCATCTAAAGGAGTAACTTCGTTGAATTCAACACATACTTGAGGAATTCGTAAAACGAGAGCACTGAATATATTAGTAGGGTCTTTCAAAATGGCCGCCATTTTGAAATTAAACCTCCTCAAAAGAATAGAGTTTTGTTCTGTTTATTAAAACATAGCTTTATTATATTATTTTAACATGCTAGTTCATTGTATCATCTAAAGGAGTAATGTCGTTGAATGCAACACATACTATAGGAATTCGTAAAACGAGAGCACTGAATATATTAGTAGGGTCTTTCAAAATGGCCCCCCTTTTGAAATGAGACCTTCTCCAAAGTATACAGGTTTTGTCTGTTTATTTAAACATATCTTTGTTGTTGCTTTTATTTAACATGCCAGTCTATTGTATCATCTAAAGGAGTAACTTCGTTGAATGCAACACATACTTTAGGAATTCGTAAAACGAGAGCACTGAATATATTCGTAGAGTCTTTCAAAATGGCCGCCATTTTGAAATTAAACCTCCTCCAAAGAATAGAGTTTTTTTTCTGTTTATTAAAACATAGGTTTGTTATATTATTTTAACATGCTAGTTCATTGTATCATCTAAAGGAGTAACTTCGTTGAATGCAACACATACTTTAGGAATTCGTAAAACGAGAGCACTGAATATATTAGTAGGGTCTTTCAAAATGGCTCCCATTTTGAAATGAGACCTCCTCCAAAGTAAACAGGTTTTGTCTGTTTATTTAAACATATCTTTTTTGTTGGTTCTTTTAACATGCTAGTCTATTGTATCATCTAAAGGAGTAACTTCGTTGAATGCAACACATACTTTAGGAATTCGTAAAACGAGAGCACTGAATATATTCGTAGGGTCTTTCAAAATGGCCGCCATTTTGAAATTAAACCTCCTCCAAAGAATAGAGTTTTTTTTCTGTTTATTAAATCATAACTTTATTATATTATTTTAACATGCTAGTTCATTGTATCATCTAAAGGAGTAACGTCGTTGAATGCAACACATACTTTAAGAATTCGTAAAACGAGAGCACTGAATATATTAGTAGGGTCTTTCAAAATGGTCGCCATTTTGAAATTAAACCTCCTCCAAAGAATAGAGTTTTTTTTCTGTTTATTAAAACATAGCTTTATTATATTATTTTAACATGCTAGTTCATTGTATCATCTAAAGGAGTAACTTCGTTGAATTCAACACATACTTTAGGAATTCGTAAAACGAGAGCACTGAATATATTAGTAGGGTCTTACAAAATGGTCGCCATTTTGAAATTAAACCTCCTCCAAAGAATAGAGTTTTTTTCTGTTTATTAAAACATAGCTTTATTATATTATTTTAACATGCTAGTTCATTGTATCATCTAAAGGAGTAATGTCGTTGAATGCAACACATACTATAGGAATTCGTAAAACGAGAGCACTGAATATATTAGTAAGGTCTTTCAAAATGGCCCCCCCCCCCCCCCCCCCCCTTTGAAATGAGACCTCCTCCAAAGTATACAGGTTTTGTCTGTTTATTTAAACATATATTTGTTGTTTGTTTTTTTAACATGCTGGTCTATTGTATCATCTAAAGGAGTAACTTCGTTGAATTCAACACATACTTTAGGAATTCGTAAAACGAGAGCACTGAATATATTAGTAGGGTCTGTCAAAATGGCCCCCATTTTGAAATGAGACCTCCTCCAAAGTGTATATAGGTTTTGTCTGTTTAATTAAACATATCTTTGTTGTTTTTTTAACATGCTAGTTAATTGTATCATCTAAAGGAGTAACTTCGTTGAATGCAACACATACTTAAGGAATTCGTAAAACGAGAGCACTGAATATATTCGTAGCATCGTTCAAAATGGCCGCCATTTTGAAATGAGACCTCCTCCAAAGTATACAGGTTTTGTCTGTATATCAAAACATGACGTTGTTTTATTGCTTGAACATGCTAATTCATTCACTATATCATCTAAAGGAATACACTCATTTGATGCAATACATACTATAGGAATTCCTAAAACGAAAGCACTGAATATATTGGTAGGGTCTTTCAAAATGGCTGCCATTTTCAACTGAGACCTTTTCCGAAGAAAAGAGGTTTTGTCTGTATATTAAAACATAACTTTGTTTTATTCCTTGAACATTTCTAGGGCACTGTATCATCAAAGGAATAACTTCATTTAATGCAACAAATACTATAAAATTAATATCATGGTCGTTCTCGAAAACAAAACACATATGTGATCTCATTTATTTTATATAGTTTCTCATTTGTGGTAGAAGTTGAGAATAAACATATATTAAATATTTAGTTAAAGTCAATTGTAAACCTTACTTAGAAATTAAAATATATCATAGCCAGCATCTCTTGTATTGTGAAATGGACACTCATGTTCATGATGTCCAATAAGAAGTGCATTTGACATTCTCCCTTTAGCCATCAGAGTTATCTCCCTTTAGCCATGTTGCCCATGGTATAACTCCCCCATCCTTAACAAACATTTATGGGTCTATTTATGTTTGTAAGCGAGTGTTCTTGTTGAATAAATCTGTCATATATTGGTCAGTATATATTACTTATTTTACACATTAGGTAAAAAGAAACATACTAAAAGCTATTCTTTTTTGTAGGATCTACAATGTATAATCATTGCAAAAATATTGTTTATCATTCATAGTTTCCAAATATCTTGTACCTTAAGCTTATCAATAAATTCAATAAATAAGGTGTTAGCAACTTTTAGGAGAGTAAAATAATTTAAATTATCTCATTTTATACATAAACAAATATGCCAGACGATTTCCACAAGTAAACTGTGAATGGGGATTCAGTTGCTTAGCAACGGCAGAGAGCTCCCGGCCCGGATAGCTTGTAAAAAGCGTGCATCACGTCTTCCAGTATATTTCATTTCCAGATATGATGAGTATCAAAATCAAGAAAATCAAAGTTTATGTTTCATTTCACGTATTTTTATTACAGAGTTTATGTCTTTACATTTGCGTTGGTGATACCGACACATTTCTATTATTTGTGATTTGGGCTAACTGCACAATAAACAGTTAAACGAGATAATCACGGGGTAACCAACTGCCAGGAAACAATCATGTTACAGTCACTGTGTTTTCAAAAAAATAATACAATAACGTCCCCTCTTCGGTAGCCTATTAGTCATTCCATTAATGCCATCTGTTTGTTATTAGTTTTGAGTTAAGTTTAATAAATGGGTATTTGAAAATGGAAACTTGTCAGTATGCCCCTGTCAAGAGGATTCATGATGTTCACGGCTGCTAGTATCATTGAAGGTAGAAAGGCAACAATACAATGGTGGCTTTGCATTGCAGTGAAACCTATGAGCATCGGCTGTAACTAGCAAAACATGGATGGTAGGCCTACTGCAGTCAAATTCGGTACACCAAAACCTTACTGTATATAGATCAGTTCTCTACAGAATACAAAGTTTGCAGAGCACCTGGCGGGATTCGAACCCCGAAACACTTGACCAAAAGCCCAGCACGCAAAACACTGAAATGTGTAACCCCTATAAACACACCGATGAAATATAAATATGATTCCACTGGACACAAACGTTTGCTATAGGAACATTGCTCCCTCAACCAGCAGTCCGCAACTTAATTTGATCAATACATATTTAAGTAAGTAGTACTCATAAGTATAATCATTGTCGTTTCTGTTCATAACATGGATAATGGGTTAGTATATGTAACAGTTTGTCTCAGAACACATAAAATGTGCCACTTAGCAATAGGGTTATCTCCATTTAGCTCTGTTGGGAGTAGTGGCTATCTGTTAATCAAAATTGATGGTCAAATGTATTAGGTTATAAATTAATATTCTTGTTGAATTTTGTTTTTTCCTGGACGAGTCCCATACATATGACAGGAACAATCCTATCTTGAAACGATCACCTCTCCACAACACAAAGTTGATGGATTGTATTTGAAAAATATTGTCAATAAAAGTTAAAACACTTTCCCTCTTCTGTACATATTTCTCCCGCGCAAATTAATGTACTTTCAGATGTTGATTCCGAGAGATGAATGAATGAACGAATGAATGACAATTGATTTATATAGCGCCTAACATGCCGATTATACTTGCTCAGTGGCGCTTTACATCGATTTAAGTACATAGTGCAGTGATTGTAGAGATCAAAAGATAATACATCTTGTTTTTCTTTAGCATCTTTTTTTATATGCCAAAATGTTGCCTGAATAAAAATGTCTTCAGCATGTTCTGTTCATATGTCCCTTGTTGGCGCCTGCTGTATTTCAGTTGGAAGTTCATTCGACAGTACAGGAGAGGCAACTGAAAAGCATCTTTCCCAACAATTCTGGGGATGGAACGATCGTTCTTAGTCATGCTGGATCGGAGGACCTAGTGAAGGTTTTTTTGTGATCTCACAGTGCTTCCTGGAACCAGTAATCAGACGAGCAGAACTGTTCTGGAGATGTTGCAGAAGTTTGATGTTTGAACTTGATGTAAAGCTCAAACGTGTATATTGAACACTCTAGAGTAGTGGTTCACACCTTTGTCCACCAAAGAACGCGTTTGGATCCTAATTGAGCCACCAAACACTTGTTACCTTGGCCTCATATTGTATTGTGTCCCTGGACAAGACACTTCATCTACACTGCATTTAGTTCAACCAGTTGTTTAATACAGACATAACAACATAAGCACAATAAAACTTACGTTAGTAAGTACATTGTTTAACATGACAAACTAAATAATGTCCACTCCTCATACCTCACAGTTTTCGACCAATAACTTATTTACTCCTTGCTGCATTTGCTTAACTTGTCTGTACTAGTGTAGTAGCGTGATAAACTTCATAGTGGGATCTGATGTTCTAGCACAGAAAAGTTAAGGAATGCAGCAAGGCTGAAGTAAGCTATTGATCCACCTTGTGAGTGTTATGACTTTCACTGGAAGTTTTAACAGATCTCGTTGATAATACATGTCAAACAGAAGCAGTAACACTGTAAATATGGAACAATATCCTTATCTTTTAACCGGAAACATAAATAATGAAATCTGGCACCTATCGCCATCACTCAATACCCAGGAGCTTAACTACTCAGCTGAAACCAATAACTTGTAACCAATCGAATTTGCCGACAGTGATGCTGAGACTCCAGCGATTGATGTACCATTGTGATGGCGGTACGACCATTGTGATGTCACAACTGCTCGCTATTTTGATGTCATACTTGGAGCGGTATTACACTAGTTTAATATTGCGCTATAAATAGAACACTGCAGTATCTTCCACTTACGAGTAATAATTATAATTATTGAGAAGTGGAGTACGTTGTTTGAGTCATCTTTTGTCAAACGATATACATAGTTTTATTTTACTGAGAAATGTTGAGTGTTGCTGTAAATTGCAAACTTAATGCAACTTTATTCAGTATAGTAATTATACAAAGGTGAACGTACCATGATCGAAAACCGGACAGTGACGTGCTAAGTGTTTAAACATAGTCGTGTACCTGTCCAGAAACTGCAGTGTTGGCTGTACACTGGTTGTCTTCTATTTGTTGGGTTACTCTTCGTTAGCAGATCTTTTTATACGGTAGTTATGGTTTATTTACAGCCAATAAACAAGGGAATGTCTTGAAGGAGCAAACCATGGATGGTACTGCGCTGAAATTCAGTGCTTCATTGTAAACAATTACTGCATTTAGAACAGTTCTCTACAGCAGACAAGGGTGATTTGAACCACATATTTTTTTAATCTACAGCCGAGGGCACTAACAACTACCCTTTACTTGAATAAACATTTGGAAATAAAACTTATTTACCCTGTTCTATCAAAGCCTGGCATTATACACATCAGGACTCGGCGCCCAACCACTTTTTGTCTGATATTATGTAATTTTCATCTTTAGAGATGTTCCTTAATACAGGAATCTTTATTTAATGACATGTTTTTAGAATTAAAGTTTAAGGTTGCTTTTCACATACTCTCATAAGGTTTGTGTTCAATAGTTGCAATGTTGTTTGTGTGCTTATATATCTTCTGCAATTAATTAAATATAATGGTTTACTATTCTGGAAATATTCATAATACACCAAACTTGGGACAGACTGCCCCCCCCCCCCCCCCCCCCCCCCTCCCCCACCCCCCCACGTTCAATACACACACCCTATTTCACACAAATATCCAGATAACACAGGATCTAACTATCTAACTCATGGGGCAGAAATAGTTTTGAAATGAATGGTAGTCTAATGGGCTAGTCAAGTGTTCTTATTTTGACTAAAATCGCCTCAGCCAATGAAAGTTGACTCCGTATTGAGTCTCAACAACTGGTTGATTTAAGCATTGCAGTATTTCCTTCACTGCACCATAGCAGTGAATGCCTTGCACCAGTCTTCCAGGCTGATTCAATCCTTTCTGTATTTCCTTAACTTTCTTGTGCTTGGTTGGTGCATGGTGCACACTGCATCTTAACTTCACAGTGCCCTCCACTCAACAAGTAGAAAAATGTAAGCAGACGCAGCAAGGCTTGAACTTACCCATGATGGAGGACTTACGCAAGTTTATTTGAGAATTGTGGGGGGGGGGGGGGGGGGAAGGGTGCGGGTAGTATCGGTATATACCAGACATATACGTGACCTGTACTGGAGATTGATCTGTCCTGGAGATTGATCTGTACTGGAGATTGACCCGTACTGGATATTGACCCGTACTGGATGTTAACCCGTACTGGATATTGACCCGTACTGGATGACAACCCGTACTGGATATTGACCTGTACTGGATATTGGCCCGTACTGGAGATTGACCCGTACTGGAGATTGACCCGTACTGGAGATTGACTTGTACTTGACATTGACCCGTACCGGAGATTGACCGTTACTGGAGATTGACCCGTACTGGAGATTGACCTTTACTGGAGATTGACCTGTATTGGAGATTGACCGTTACTGGAGATTGGCCCGTACTGGAGATTGACCTGTACTGGAGATTGACCTGTACTGGAGATTGACCTGTATTTGAGATTGACCCGTACTTGACATTGACCCGTACTGGAGATTGACCCGTACTGGATATTGACCCGTACTGGAGATTGACCCGTACTGGAGATTGACCCGTACTGAAGATTGACCTGTACTGAAGATTGATCCGTACTGGAGATTGACCCGTACTGGATATTGTCCCGTACTGGAGATTGACCCGTACTGGAGATTGACCTGTACTGGAGATTGACCCGTACTGAAGATTGACCTGTACTTGACATTGACCTGTACTGGAGATTTATTTCAATCAGAAAATGTGCTAGAGTCCCTTTAAAACTGATGTCTCTGTGTGAAATCCATATACATAGCTTACAATTCAAGTACTGTGAGACTTGTTACTATATTTTACTTTGGTTATGATATATACTTAAGGAGGTGAGATGATTTTGGGGATTTTCAAAAGTATTTGGTTTGCAAGAAGAAAGCCTGCAACACCAACTATGGTTATACCTTGCAACGAAACCTGCGAGCACCGGCTGGAACTATCTATACATGCATGGTACTGTGCTGAAATTCAGTGTATTATTGCACCCAAACCTTACTGTCCTTTACGTGAATGCAATATACAAATTAGGTCATATATTATTAGATTATCTATTGAATATGCTATAACTATGGTAATATATTGAGACCTGCGATCACCGGCTGGAACTATCAATTCATGTATGGAGCTGCTCTGAAATATAGTGTACCTTGGCACCAAACCTTACTGCACGTAGAACAAGTCTCCACAGCAAAGTTTGCAGGATTCGAACCACGGACCTATTTATCTAAGCCGGACCACTGTGCTATACTTGAAGAATGAACTCCCAATATGAATAATAATGTAAGAGTGCATGGGCTGATATAGGCATAGATATACCATATAGACAGATTTCTTTATAGAATTAAAATATGCAAATAAGGTCATTCATGATAATGCATTTATTCAGAAGACCCACCTAGATCTTCTGATAAATACTTTCTTGAAAAAGGTCCGATAAAATTGATTGCAATGCAATATGCTCATTAGGTTATATATTAGTACATCATCTATTTAATAAATCAAATGTATAACAAGTCTAAAACTGTTGATTGAAATAAAATGGCGACCCAAATGTTTTAATTGTAAATATATACAAAGTTGATAAATTTGTTCAAAAGGTAAAACTTAAAGTCCAATGATTGTATATATTGAATATCAAAGAGTTTCTGACAAACAGCATTTAAGAAATCCAATGAGCATGAATGCTTGGACGGACAGACGGACGGACACGGGACAGACGGACGGACACGGGACGGACGGACGGACACGGGACGGACGGACGGACACGGGACGGACGGACATGGGACGGACGGGGATGGACAGACAGATGAACGGACAGGCTGAGTCATATATACCCGTAATATTTCCTAGGTAGGAGTATAATCAGGTAATACCCCATACGAAACATTTAATCAAAGAAGGCAATTACATTTTTTATACTTTAATTTTAATAAAATTACATTAAATAGACAAAAACTATTTTTAAGGGAGGACGTTCACTAAACGTTGAATATCTCTCAACCCAGTCAAATGCACTGCATAACACTATAAACGCCAGGCCAGTAAACGTGTGTACAACATTGTTTCATATCATCTCAAGTTTAGGAAGTATAACAATGTTGTTAAAGAAAGGATACATATGTTAAAGTTTTCAAGTCGAGAAGTTGACCCAAATGATATATTGCAGAAAAGAAGACACTTTCAATATAAATTAAAATGTCAGAAACATTAACTTCATGGTCGTTATAATCTGTTAAAATTATTTTAGATTCACTTCATTGTTCTACTTTTGATTACTGATCAAATCAATTACTAATCTGTCAGCTGTCGGCCATACTACATACACTACACTTTACACTTTATACACGACTTTACACTGCAGCTATATTACTATTAGGGAGAACATGACAGTGACACCAGATATTAAAAACCAAATATAGGCAGTTTGCTGTGTAGAATGCAGTTACCAAGTACCTCTCTCGGTGAAGAAAGTGAATTGGTAAATACACACATATGACTTGAAATAAAACAATTTGCCAAATTACAGCAATATTCAAAGGAAAATGTTATATGTGCTTTCTTTTATATACAGAGGCATGTTACTACTTTAACATACACCCCAGCCCAACAAAACCCTCGCACGCACACACCTCCATCCCCATCTCCCCAATGCAGTGATTAAAATGTTTCTGTGATTTTATTATGTTTTGTCTGTGTTCAAATTGTACATATGTTTCATATGATGGTTTTGTTTCACTAACAGTTTTAAGTTTTTAAGTTAAGGTAAATGAATTTAAACAAATTAAAATCAGTCTTAGAACTAGTGACAAACTAAAGCTCATAACTATCGTCATTTCTACGTGATAACAGCAAGCATCTAAATCTATCAAACAGCAGCCTTATGTCTTCACAATTACTGACAGCACACGACATCCATAACTATTTGGGTTATTATTTATATAACATCAAGTAAGACCATTTTAGAATAAAGTTAGCAGAAAGACTTTTGTAATCAAAGAGATCAGTTTTTGTTTTGCTTTTATTTAAGAAAATTATAACTATTTATTTGCATTAAAAATATTAGATGAGATAAAAAATAAATTAAAAGCATTACATCATCTTATCAAAATGGGCGGAGCTAGGCAACAGTCATTTCGTTGGTGCAAGTGCCTCGTCACAGTCCCACCACTGACAGACTGCGGCTCTGTTTTGGCGATCTTTATTGGCTGGGAACAGCAGACTGTTTCACTAATGCTAACTGACAAACGTGGCTTTTTATTTCAGAACATTTTAGCAAATAGTTTCGACTGAACGTACCCGATGCGCAGACGGTCAAATTGTCAGATGGGAGGAGCCTGACAGTAACAAAACCGAGACAGTCCCATGTGCGCCATCATTGCTCTCATAGATTTCATTGATCGAGCAAGTGAAATTGCATCAAAATGCCAAGAAGTCTATCAAGTCGAGTCCAGTGCCGTGGTCTAGCAGTGGATCCAGATTCCCGCATGGCCTGCCCTTTCCTGTCTGCCTTCGCCGACTTGTACTCCCCTTGTGCTGGCAACGTCATCGCCACCAGGGATCTTCACACCGAGTACAAGAGCTACGTCGCCGCGAAGACAACAGACAGGAGATTGGTCAACATCGCCAACAACTTTGTCCGGTTCTCCAAACAGTTCACCGTGGTGGCTCTCCACAAGAACTTTGCCAAGTACACGATTGGAGGTAAAGGGTATCAGGTAATTAGGGCTATTCGTAATACTCGTAGAGCTGCGGCTAGTTCTGGGGACGTTTTGGCGAGTCCTCTGAGGTATTCGCTTAGGGATCATGGTAATTGTAGTTCTGTTTTGGAACGGGAACGCAGGGGGGATCAAAATTCTAGTCCTTTGGTAGCGCCTGTCAGTACTGAAATTGGGAAGGGTGTGTTTGCAACACATGACTATCCTGCTGGGGCAGAAGTCTGTGAGTATTTGGGCCAGATTGTTAGTGTTGAGGAGGCAGAAATTCGGCAGGAGGAGTACGACAGGCAGGGGTTAACTTTTAGGTCTATTTGGGGGGGTCATTCATCGCAGTTTCGTTTTGATGGCCATGTCAATCACCTCGGGGATTGAATTGACCCTGATACAAATTTGGGAGCCACGATGAACCACTCCCGGCTAAATCCAAACTGTAAGTTAGTCTCAAAATTCCGGGATGGGAGGCGTAGGTTCTTTATGGAGACCATCACAGCGGTGAGCTCGGGAGGAGAACTGAGATGGGACTATAACGACCATCGGCCGGGAATCGAACCTTTCCTTAACACCACCTGAGGAAAGCTGCTAGACCATCATGCGGCACAAGCTTGGACCGACTACACGGCCTTTTTCAGGGCCAACAAATCACAAGAAAGAAACTTTTATCAATGCTAATCACCAAAACAGAACCATGAAAGTAATATTCTTCAATGCAACATTGCCCAAACATTGCTAAAAGAAAGAAATTTTAAAATGCCAAATGACCCAAAACAATCACTAAACAACTATTTTAAAATACAATATCACTCAATAATGTTTTTTAAAAAAAACTTTGCACAATGCCAATTAATCAAAATAATTTTTATAGACTGATTATTACAGTAGTTTTATAAACTAGGAAATTCAATTGAATAAGAGTTATTTATTTATAACAATTTTATTTAATTGTCCTATCGATAAAGTGCATAGTGCACTCTATAGAATTGTGTGAATACAAAAGCAAATTCAATTAAACTCCACTATTTCAAGCATTTCATTATGAGATCATTCTCTGACTCCAACACATCACTCCAAGCAACGGACAGACATGAACACAGTCGGACGGACAAACTATAGGACGAACAGACAGACACGTTACTAAACTCTCTCCTTGATATATACATTGTTGTATGTTTAAATATGTTTAAACAGAACAAATATTAATATGAATGGTATTAATCATTTTTTAATTAACAACACATTTAAATTCTAATATATCTGTTGAATGAGTAATGGTATAAATTTCCTCATATATTTTAACAGACAACCATCACATAAATTAATGTTTCTGACATTCTAATTCTTAACCTTCATGGGTTTATATCTCTTTCTGCAAAACATGATTTGGGTCAACACACATCTTTAACGCATGTATCATTTCTTTGGCAACATTGTTATAATATGTTCCTTAACTTGAGCAAAGTGCACTGATTGAACTGAACTTATTTCCTCTCGGGCTACAAGGTCAAGCAATGCCTATGATGCTACATGTAACATATTGCATAGACACATGTAGACACACAATCAATGATATTTGAACTAAAATGTACAGTTGTGTATGTCATAAATACAAGTCAAGAATTGTATTAAAAATCCTGCATTATATATTCTGATATACAAAAATTCAATATGATTTTAATTATAATAATGTGAAGATAATTAGCCATGTAAAAACAGCACGTATATTATTATCAAATAACGCCATAAAGCAAGGCTAACTTTCTTATAAAGCGTACCTGCTTTATTTTTATAAGTAAATGATATGAATTTTCTTCATGTTATGAAAAGTTGATTTAATATAAGATAGCTAAAGATATATATTTTTGCATTCATAAACTAAAAATAAAGAAAAGTATAATCAAACTCATCACCGATGTCATTACAATTACAAAGCTAGCTTGTTCTGTGATGAATATGTCTTTGAATATAATCCAGCAAACTGTTTTAATGGGTAAGCTGTTGGCAGTTATGAAATATAATACAACCAAATAATAGTTAGAACCCAAGATAAATATCAGTGGTTAGAAGTATAGTGTCTGTCTTTGAGGTGAACTATTATGTTTATTCTATTCGGAAATATTTTATTTTAACAATGTAGAAAAGGTTATGTCTAAATCAAATTACTGAATGTGTGAGTCATTCAAATTAACATTGTTGCTTCATGATTTAAGGTAAATGAAGTAAATATTTATTTAGCTATCAGTACTTAGTATTTAGACTATAGAACAAAATATATAATTAATTCATACTTTTATAATAATAATAATAAAGCAGGTTTTTTGTGTTTAGTTTGTTAAAAGACTGATTGTTTTTCTTTTTGAAACGACTTTAATAAGATTGAAACAAGCTCTACCATAAATATGCTAAATAACAAATACTAGCAATATTTGAAACACATTTGCCGGTATATTTATATTGTATTGTAGTGTCGAGGTCGTGTTTACTT
Organism: Gibbula magus; assembly: GCA_936450465.1. Lineage (NCBI taxonomy): Eukaryota > Metazoa > Mollusca > Gastropoda > Trochida > Trochidae > Gibbula > Gibbula magus. The sequence goes on from OW388298.1 coordinate 69,843,296, forward strand.
CGAGTCATGTGGAGCACAAGTCAACCAAAGATGTAAACAGTGTTGTCATTTCTATTGACCAATCAGGCAGAGTATGGGTGTGTCATGAAGAGTGTTTTAGCTCTGAGTTCTTGATCAGTTAAGAGTCCATTTTGTCAGAAAAATATGATCCTTTGATTGGATTAGAAAGTAGGTTGCGTTATTTAATATTTGCAACAATGTTGTGCACGTGTCAACCTCGTGGCAATGATATGTCAAGCAGTGTATTTGATTTGAATTGATTTGATTTGATCACCAATACCCCTTAATTGTTTGGTGCTTGTAGACGAGTCGACTAGATGACTACAGAGTTCATTTTCTGAAAATCAACATATCTCAGAGGCTCATATCTATGTTTTTTTAATTTGAAATTCTACAACCAACAATAATTTCAGAGGCTAAACCTTGACTATTTGTATTTGGGGTGAGAGCTAAATGTTCTCTCTCTCCCCAAATTGTTGTGGTTAATAAGCCATGGATGGAGGGTGTTGATAAAAAAAAACCACCAGGTTCTTCCCCTACAAAATCTCTAAAACCAATAAAACAATATAATTTAATTATTCACATAATATTGAAAATGTTTAGTATTCATTTCTACATGTTGCCCATACTTCGGGACCAGGGAAGGGTTAGACCGAGCAAGTCATTATTGCTGTTACCTCTGTTTCTTATAATTTGTAGTTTGCGTGTATGAGAGCAATTAAGAGAAATTTCACTGTTTACAAATTTAAAGTAAGATCTTTTCTCTGTCATTCTTCTCTCAAACACTTTATTTTACTGATATTACAAAATAAAACCAAAGAAAATTTAAATGATTGTGTACAAACCGGGAGAGTATTGTATATTTTACACAGGAAAATATAGGTTAAAATTTACTAAATATCATATTTAACATAAAATAAGCTTAAAGTTGTATGTGAAATACAAACAGATGTATGTACTAATTAAAACAGGATGTGTAATAGATCTGCATAATGTGATTTCATCAATTCAAAACATTCCTAATGTTATCATACAAGCAAATGTCGTTGAAAGTAAAGTGATTGCTGGTCCCTACTGTGTACACTCGGATGATCTGAAAAGTACAACATTGTTCTTATTCAATACGACAACAACTGGCGTGGTCGTCTTCTTAATGTTTCACCTTTAACTGTCTGACTGCTGCAAGCGCTATTCGTTGCTGTTATGTTTAGTTGAACTTCTGTTGAAACAACCAGAACAACTTTGAGCCAGACAGCACAGATTGACACCCGGCCAGACAGACGATGATCCGGAGAGCACAGACAGACTACAGAGACAGACACATGACCAAAAAGCACTGGCTAACACTGGGCTGATAGACACCGGGCCAGACAGACACCAGGCCAGAAAACACTGACTGACACTTGACTGATAGACACTGGGCTGATAGACACTGGGCTGATAGACACCAAGCTGGACAGTAACCAGGCCAGAAAACACTGACTGACACTTGACTGATAGACACTGGGCTGATATACACTGGGCTGATAGACACCAAGCTGGACAGACACCAGGCGAGAAAACACTGACTGACACTTGACTGATAGACACTGGGCTTATAGACACCAAGCTGGACAGACACCAGGCCAGAAAACACTGACCGACACTTGACTGATAGACACAGAGCCAGACACCTGGCCAGACAGACACCGGATCAGACAGACACTGGGCCAAAAAGATATCACAGATTGACACCCGGCCAGACAGACGATGAGCCGGACAGAACAGACAGATAGCAGAGACAGACACTAAACCAAAAAGCACTGGCTAACACTTGGCTGATAGACACCGGGCCAGACAGACACCGGATAATACAGACACTGGGCTGATAGACACAATGCCAGACAGACACCGGGCCAGACAGACACCAGGCCAGACAGACACCGGGCCAGACAGACACCAGGCCAGACAGACACCGGATAATACAGACACTTGGCTGATAGACACAAGGCCAGACAGACACCGGGCCAGACAGACACCAGGCCAGACAGACACCGGGCCAGACAGACACCGGATAATACAGACACTTGGCTGATAGACACAAGGCCAGACAGACACCGGGGTCAGACAGACAGATAGTTACCGTTTCTTGCAAGTCGATTATGTATAGAGACAATAAAAAGTAGTGTAGGCAGTGATTTCGGATCCAAAACTGGACAATGTGTCGGCCAATTATTTAGTCATAATTTTGAAACTTATCTACAGAAGACAGAAAGAACAATTTTGGTTGGTAATGTTTAGTAGGTCATATTACTACTGTGAATGTAAAAGGGTTTCTGCACATGTAAAAAGACTGTTATTGGCTTCACAACCAGGCACCTGCAAGCAGTACTGAGCTTGGGACTTCTCAACAACTTATTAACTAAGTCACTGAGATATGTTGGTTATTTTGCATAGCATAGTTCAGCAACGATAGACGCGGCTATCCGGATGATGAACTTTCTTAAATTTAAAAATGACGAAGTTTCAGTAAAGATCTTTGTACCATGATCAAACCTCTTGACACAACATATCTTGACATAACATATCTAATATATTGACATATCAAGCAAGTGTTGAAAAAGTTGATCATTCATAAATATCATTTTCTTTTCTTTAACACCAACTTCTTAAATTGTTCATATAGATGTGTCAGATGGTTCGTTTTAGTTGTAATGTTCTGATAAAGTCAATTCATAAACAAAGAATGGTCTTGATCATTTCATGAACGGTAGCAAGTATACAAGTAGACATTAATTGAGATTTAGATACTAAAATATTAATAGTATAATAATAAACAAACACAATGTATAATAAAATGTTATTTTACTTGTATTTAGGTTTAGAAAGATACTATTTATTCGGTGTCAACAATTCGTAGACAAATTCACACCCCTAATAAGAAATGGACGGCGTACAGATTTACATTCCTTCTAGAGCTGTAACCGCTTCATACACCATATTTGGGTTGATCATGAATTACCTCCAAGCAAAATTCTCGCAGTTTGATTTGTTGTGCACCTGGTGATTTAACTCTACACTTGAAATCGAGTATTTTACCTCATAAGACGGTGTCATAATCATGTTTGTGTAGTGATATATATGACATCCATTATTGCCTTTTTATTTCACAAATATACTGAAATAATAACAGAAAACATTTATTTTACCTTATGAAAGAGGTAACATTCAATATTAGATGTGAAACCCGTCTACTGTCGCTTGTGAACTCGACCAACATACAATTGATAAACACAAGTTTGATATTTGACATCAGTATATCAAACAACTTGACCATATAAGCATCATATATATTAACATTTGTTGGTGTAAACTTCATCTGATATCATCAATTAACTGTTTTATTTGGTTGTATTGCACGATTTTAACTGAACTTTGTGGCTGTGAAGTAGCCGATGCGACCAGGGTTGTTGTCACTGTTCACTTGTAACGTGGTATATAACTTGTCCCACATACGGGGTCCAATGCATGTTCAATGATATAACTTGCATTAATGTGATATTAATGTGATATTTGCGTCGAGTCCAAGAAAATGAACTTGAGTCCAACTCATCCCGACTCGTGCTCGATTACTCATAGAAGCTCTACCTCAGAAGCAGACACCAACCACCAAAACTGAGCTCCGAATGTCCCACCAACTGATCAACTAATACTCTGTTGTCCTATGTTATATCATTTTATTTCCATCCTTACAATAGCACACCCTCAGAGTCAGACACCATCCGCCAGCACTGAACACTGAATGCCTCGACAACTTATCAACTAACGTTCTGTTATCATGTGTTATAACAAATTCTCCCCTTCCTTAAGGTAGCACACCCTCAGAGTCAGACACCAGGCACCAGCACTGAGCACTGAATGTCTCAACATCTTAGCAATCAACGTTCTGCTGCCGTGTGTTATAACACATCTTTTTCCTTTCCTCGGAGTAGACTACAAAGCAAATTCAATATAATGATTAAACTCCACTATTTACAAAGAATTTCAATATGAGATCATTATCTGACTCCAACATGCTATTCCAAGCTACAAGCATAGGACGAACAGACAGACACGTTATTGAACTCGCTCCTTATTTTCAATACATTTAAACTATTAATCACTTTAAAAAACATTGTTTTATTTAATACACGACACATATACATTTTAAATATCTTTGTTGAATAAACAATAAATGAAGAAAATATAGTTTTAAAAGTTAAAACAAGGTCAACATTTATTTTACAATATGTTTTCCAACTCCATTCTACGTTATTAAACTGCCGGTAAAGTCCTCTACCAAAAGTGCCCTATCTCCCAAACCTGACAGTGATGGGTTTGGAAATATACATCGTGCACGTGCAGATCGTGCTCTTTCCTTCTGAAAACATGATGTAAACACTTACCGTCTTGCAGAGGCGAGGGGAGTTTTAAAACATGAAATTGTCCAAGTAGAATCAGGACTCGATCTTTGAAAATGTTTTCATCAATATGTACACTTTATGTTTATAAAACATATATATAACTGTACATATATTATACTAAATGGAGGTTTCATATCGTACAATATTCAATAGTTAAGTAGTGTAGTGGTAGGCGTGTTGACCTCTCCCGTTGGGTTGGGTTCGAATCCCGGCTGAAACACCCACACTATTTAACCATGGATTCATACTGTGTTGTGTTCATGGGTCAGACAATTAATCCACATTGCACTCAGTCCACTAAGCTGTTTAAATGGGTACCTAACCACGGGAAGAACGGACCTATTATTAAGTTGCCTTAAGGAATAAATCAAATCGTATACATACACATAAATATAGAATCATGGCAATTATACAACAAGGGCATCTGACCTATATATGTGTTGTTATCAAAATGAGAAAAATATATCCATTGGCTCTGTAGCTCATCGGGAATTTCACTTTTCATAATTCACATTATATATATGATGACGAATATATTTCTTTTTCTATATTTGAATGTGGTAAAAACGAAATGTTTCAATTGTAAGCCCCTAGCTGCGATGTGCATGTCATAACATATCAGATATTGGAATGGAGTAGTACTTGTGAAGAAGTCAAAACTAACCAAAGTGAAATGATAGAAGGCTGCTGGACCATAGCCCATGTCAAGAGGTTTATATATTAAACATGCCATGTAAAGACTGAGTGAAGTACATGCTCCGACAATTCAGTCTAGGTGACTGCAATTATCTTAACAATTTACATTGTTCATCAGTGTTACAGGGACACCCATGCTCTGTGAGTTCTGGAGTAACATAATATTATGTCAAACATTATAAACTGTGTTGGGACGTAGGCCTACTGACTCTTGCCAATAATTATTGTTTTCTTGCAAGTCGGTTCTGTTTAGAGATTGCACTGTAATCAAGTAGTGGAAGTGATTTCTGATCGAAAACCGGACAATGCGTCGCGGCTGGTGCCAGTCAATTGGTTGATTTTAGTTTTGGAACTTATCTGCAAAAGACAGAAAGACAGATTTTGGTTGCTAATGTTTAATTGACATAAAACTACTTTGCATATTTAAAAGGCTCTTGCTGGATTTACATTTGAAGCAAGTTTTGGGAAGAATATGCAAGTTGAGTGAAATTATTTGAAATGAAATTAGCAAAGATGATATGTTGGCAGTGAAAATAGAGTTTACCTTTCCTTATCAAGGTTAAATTATATTTCACGTTTGTAAACTTTCAAATCCCGTGTTATAACTAGTCTTATTCCCTTCCCCTCAGAGTCAGACACCAGCCACCAGCATTGAGCACTGAGTATCCAAACAACTTTAAAACTGACATCCTGCTGCTATGTGTTATGTCTTCTTCCCCCTCCTTTTAATGGCATACCCTTAGAGTCAGGCACCATCTGCCAACACTGAGCACTGAATGTCCCAACAACTTATTAACTAAGTCACTGAAACATGATGGTTCTTCTGCATAGTATAGTTCAACAACAATATGCGCGGCTATTCTGATAGGTCAAACAGTGATACCCTGCGCCACATTGAAGAGACTGAGGCAATTATTGAGACTGAGTTTTGTCAAAATCTGCCGTTTATCCCTCAGCAGTATAACGGGGTACCTCACGATGGTTGTGACGGGACGGCCTTCTAGAATCATACATATTTATATAAATATATATATATATATATATAGTTTGGTAATGACCAAGGTAGCGCCCATATCATACATTAAAAGTTGCAAAGTTTGCTGTATTAATATCTCCCATTATTTATATTATGGACAAGTTTGTCTATTCATAATATACTTTTCAATGATATATGAACAAGTCTGGTTTGATGCTGATTGTATTGCAATATGGATCATGAGTGTATGTGGCGAGAAGATAGGAGAGTACTATTAGTGGTGTTCCAAGAAGAAAGCTTGCAACACAATATTCTATGTATATTATAACATTGGGAAAATTCCAACACGAATGTTGCTATAAGTGTGACGACACTTAGATGTGTGAACCGGTATTGCTGTGACTGAAGTTCATTTTGCTCCAAGACTGAGTTCACACCTTGATAATTCTTTCTATACACATGTTTATTGTTGTACAGTTTCATAAATGTTCATAAATGATAAAACGGGTGAGAGTGAAGATATCACTTTCCAAACATGTGATGTCAAATGGATCAGACAACATCTAAGTTATTTTATCTTTTGATAGTGTACTTGTATTAAAATAATCAGGATTCGATATCACTCACCTGTAAAGAGCTCGACTTGTGTCAGAGGTTATGTGGTCAAAAAATAACCTATTACCATTATTTGGAGATACACATCTACATTTAGTGTTATTGCAGGAAAACTCATGCAACATCATTGTGGCTTTGCATTAGGTAAAATCTGCAAACATTGGCTGAAACTAGCGCGCAATAGGAGATATCGAGCTGGATAATTATGGAATGACATTTTGCTTAATTGATGGCCAGGTACATGTAATGTCCGACATAATTTGCCCAAACCCAGCTCTTCTGTAACAGTGATATATATGTTATCACACTATCTGCAATAGTACACATCCTGTTGTGGTGAATATTTAGTGGGACTCGAATCCACAACCCTAGGATTCAGTCACCAACACAAGGTAAGAGATAGTGATAAACTCAAGGTTCAACACTTGGTACTGTGTACACGTAGCACCTCTCTGATGAATATTCACCTTTCAAATGTCATAATTCATACCTCGCACCAGTCTCCATCACTGGCTAATTTAAGGTTTGCCACATTTACTTAATGTCTTTATATGTTAGAGATCAGAGCCTATGTTACATTTGAGGTGTAGCGCTCCGCTATGTTAGCACATGAACGTTAAATGAATGCTGCAAGGCTAACATTAGCCGGTGATGGAGACGAGTTAGAAAGTTCATATTTTCACTGCAAATTATAACCTATCAAATACCTATGATATTTTATAAGTATACAATATCGGGCATTGTGTACACTATTTCCTCGAATTGATGATGGAGAATGACCATTTGGAGTAAATAAACACTGGGTTTCAGACAAGGGACGTCTATTCGAGGAAAAAGGGTAGACAAAACTGATGTCAGTACACTAACTTTGTTAGTGACTGGAGTTCATTGCAAACAAGAGACTAAAACGAGATCACAAATCTTTATTTCATATAAATGTAACAAACATTTACACGGAGCAACCACTCGATAACACTACAACAATACATAAAAGCGAATTAACAATAACAATAAGCAGTGAGTACATTGCTTTTGTTAAGTTGTGAGTTTAGTGTGTCAATTTAAATTCACTGTGAGGTCTAAAATCTAAACGTCTTGGGCATTCAAGTATTTGGAGGAGTTCCTACACAAACATTAATGATGTGACCTAAACTTCTCCAACAAGTCACAACTCCCACTGCGTGTCAGTGAGCCATGTTTCCTTCATTAAAGGAGCACTCGAGCATAGCTTCTACTTTTAAATTAGCAATTATTAAACATTAAGGATCAATGAGTTTATATTGGTCATCTTGACTCAAAGACCTCGTTAGCTAAAACAAAAACAAACCATCCATTAGAGTTGATATCGGTCATCTTGACTCAAAGACCTCATTGGCTAAAACAAAAACAAACCATCCATATATTGGTCATTTCGGTTCTCAGACCTTATTAGTTAAAACAAAATCAAACCATCCATAAGAGTTGATATCGGTCATCTCGGCTCAAAGACCTCATTGGCTAAAAGAAAAACAAACCATCAATTAGAGTAACCAATAGAATCATGGGTTCTGTAGCTCATCAGGATTTGAATAAATTGTTATCAATGGTAGGAGATCTAAAACAGGTAATCTGAAATGTTACTGAAATATGTCAACATTTCCTACATAAACAGATAAATATATATCTGTATTTACAAAGCATTAAATAGTCAAAGTCTTTTGTATTTCAGCCCAACGCTACAATAAATATTATGCTCCTACCGTACCCCCTCCCCAGTGCTTAACAAGATTTGTCTGCCACCGTCCCTTAGTTTCTCATTAGTTGAACCCCATCCAACCTAGTGACCTCCTTACTCACCCCGAGCCCAATTACACAACTAACATACACATGACTGAGAGACATGGGCTCTGTAGCTCAACAGGTATCTAAGTTTTCACAATATTAAGGTAGATAGGAACATATCAAATAATAAGGCATTGTTCAGTATTCACATTGACAACTGAAACATTTAATATAAATGGAAAACTATGATGTATATATATTTTTAAAACGTGGCCTGTATTATTATTTTTTTTTTTACTTCATAACAGGCTCGTACTTTCACTTGAGGTATAAGTCACTCTAATAAGGCACTGTCCAGAATTCACATTGACAACACAAATCCCAGATTTTGAAGTATTCCAACACAAACTTTAATTTGTATTGTTAAATTAAACAAGCATTTCTTAAAAAAGCGGTCTGTATTGTTTTTTTCATGCTTGCTTTTTCACTCAAGGGATCAGCCACACAGTACAAGGGACCTGAAGTCTAGTACTTTACTAAAACTGAACCCAAAACTATAGTGACCCCATCAGTTCCCCTGACGCCCAATACACATCCCATCTCACACACAATACGCCTTTCTGGCTTGATGAGCTGACAATTAAAATATATCTAGCAATGCACCTCTCTAAAAGAGTTAATCTGGAATTCTTATGAAGCACTTTTTAAATTTAAAACATGAAGTCGTCAGCGCTGTAAATCAACAACCTTTGCATAATTTATCATGATATAAGATATAGGACTAACGGATGAAATAATTTTTAAGGAATTATCACTGTGAATGCTCTTATAGGTTGCAAGTTAAAATAGAGCCATCAGCTCTGTAGCGCATCATTGATTTATTGCCGAAGGTGGAAAATCTAAGTTATGTGATTTCACCTACCTTTTCATACTTGAGAAAGGGATGAAAATAGGCTTTTAGGCTTTGAGGTCATGGAATCTACAATTTAGAATGCCCATTGGTCAAGGTTTTGGAACTGAAGGAGACGATGAAAATAGATTGGTGAGGTTGTGACCCCTATGACCCCATTTGGGGTCATAAGGTCACCAAATCTACGGTAAGAATCCCCATTAGCTATTAGGAATGGGTGTTTTGACGCCCAACAGAAAGAAAAAAACTGATTCAAGGTATCTCCGCACACAATTTGAAATTTGGGTTTGTAGCGTCTCTGGAGGGAGGTAAAACATTTTAAACGTTACGGAAGATGGACATAAGCATTTCATTGGAGTTTTATTATTTGGTATTCTTAAAATCCAAGTATTTATGTAAATTGCCGCCAACCCCATAAGAAAGTTAAAATTGTAAAAAATACAAATAATGGCAGGTACAATTGTGAGGAGAAGCATGACCAAACCATGACAGCAACAGCATGACCAAATCACAACAAGAGTTGCATGACCAAACCATAACAACAGCAATACCACATCACAACAATACTTGCCATGACCAACCATGACAAGAGCATTAGAAAACAATGACAAGAGCAGCATGACCAAACCACGACAAGAGCAGTATGACCAAACCACGACAAGAGCAGCTTGACCAAACCACGACATGAGAAGCATGACCAAATCATAATAAAAGCAGCAAAACCAAACCATGTTAATAGCAACATGTCCACATATGACAAGCAACATGACAAAATATGACAAGAGCAACATGACCAAACAATGACAAGAGCAGCATGGCAAAACATGACAAGAGCAACATGACCAAACCATGACAAGAGCAGCATGACCAAACCACGACAAGAGCAGCACGACCAAACAATGACAAGAGCAGCACGACCAAACCACGACAAGAGCAGCATGACCAACTACTACAAGAGCAACATGATCAAACCACGACAAGAGCAGCATAACCAAACCATGACATGAGAAGCATGAACAAATCATGACATGTGAAGCATGAGCAAATCATAATAATTGGAAGACAAAAACAGGACAAGAGCAGCAAGACCAAACCATGACAAGTGCAGCATGACCAAACCATGACAAGTGCAGCATGACCAAACCATGACAAGTGCAGCATGACAAAACCATGACAAAACCATGACATGAGAAGCATGACCAAATCGTTACAAAATCAGCATTTCAAAACCAACACAAGAGCAGCATGACCAAATCATGACCAAACAATGACAAGAGCACAGCATGACCAAACCATGACAAGTGCAGCATAATCAAACCATGACATGAGAAGCATGATCAAACCATGACATGAGAAGCATTACCAAATCACGACAAGAGCAGCATGACCAAATCATAACATGAGAAGCATGACCAAATCATGACATTTGAAGCATGACCAAATCATAATACTTGGAAGACAAAAACATGACAATAGCAGGATGCCTAAACAATGACAAGATCAGCATAACAATATCATGACAAGATCAGCATAACAAAACAATGACAAGAGCAGCATGACCAAACCATGATCAAATCATCACATGTGAAGCATGACCAAATCATAATACGTGGAAGACAAAAACATGACAAGAGCAGGATGACCAAACAATGACCAAACCATGACATGAACAGCATGACCAAACCATGACAAGATCAGTATGACCAAACAATGAAAAGAGCAGCATGACCAAACCACGACAAAAGCAGCATGACCAAACAATGACAAGAGCAGCATGACCAAACCATGACGAGAGCAGCATGACCAAACCACGACAAAAGCAGTATGACCAAACCATGACAAGAGCAGCATGACCAAACCATGACGAGAGCAGCATGACAAGAGCAGCATGACAAAACCACGACAAAACCATGACATGAGAAGCATGACCAAATCGTTACAAAATCAGCATTTCAAAACCAACACAAGAGCAGCATGACCAAATCATGACCAAATAATGACAAGAGCACAGCATGACCAAACCATGACAAGAGCAGCATGACCAAACCATGACAAGGGCAGCATAACCAACCCATGACAAAAACCAGCATGACCAAACCATGACCAAACAATGACAAGAGCAGCATGACCAAATCATGACCAAACAATGACAAGAGCACAGCATGACCAAACAATTACAAGAGCAGCATGACCAAACTTATGACAAGAGCAGTTTGACCAAACAATGACAAGAGCACAGCATGACCAAACCATGACAAGAGCAGCATGACCAAACCACGACATGAGAAGCATGACCAAACCATGACAAGGGCAGCATGACCAAACCATGACCAAACCATAACAAGAGCAGCATGACCAAACCACGACAAGAGCAGCATGGCAAAACATGACAAGAGCAACATGACCAAACCATGACAAGAGCAACATGACAAGAGCAGCATGACCAAACAATGACAAGAGCAGCATGACCAAACCATGACAAGATCAGCATGACCAAACAATGACAAGAGCAGCATGACCAAACAATGACAAGAGCAGCATGACCAAACCATGACAAGAGCAGTGTGACCAAACAATGACAAGAGCAGCATGACCAAACAATGAAAAGAGCAGAATGACCAAACCACGACATGAGCAGCATGACCAAACCATGACAAGAGCAGTATGACCAAACCATGACGAGAGCAGCATGACCAAACCATGACGAGAGCAGCATGACCAATTCATGACAAGAGCAGCATGATCAAACCATGACAAGAGCAGCATGACCAAACCATAACAAGAGCAGCATGACCAAACAATGACAAGAGAAGCATGACCAAATCGTTACAAAATCAGCATTTCCAAACCAACACATGAACAGCATGACCAAACCACGACGTGGGCAGCATGACAAACCATAACAAAAGCCGTTTGACCAAACTAACACGATAAGCATGACCACACATAACGAGAGCAGTATGACTTCAAACGGAAAGCACTTTAAATTACAACCTTGTCAAGCCTTTGTTTTTAGGGGTATGCTTATGAAATTTATAGATCCCAGTCTCAATCCAACAAAGATGGTTTTCACAAATAAATATTTTTCTATCATGACTGGGTTTTGGGTCTTGGGATGAAGTCGTTTAAAGGGGAACCCCTTGCCATGGCATATTTGAGGGATCAAGACTTGATGAACAAACTTTAGTCTACATGCAACACGTTATTATACCTCAATTAAATTTGTAAGAATATCATTGGCCAGTTCACACCACGTGATCGAAAAATATATTTGTACATTGACCTCCGATTCCTGCGGTCTCAGTCACGTCAGACCTCCTCGGGAGTCAGGTCTCGAGTCCTTGTATTTCACATAATGACCTCACCATGAGTAATTAAGTGTATATTATTCTGCAATTTTAAACTTCCTAGTTACCTGGTTTCAGAAAGGAAGCAGTGAATAGTTTTCAGGATTAATGACTGCCATGCCCATATGAGGGCGTTAGGACATAATGAACAAGCTTTCTATCCCCTAGGTGCAAGGTACATTCTCACTTAAGTTCAGCCTTGGGTGAAGCAGTTCTAAAAGAGAAGTCGAATGTGGCAAATGTGGTGAGACCCCGGCCAATGCCATAAACCTGTCTGTCCTTTCAGGCCTGATAAGCCAAGGACTAATCAAATTTAATTCATTGTTAAATATAGAGCATTTGACTCTCTAACAGTTTAAACAGTATAAAAGGTTGAACATTATTATTTTCAAGAAGTTGTCAGAGTGTCACAAATAACACAAGATATCAGTTGTCTTTTGTGTATGACTCTTGAGAAGAGGAAACTAGCTTCTAGGTTGTAATACATATCAACATTAATTGAATGCAAACTTAATAGTCTGCTTGGCTTTGTACAAACTTACTGGAGCTTGTGTGCTGGAGAAACATATAACAATATACACAATATCTTTAGGTCCTGACCCTGTGGACCCTTATTTTGAGCAACAGTGTCAACAAATATGCAATTTAGAATCACCTTTGGCTAAGGAGTCTGTAACCAACAGTAAAATTTCTTAGAGGTCATTGTACTGGACTTGAAGATGAAAATGGGTTTTCAGTTCATGGCCCTTATGACCCTTATTTGGGGCAACAGGGTCATCAAATCTACTATTTAAAATCGGTTTTTACCAAAGAGTGCATAAATATTAAGCGCTCTAGAATCACTTGTTCCAGAGAAGAACTTGAAAAGTGAAAACTTTACGGACAACGGATGGCCAAACGGAAGGACACCATGCCGTGTCATAAATCCCTTCAGACCATTTGAGCTAAAAGTGAACACTAGAAGGACAGACTGATGGATGGACATTGCATTTCAGGCGAGCTATAACTATACCCATGTACTGGCTCTGTAACTCACTTAGTATATTATCATTAGTATATCTTTTAAACTTACACTATACAATGTTGACAATTTGAATTTCCCATATCTATTATCAGCAGGTTGACAGATCTATGGTGTTTAATCCCCATCTGCCAAGTTATACCCGTGAGTTCAACTTTATAGTGCATCTAGCTCTTACATAAGACACAGGAGTCTCCTAAACTACCATACGTAATCCCAATCTGCCAAGGTATACAGTTGAGTTCAAATAAATAGTGAATTCTAGCTTTTACATAGGACACAGGAGTCGCCTAACCTACAATATGTAATCCCCATCTGCCCAGAGAGGCCTTTATTCGTGGTCCCAGGCCAGGGTCACCAAATCTACAAATAAGAATCCCTATTGACAAAGGAGTCTGCACACAACTATATACCTTGGAACGTGAGAGGAAGATGAAAATAGGTGTTTGGGGGTTGTGACCAATGTGACCCCATTTGGGGTCACAGGGTCACGAAATCTGCAATTTAGAGTCCCCATTGGCAAAGGAGTCTGCACACAATTTTTTTAGCTCTCTTGACTTTTGGAACTGGAGAAGAAGATGAAAATAGTTTTTTAAGGTGTGACCCCTGTGACCTCATTTGGGGTCATGGGGTCATGGGGTCACTAAATCTACGATTTACAATCCCCATTGACTAATTTTCAACTCTCGAGACTTTTTGGAATTGGACAAGATGAAAAGAGCTTTTTAAGGATGTGACCCCTGTGACCCCATTTGTGGTAGCGGGGTCACGAAATCTACAATTTAGTATCCCCATTGACCAAGGAGTCTGCACACAACTTTTCAGCTCTCGAGACCTTTTGGAACTGGAGAAGAAGATGAAAATAGGTTTTTAAAGATGTGACCCCATTGGGTCACACAATCGATAATTTAGAATCACCATTGGCCAAAGAGTCTGCACATAAAATTTCAGTTCTGTTGATTCATTTGTTCTTGAGAAGAAGTCGAAGAAGCGAAAGGTAGACGGACGGATGCCGTACATCATGCCATGGCATAAGCCCATAAGGCCTTTCAGGCCTCATGTGCTAAAAACCCATCTTTAACAACAACAGATTCAGAACACCTTATTTCCTCAATTACAACCCGGGGGGTAAGGGGTGCCGAGGTAAATACAACCCGGGTCTCTATTAGAACCCGGGCTTTACGTAACAATTGAATATTCTGTGTTGCAATATAAAATAGTTATGCACTCGTTTTGAGGGGAAATATTGGTATGACCGTGTGAGATTCAGCATAACAGGTCCATGATAACAAACGGCCATCCTGTTCAGTTTATTCTCCGTTTACAATGCAAGTTGATAGAAAACATTCACATCAACTATGTAATGTTGGGATAAGGGGAGTGTGGGTAATCTCCGTCCATCTATAACACTATGTTTTTTCAAATGAATTTCAGTAGAAATGCCAGGAGATATGTAGTACTACATCACTAATTTTACCTTTCCAATAAATCTCGACAAGAAGATTATAAATGTCAATTCATGTCTGAAAAAGTATAACCCAGCCTCCAAATACAGCCCGGGTCTCTAATAGAACAGGGGGGTGAGGGTTGCTGGATGAAATAGAATCCCGGGGTTGTATTAGAGGAAATACGGTAATACACGTACAGCATCTGAAATAAAAGTATCAATGTGAAAAAACAACAGCTGCACTATCGGCAACAACAGCAAAACAAACACATTTAACAACAGCAACACCTCCAACAGAATCTGCAAAATAATCATCAATGTCAAACAAGAAAACAGCTGCACATTTGGCATAACAACAAAACCAGTATCTTTAACAACAACAGCTGTAGAATTAAACACCTCCAACATAGACAGCACCTGCAATGTAATCACCAATGTAAAAACAACAAGTTCAGCTTCGTTATTGGCACTTACCAAAAAAACAGCAACACAAACATCTTTAATGAATAACAACAGCTGTAGAATTAAATACCTGAAACATAATCATCACAGTAAAACAACAACAGCTGTAGAATTAAAAACCTGCAACATAGACAGCACCTGCAATATAAGTATCAATGTAAAAAAAAATCCTGCACAATAAAACAATTTCAACATGTGTATATACAATATGTAAGCAGCAAAGCTTATGTGACTTGTGAAGATTAAAGACTATTGTGTGTTGGTCATCTTACAATTGGTGCTTATTTATAAGACAATTACACGCCAAATGCGATTTTATCAAGATTTCACTAAAGCCTCCAATACCTAAAAAGAAATTGAGGATTTCTCCCTCCAATGCCTATTATTTAGCCATGTATATGCCCAAGACGTTAAGATACTGTATATAGATATGTCTGTCAGACACATATTGACTTTGATGCATTAGATCTTACTATCACATTGTATCTAAGAACATTGACAAAGTTCAATAAATGCACCAGTCCTTGGATCTCTTCATGTGTAGGAAAGCTTCGTCCAGCTGTGTTGCTGTCTAGTTTGATTGTATCCGGGTGGCTCATACAAGCATACAAAGTCAAACCATACGAGTGTAAAACTGACATCCCCTTTGATCTTGATCCTACTTCCAAGCTTTGGTAAACCACTTCCTCTTATTCAGTCCTGAGAGATAAGTTGCCCGGGTAACCAGCTCTGGTATCCTCACTTGAATGATTCAACCTGAAACAAACACCACGAAATGTTAGATATTTATCATTAAATTGAATATCACAAATGATTTGATACATTAACAACCAACTTCCCAATGCAAGCATAACTCTTGCCAGTATCCATTACTGGCTGATTTAGGCCTTGCAGTATTTCCTTAAGAAATCTGTGTTTAGAAATCCAGGCCCGCTATGCATTTCTTATGCAGCGATTCACTATTTTGACACAAGAAAGCCAGGGAAATACTGCAAGTGATAAATCAGCAAATAATGCAGACTGGCAAGAGTTATTCCTTGCGTTTGGAAGTTGATAAACAACTAGAAATATGTGCATGTGATGCACTGTGATGTCCCCTACTCCAACTTTCAATCCAACCCAGTCATATTACCCTTATTTTTCACTTATGATAAGCACTAAGCTCAATACTGCATTAAAAACGAGAAATAAAAAATTCAGAATGGCCAAGGTAGCAAAAGGCACCACTCTATCACTAGGTCTAAGCAAATACAAAGTTTGGTAAACAAACATTCAACGGTTTTGGAGATAGAGGCCGGAAAAAGTCCCTACCCTCAATATGCACTAAGTTCAATTTCTATCCATGGAAACCAGAAAAGAAATAGCAAAAGACACCACTCCACCAATATGTCTAACCACATACCAAGTTTTGTGAAAAAATATTGAAAGTTTTTTGAGATATGGCCCGAAAAAGATAGCATTTCTGAATGATGGAATGACGGACAGAGGCAAAAACATTAAGTCTCCCGAAAACACAAACTCGGGGGACAAAACAATACATTAACATCATCAGGCAGATAATTAGTTAATGATATATAAGTTGGACGCAAAAATGACTATCTTTGTGTTAATGTGTTTTAAGAACATTATTCATTATTGAGTTGCTTGGTGAAAGTGATGCCCGCAAAGGCAGGCAGGGTTATCATGGTGCAATAATATCTCTAAAATATTTCTCAAACCGTTACAGGGATAATTTGTTGTCAATACAAGAGGTGCAAGTATCTTTAGGATAGTTCACAACCAGGAAAATGTAAGTTTAATGACAATTCTAAAAATATGACTTTATAGAGGAAGGGAGAAAAGGGTTAAAGAGGTAATTTGTTGTATTCAGTAAATGTATTCAGAATATTTCTCAAGAAGGAAAAGGGTAAATGTGATGTTCATTTAGGTCGGTTGCAAGATTCTTTAGTATATTCCTCAAGCAGATAAAATGTTAATTTCATTTTCATTCAGGACACTTGGGAGTTCCTTTCAAATAATTTCTCAAGCAGGAAAAGGTTTAATTTGATGTTCATTTAAGATAGATGAGAATGCAGGAACAGGAAAACATGAAAATGATTAAATTGATATCAGTTGAAAACAAGAAATGAGTGCCCTCAGGATATTTAATTGGCAGTAAAAGGGCTAATCGAAGATAGATGTGGGTGTCCCAAGTCGGAAAAGGGTTAATATAGTGTCAATTATAGACAGTTACAAGTGGTAATTTAACGTCCATGAAGACAAATGTGATTATCTTTAGAATATTATTCAAGCAGGAAAAGGTACAATTCAATAAGTAATGTTTTTTTTTAGAGTATTGCTCAAGCAGGAAAAGGGTAAATTTGATGTTCATTCAAGACAGATTCAAGTGTCTTTAAAATATTTCTCAAGCAGGTAAAACCTTAATTTGAAATTAATTCAATACAGGTGCATGTGTATTCAGATTATTGCAAAAGAAGGAAAGGGTTAAAGTAATGTTAAGAAAATATGGGATCAAGTGCTTTTCAAAATATCTCTCAAGCAGGAAAAGGGTAAATTTTATGTTCATTCAAGTCGGTTAAGAATGTCTTCAGAATTTGACAAGAGGAGGAAAATGGTTAATTTGATATTAACTAGAAAGTGTTTTTACCCGTAAAAACAGATGTCTTCCCCTTCCTCAAATGCTCCAAACCTCACAAGAATACTATCATAAAGCACCATTAATGTTCTCTGTATAATTCAACTTGAATACATAATCTATCAACTCCACAATTGTAGCAAACAAAATATAAGTTCAAATTGTTGCATGGAAATAAAAAAAAAGTTTTTTAAAAATTATTTCTAACCCCCAAAAGGCACATCTGCATGGTATGGAGAGGCAGCATACCAAGTTTAGTGAATATTGGTCACATAGTTTTAGAGATCTTCTCCGGAAACGAATACACCCTTGAAAAAGGCTAAGTCCAAATCGATGAGGTGGAAATACAAAATAATAGTATTTTTTAAAAATAGAGCCACTGGCTCTGAAGCTCATCAGGAATCATGTTATTAATTATCCCAAAGGAAAAGGTTAAGATATCACATAATAAGTCATTGCTCAGTCATCAAATTTATTATCAAAATTGGATACACATTAATCCATATTCATTATAAATAATGTAAACCTTTGCAGTTTATTGTTTACTTCCTATTTTTATCCTGGAATTATCAACAAATGATTACATAGTGAGAAATTATTTGTTTCTAAAAATCCTGTTTCTCATAGGCTCATAGTTTCATAGGCTCCTTTTCAATATTTAATTAATAAATTCTATTGAGCATCTGAGTGTAAGGCTAAATCAGTAACACAGCAGAGAAGTAACCTGAAACCTCTGTGTATTAGATGCTGTTGGCATCATGGTCACTCCCCAGGTCAACACCTGCAGTTACACAACATGCAGACCCTGGACTCACAGCCAGTAAATTATATATTTTAAATTTTGTTTTCCCCATCTTTATTTATTTTTCTTTATTGGAAAAGAAGATGTGGTATCACAAACTCATGTAGCTAGTTTTAATAGTCTTATCTTACTTCATCACCAGTCATATATTTAGTTCACATATCTATTATCTAATGTAAAATAAAACATTTGTTAACACTTATTATTTCCAATGCATCCTGTCACAATATTCAGTTTACAGGCTATTCAATAGTACTTATTTCACATTGATTACATCAAACATGTCCATAATTGAGTATTACTCTTAAGCTGACATATGAAGTGCACATAAAATCTCATTATTTTGACAGCTCATTAAAACAGCTGTTTTAAGTGGTTACACCTGTGATCCGTATTTGGGGTCACACGATCACCAAATCTACAATTTAGAATCCCCATTGGCCAGAGAGTCTGTACATAACATTTCAGCTTTCTAGAGCTTTTGGGACTGGAGAAAAAGATGAAAAATGCTTTTTAGGTTGTGACCCCTGTGGCCCTTATTTGGGGTCACAGGGTTACTAAATCTACAATTTAGAATTCCCATCAGTCAATGAGTCTGTACATAAAACTGCAGCTCTCTGGAGTTATTGGTTATAGAGAAGAAGATGAACATAGCTTTTAAGGTTATGACCCCTCGGGCCCTTATTTGGGGTCACAGGGTCACCAAATCTACAATTTAGAATCCCAATTGGCCAAGGAGTCTGTACATAAAATTTCAGATCTCTGGAGTCATTGGTTCTGGAGAAGAAGATGAAAATAGCTTTTAAGGTTATGACCCCTGGGGCCCTTATTTGGGGTCACAGGGTCACCAAATCTACAATTTAGAATCCCCATTGGCCAAGGAGTCTGTACATAAAATTTCAACTCTCTAGAGTCATTGGTTCTGGAGAAGAAGTCGAAAACGTGGAAAGTTTACGGACGGACGGACGACATCCCATGCCATAAGCCCATCGGGCCTTTCAGGCCTGATGAGCTAAAAATCTATAACCCCCAAAAGGCACACCTACATGATGTGGAGAGACAGAATACCAAGTATGGTGATGATTGGTCACATAGTTATAGAGATCTGCTCCGGAAACGAAATGGGAACGCCGACGCCGACGCCGACGCCGACGCCGACGGGAACTCAGCTAAAACCAATATGTCTCCCGACCCTTCGGGGGGAGACATAATTCAAGAAAGGCCCGAGTGTCTTTAGAATAATTCTCAAGCAGGAACATGGTGAAGTTGATGTTCATTCAAGACAGGTTCAGGTGTCAACAATTTCTTTTTCAAGTAGGAAAAGAGTTAATTTAAAATTAGTTCAAGACAGAAGTGTATGTATTTAAAATATTGCTTAAGCAGGAAAGAGTTAATTTGATGTTTAATAAGGCAGGCACGAGTGTCTTTAGAATATTTCAAGCAGGTACAGAGTTAATTCAATATCATGACAGAAGCCTGCATCTTTGGAGTATTTCTCAAGTGGGAAAAGGGTTAATTTGATGTTCATTCCAAACGGGTGAGAGTGTCTTCAGAATATTTCAAAAGAAGAATAAGGCAAATTTGATATTATTTCAACACAGGTGAGAGTGTAATCAGAATATTTCTCCAGATGGGAACGGGTTAATTTGATGTTCATTCCATACATGTGTATTCAGATATTTTAAAAATAGAGCCATGGGCTCTGTAGCTCATCAGGGTTTATATTTTTTAATGATGATGACTGAAATAGATTTTTAGGTCATGGCTTGAGGCCCTTATTTGGGGCACCACAGGGTCACCATTTTAAATCCCCATTGGTCAGGGAGTCTGCACACAACTTTTCAGCTCTCTAGACCTTTTGGAACTGGAGAAGAAGATGAAAATAGGTTTTTAAGGATGTGACCCCGGTGACCCCATTTGGGGTCATGGGGTCACGAAATCTACAATTGAGAATCCCCATTGGCCAAGGAGTCTGCACACAACTTTTCAGCTCTCTAGACCTATTGGAACTGAAGAAGAAGATAAAAATAGGTTTTTAAGGATGTGACCCCTGTGACCCCATTTGGGGTCATGGGGTCACAAAATCTACAATTTAGAATCCCCATTGGCCAAGGAGTCTGCACATAAAATTTCAGCTCTGTGGAGTCATTGGTTTTGGAGAAGAAGTCGAAAAAGCGAAAAGTTTACGGATGGACGGATGGACGGATTGACGGATGGACGGATGGACGGACGCCGGACACCATGCCATGACATAAGCCCATCGGGCCTTTCAGGCCTGATGAGCTAAAAATGTGTTAGAGCCATTGGCTATGTAGCTGTTCAGGTTTAAAATAATGTTCTAAATAAAATTCTAAATTTGATTGAAATTGATCTCAGGCATACCAAATTAGAGTAATTGAGACAAAGATGAAAACGGTATGTATTGAAATGACGTGAGTGACATCTTCTTGCAGCGAAGAAGGGGAGGGGGAGTAGGTGGGAGAGAGGGTAACTCTCTGTACATACGTAGAATCCAGGGGAAGGGGAGAGGGCGAGGCAACAAGAAGGGGAGGGGGAGTAGGTGGGAGAGAGGGTAACTCTCTGTACAGACATAGAATCCAGGGGAAGGGGAGAGGGGGAGGCAACAAGAAGGGGAGGGGGAGTAGGTGGGAGAGAGGGTAACTCTCTGTACAGACATAGAATCCAGGGGAAGGGGAGAGGGGGAGGCAATAAGAAGGGGAGGGGGAGTAGGTGGGAGAGAGGGTAACTCTCTGTACAGACATAGAATCCGGGGGAAGGGGAGAGGGGGAGGCAATAAGAAGGGGAGGGGGAGTAGGTGGGAGAGAGGGTAACTCTCTGTACAGACATAGAATCCAGGGGAAGGGGAGAGGGGGAGGCAACAAGAAGGGGAGGGGGAGTAGGTGGGAGAGAGGGTAACTCTCTATACAGACATAGAATCCAGGGGGAGGGGAGAGGGGGAGGCAACAGGAAGGGGAGGGGGAGTAGGTGGGAGAGAGGGTAACTCTCTGTACAGACATAGAATCCAGGGGGAGGCAACAAGAATGGGAAAGAGGGGGAGGGGGTTTAAGTGGGAGAGTGAGGGAGGAAAAGGGGGAGATTGCTGCAACTATTTGAGTGAGATATGGTTGGAGAGAGCAACTCTCTATACAGACATCGAATCCAGGGGGAGGGGAGATCGGGAGGCAACACCTTGTACAAACAGGGAGGGGGAGGGGTGGGGTAGGGGGTAGGTGGGAGAAAGAGATGGGGGGGGGGGGGGGGGGGGGGGGGGGGGGGGGGGGGTGGGAAAATGGGAGATGGCTGCAACTGTTTGTGTGGGGGATATCATGGTGGGAGAGAGGGGGAGAGGGCAACTCTCTAATAGGGGGGGGGGGGGGGGGGGGGGGCAACTCTCTATACAGACATGGAATCAGGGGAGAGAGGAAGGGAAAGGGGGATAAGATACTACTGTTGGAGTGGGATATGGTGGGAGAGATGTGGAGGGCAAATCTATATAGACATAGAATCCAGGGGGGGGGGGGGGGGGGGGGAGAGGGAGGGGGAGGCAAAAAGAAGGGGGGCGAGTAGGTGGGAGAGGGCAAATCACTATACAGACATATAAACCAAGGGGAGGGGGGTGGGGAGTAGGTGGGAGAGAGGGGGAGAGGGCAACTCTCTATACAGACATAGAATCAAGGGGGAGGAAGGAGGGGGAGTAGGAGGGAGAGAGGGGGAGAGGGCAACACTCTGTACAGACATAGAATCCACGGTAAGGGGAGTGGGGGAGGCAACAAGAAGGGGGGGGGGGGGGGGGGGTTTGAATGGGTGAGTGAGGGAGGAAAAGGGGGAGATGGCTGCAACTATTTGAGTGAGAGGTGGTGGGAGAGAGGGGGGGGGAGAGAGCAACTCTCTACACAGACATAGAATCCAGGGGGAGGGGAGATTGGGAGGCAACACCTTGTACTCTCTAACAGGGGGGGGGGGGGGGGGGGGGGGGGGGGGGCAACTCTCTATACAGACATGGAATCGGGGGGGGGGGGGGGGGGGGGCAAAAAGAAGGGGGGAGGGGGAGTAGGTGGGAGTGAGGGGGGGGGGGGTTGGGAGAAAGAGGGGAGGGGGAAGGGGGGGCAGGAGGGGAGAGAGGAAGGGTAAGAGGGAGATGGCTACTACTGTTCGAGAGGGATATGGTGGGAGAGATGTGGAGGGCAAATCTACAGGGGGAGGGGGGAGGTGGAGGCAACAAAGGGGGAGGGGGAGGGGGAGTAGATGGGAGAGAGGGTGAGAGGGCAACTCTTTGGAAAAGACATAGAATCCAGGGGGCGGCAACAAGAAGGGGAGGGGGAGTAGATGGGAGAGAGGGGGAGAGGGCAACTCTCTATACAGACATAGAATCCAGGGGGAGGGGAGAGGGGGAGGCAACAAGGGGGGGAAAGAAGGGGGGGGGGGGGGGGTTGTATAGGGGTGACAGGAGTTGCATTGTTCAAATAGAATAGAGAACAATAACAATAATATGGGAGTTGTTCTTTCCTTGCTTGCCTCTCAGCATTGTAGTGATAAAACAACTGTTAAAATGGCTTTGCACAATTTTACATAATAACATTGAAATGAGAACAATATAATGTTATTGTTATTAGTAAGGTTACGAACTTCATAATGTTCTTGTTGTTCCTTCACTTTGGGATCTTCGGGATCGGAACTCCAGACAAATCGAACACTCTGTGAGGATTCAGCCCCAGTATTGTTTACATCAGGACCTCCTGCATTCTGTAACATAACGATCCAAGTAAACAAAATATATCTAACATAAATAAATAAATACCATAACGTAGAAGTTGTTTGACCATTCATAGAATCAAATTAATATGAATCAAATTGAATAATCACATCCGTCACCCAGCTGGCAATATTTGGTCATCATGACATCTTGATATTTAACAATCTTGCTATGTTTATATACATGAACATCAGACATGTGAGAGAGCCGCACAATATGTCATCATTGTTTATAAACCATAGATATTCATGTTAATCTGTATTCAAGTGTATAATGTACTAACAGGCTTGTGGCCATTGAGTATGAAATAAGAATTGATTGACATCTTGATATGTATAAAGGAAAACCAAAGAGGATAAATTAGCCAACAATCTAAGACTCCGTGCAGTTATGACATGTGGAGCTCAAAAAACACTTTTATGAAGAAAGTGTTTCCTTCCGATTCTTGATATTTATAGTCAATGTCTCTTGACTTCACAGCAAGAATGTAATAACTGCTTCATGTATTTACTTACCTATCCTGGTTACAGCACAGATAATAACTTTGAGCTTTATAGAGATCTCTTGTCAATATGAAACAATCTTGAGTTCATGTATCAATTTCAACCGTAAGATATTGCAGGATATTTAAGTGAGTGAGTGAGTTATTGTTTAACGCCGCTTCGGCAGTATTGCAGCCAAAAGCGGCGATGCAGGATATTTAAGCATTGAATCACATTCCTAAAATTCATTACAAAAGGCATAGCTGGGATGAATTACACACATAGAAAACATACACATAGAAATGATATATAGAAGACAAGAGATCTAATAGAAAAGAATACAAATGATAGAGAACATCATTAGAACTTCATGCTAAAAGTGCGTTTCAGATTATTGGAGGAATATAATCTGGAGCTCAATATCTCTATGATTGTAGGGGAATCATTTTAACTTAATTGTTGCCTTGCAGTTCAGTGATACCGCACACATTGCCTTGAAATGCTAAAGAGCATGTAATACTGCACTAGATTAACAGAACTTTGCATATATATATATATATATATATATCCATATCTTACTGCAGGTAGAACAGCTCTCAAAATAGAAATTGTGGCAATTGGTTTTCTAGATACGGAACCTACTCATCTGTATTCGAACATGCTAACAACTAAACTATCCTGATAGTTAAATATTATAAGAATCGGGAGTTAATAATGACCTTCAAACCAGGAACCTTATTTTCATAGATCTGTTAGCGCTTAGACTGTCGTAAGTGTCATACATGATATTGACTTACGACTATCTTAACACTAAGACAGCTTCAACAATATCGGCCCACGATTCATTGTGACTGGTGACTGACTCAACTTACTTGGCTGGACAGGTATGTAATAAAATGCCTATGGTAGTAACTAACTGGACCCAAGTAATCTAGTGTCCCACAGCCATCCCCTCTCCCAGTGTTTGACTTAGTTTGAGACACATTTGTATCTTACATTTTCCGTAATTGAATGTAATTGACAGTTATGTATTAAAATGCCCTGGGTTATAAATAACTGGACCATGTCACCTTGGGCCCCTTCTCCCAATACACTATCACTACAATCAACAGTCAATCTTGAGTAAATTATCTTGGTATTGATGATGAGTTTCTACATGTACCGACCTAGTGATATTTTGACCATGAAGTCACAGCTAACGCACGCTTTCAATTTATCTCTCAGAACTTGTCAATGATGCCTAGAGTGATCCAACTGGTCGTCTTTCTGTATTTTCTCCGCAGCTCTGAAATAGTCTGTTATTAGCTATCTTGCTACAGAAAATCAGCAATGTACATAGATATCAAACATACTCATCATTATAATTCATCATATTTAATTGATAAGTCTGATGTTACATTGCCATTGAATAGCTAGTGGTTTAAGCATTTGCTAACTTTTACTTCTGGTCTTGACAAGGATAACAAACAAAGTAAGGACATTGTTCAATTAACACTTTCTCCACTCCAGGTTCACCTGAATGTATCCAAGTTATACAGTAGCACTTCAAATCAACTTATATCCTAGTGTAATATCACTGATGGTCAAAAGTCTTCATCTTTATGTATATACCATACACTTGTTTCTTCTTTATGATCACATCAGTATCAAGTTGATATTACGACATGTTATGTACACAGTTATCTTAGTAATGTAGATAGTTACATGTTATCACATGTGTTACAGTTATCCGAACAAATTCTATGTCCTTCTGTTATCAAACCAGTTCCTGGCAATGTTCGTCCCTTTTTCTCTCCCAGCAGATATTCAGACGGCCCTCAACTAATGTTGCTGTGTAGACTCCACAATGACATCTTCATGGAATTCTCCCAAGGTCTTGAGACCTGCAACAGAAGTGAACAAACTATCCATGACATAACCGGTATGGTTGTAAACATTTTTTAAAAATAGAGCCACTGGCTCTGTAGCTAATCAGGCTTTATATAGGCTACATTAACGAATTCAAAATGTCAATTTCAAGGTGAGAGGAAGGACTTTAAATGGAGAAGATGAAGTATGTCTGAAGGTCCTGTCCCCTCTGACCTATCTTTTAGGCCAGAGATAAAATCCCCTCCAAATAAACGCAATTTGCAAATTTAATTAATCACTGATGTTTATTAGCCATAAAATCTCAAGATGGAAATAGCTTTTCAGGTCATCATTTCTGTGAACTATATTTGGGGTCACAGGAGCACGAAATCTACAATTTAGAATCTATTGGCCGAAGGAGTATGTACATGAAATTTTAAGTCTCTAGGGTCAGTGGTTCTTGTGAAGATGACAATAGGTCTTAAAGTCATGACCTCTGTGACCTTTATTTGGGGTCACAGGGTTACGAAATCTACAATTTAGAATCCCCATTGGCCAAGGAGTCTTTACATAAGTTTTCAGCTCTCTAGGCCTCATGGAACTGGAGAAGATGCAAATGGGTTTTTAAGGATGTGACCCCTGTGACCCTATTTACATTTAGAATCCCCATTGGCAAAGGAGTCTGTACACAAAAGTTCAGCTCCTTAAATCAAGTAGTTCTGGAGAAGACGAAAATGCGAAAAAATTACAGATGAATGGATATACTCATTGGGCCTTTCAGGCCAGATGAGCTAAAAATTAGTTCATGTGGGATGAACTTATGGAACTTTAAACATTGTTTTTCCTGTTAATGTTCATCTCTAAAGGTATTTGTAGAGAGAAGGGTAGTCCAACTTGGGAAGAGGGGTAGGCTTTCCTCCTTCCCAAAATTACATTTTACCTTTCTAAAAGATAAAGTCCGAATTATTGCCTTGGAGACAGAATACACGAGAATACAGAGATCTGCTCTGCAAACATACCCTACCCGTCAGTCGGAGAAAGTCCAAAATCTTATGTTCTGTTCTGCCCCGGAAACAATACGACTTTTGAACAGATGAACAGACGGATAGACGGAGAGAAGGAGCGAACAACTATTTATATGTATACATATGTATATGCCGGGCTGATACAAATGAGCAATGTTTATAGTCTGACATCGGCCAATGCCATAAACCCACCTGGTCGTTAAGCCTTGATAACATTGAAATGCCAGACAGTTGTTCATTATGTAAGGATATTTTTCAAGCAATCTGGTTGGTCGAGAGGCGATCACGTGACAATCGACAGAGAAGCATATTCAGCCAGAGTCCAACGAAAGACGTAGTGATGTCAAACAATTGTTGCATGATGTCAATCGATAGTATCATGACGTCATGCTATTGTTATCATCACGCCATTTGACGTTTTTTTACTGTATTTCATTGTTTTCCTATAGTTTATGTTTTAAATACAGATTTCACCAAATTTAAAGATAATGGATGCCAAGTGTTAATAACAAGGGGTTGAAAGCTGGTCAAAGTGCCGTAAACAAGGTCAGGTCATGCACTTTCAGTGGTGTCTGTATTACAACCTGGCAACAAATTTGAAGACTTTAAATCCATCAGGGGATGAGAAATCATGTTAACAAGAGTTCGAAAAGTGGCCAAAGTGTCGCGCTGACCTTGAAAATAAGGTCAAGGTCACCGAAATCAACTGGTGTCTGCGTCTTCCCCCTATATAGGCAAGAGGTATTCACTTCAGACTATAATTGTATATTAGTTTCACGTAGAGTCTATACTGTATTATCAGAACTGAACTTAATTATTACCTATCGTTCCTGAGTTGAGTTTCCTGTCTGTCAGATCGCTATCCATCAACATCTTCCTTTAGGATCACTACATCTGCAACAAATTGGATCATTTGACTACAAATTATGTTCATAATGGTAACATTTCATACCGGTACAATTTAATCTGTCCCAAAGCAAGTCCAAGTGTATTTGTTTCAAACAGGAAGTGTACACCATTCAAATTAACATCAGTTACTATACAAAATTACTGCAGTTAACATCAACTGGTTTTGGACTGGATAACAAGGTACCAATGTGTTTAGATAGAACAGTTCTCTACTGCATTTATCATGGGATGAATCAAGAGACATTTGCTAACTGTGCTGTAATGTTCTTGTTAGACCAGGTCCCTGTTATGTGTGCATATGAATCACTTCAAAGTCTAAAAGTCATGCTTGGCAATACTATCCCTATAAACTCAAAATCATCATTATGAATGGCAAATGTATTTAATTTGTAAATGAAATAAAGGCAGTAACTGATTGGTTTAGAATTAAGGGAGTGCTTATCCAAAAGCATTCATCATAGACGAGATAACCAGAATTATTGAAATGAATTGAATACTACACAAGTGAAAGTCAAAATGTACGATTCACAATATCTACCTTGTTCCCATCTACAAGTTCCCTTAGTGCAATGTTAAAGAATGTGAATAAAGGTTAACCTTATTAAAAGAGGGCCTGTACTGGTAAGAGGCATTTAAATGCCATGGAAACCTATGAAAGCTTATATCTAAACTAGTTCAAAATCCTGAAAGGGACATATATTAAAAAACAGGAAACCTACAAAAGATTATTCTTCCACAAACCAAGTTTCAAAGACCAGTTCCTCATGTTTGTAGGTTTTGTTCCAGGAACAAATGTCTCATTTGTTCTAAAATTATAATTTCAAAGAATGTGAAAACCCATTAGGATACACATACAAATGATGACGTTTCATTATAACAAGTTTTTTTTTTAGCTAGGCTTGTAATTTAAAGATTATAAATGTGTCAAAGTCAAAGGCTAAACATAACATGTCAAAGAAGTTGAAAACAAAACACAATTCACATGGTAATTGTTTCCATGCTAAGTTTCATTGAGCAGGCCTAACATTTCATTAGTTTTGGTCGGGAAAAGAAAGTTGGATGCACGGGGATAATAGAAACAATATTCCATTTGTAAACTACTATTCCCAAACAAAAGCATTGAGACATCACATTATTATATTTTTTTTAGCAATAGTATTACCCTGAAGGAATTGTAGTTTCGGTGCAGGCACTATGCGCTCTGTGTTATCATAAAGGTCATTGTCCTGGTTCAGAAAGCCATTAAAACAGCTGGGTGAGTGCTGTGAGGTGGGATACAACCATCCAGGGATACAACACAGTGTCCGCTAACAACGAGAATCGAACACGAGCGGTTGGTTGGTGCTAGATGCTGGGGCTTAGGTAACTCAACTCATTTCTTACTAAGTAAACTCTGTCACACTCCCAGAAGTAACCTCTCCAACACAACCAAAGTAACATCTCTTACATTTACTCCCCACTTAAGTAACTTGAGTCATTCCTTCCCACTACCTGTGTTACACTCGCTCCCAGAAGATGCCACTCAAGTCATTTCTTCCAAAGCAACCTGTGTTCTGCCCGGAAACGAAAGCGAATGTTGCGTTTCCATGGAGATGGTTGAAAGTCTAAAAAAAAAATTCAAATACTAAATATTAAAAGGCACATGTACACACGAGGTTTCGTTGAGTTATGCCTTACATTTTTTTAGATCTGTTCCGGAAACAATTTCGGGATGGACAGACAAAGTTGGCGGGGGAAAATTACAGGCAGAAAACCTGCAACATCATTCTTGCTATGCATTGCAGTGAAACCTGAAGGGGCTGAAGTAACTAGCAAACCACGGGTGTTAGTGCGCTGAAATTCAGGGAAGCATTGCAACAAAATCTCACTGCATGTAGACAATGTTTCAGTGCCCCTGGGAGGAATCTTACACCCGTACCTCTTGATTTGACATTTAATCCTGAGGAAATCTAAATGGCTAGAAATAAAATTCTGAAAAAGTGGAACACACTCAAAGGCAAACCTACACTTGATGATTGTTACACGCACCAAGATGTGTTGTGATGTGTATTACGTTTTTTTAGATCTGCTCTGGAAACGAAATCCCATGTTGCATTTCCTTGGAAACAGCTAAACGGCTAAAATAAAATTCAGAAGAAGTTGGAAATACATAAAGGCACACCTACACATGGGATGATTCTTTCACAAATTGTCTTGTTATGCTATACCTTACAATTTTTTAAAAATGCTCCGGAAACAAAAGCCCATATTGTGTTTCCAAGGAAACGGATACAAATCTGATTTCAAAGAGGTTGAAAATACGCAAAAGCACATCTTCACTTGACGATTGTGCAACACACCAAGTTTCATTGAGCTATGTCTGACGTTTTTTGAGTTTCCATTGAAATGGCTAAAACTCAAATTCTGATGAAATTGAAAATACTTGAAGCCACATCTACACTTGACAACAGTCACAAAGACCAAGTTTCATTGAGTTATGCCTTGAGGGTTTGGAGATCTGCTCAGGAAATGATTTATAGTTGGACGGATGAAGGAATGAACAAATGAACCAACGGACAGACGGACAGATCCCATTTCAAAATCACAATTTGAAGTCCAATATCTATAGTATATAGAGATTACAATCCAACATTTAAGCATCCTAATATTACTTGTTGCAAGAGATGCCACAGCAATGACCAATGAACAAATTTTAATATCAAGGCAAAATAGTCATTTTAAAAATAAACTGTATTATGTTAGTGTTATATGTCAGTGTTTGTAAACAAGCCATGTCACATGTGAACACACCCCTGATTTGTAATGTAGTTAGATGAATTAAATAGACATATGATTTCTCGTCCCCCAAGGAGATGACACTCAAGTCATTCCTTCCAACGTAACCTCTCTAACATTACTCCCCAAAGATGAAACTCAATCGTTTCTCATCAAGTAACCTCTTTTACACTCGTTCCCAGAACATATCACTGATTCTTTACCACGTAACCCCAGTTACACTCGCTCCCACAAGATGTAACTGAAGTTATTTTTTCCCACGTAACCTCTCTAACATTTTTTCTCCACATAGGTAACTAAAGTCATTCCTTCCCAAGTAACCTATGTTACACTCGCTCCCAGAAGATGTAACTGATGTCATTCCTTCCCATGTAACATTTACTTCCCACAGAGGTAACTCAAATCTTTTCTTAACAAGTATTTTCAGTAACACTCGCTCAAAGACGATGTTATTGGATACATTTCTTCCCCAGCAATCTATCTAATTACTCTCACTAGAAGTATTTCAACACATTTCTTCCCAAGCATTCTATCTAATTACTCTCACTAGAAGTATTTCAACACATTTCTTCCCAAGCAACCTCTGTTTACACTGGCTGCATGAAGATGCCACTCAAGTCATTCCTTCCAACGTAACCTCTTTACCATGAACTCCTCACATAGTTAACTCAAGTCATTTCTTCCCAAGCAACCTCTGTTTACACTGGCTGCATGAAGATGCCACTCAAGTCATTCCTTCCAACGTAACCTCTTTACCATGAACTCCCCATATAGTTAACTCAAGTCATTTCTTCCAACGTAACCTCTGTTTACACTGGCTGCATGAAGATGCCACTCAAGTCATTCCTTCCAACGTAAACTCTTTACCATGAACTCCCCACATAGTTAACTCAAGTCATTTCTTCCCAAGCAACCTCTGTTTACACTGGCTGCATGAAGATGCCACTCAAGTCATTCCTTCCAACGTAACCTCTTTACCATGAACTCCCCACATAGTTAACTCAAGTCATTTCTTCCCAAGCAACCTCTGTTTACACTGGCTGCATGAAGATGCCACTCAAGTCATTCCTTCCAACGTAACCTCTTTATCATGAACTCCCCACATAGTTAACTCAAGTCATTTCTTCCCAAGCAGCCTCTGTTTACAATGGCTGCTTGAAGATGCCACTAAAGTCATTTCTTCCAACGTAACCTCTTTACCATGAACTCCCCACATAGTTAACTCAAGTCATTTCTTCCCAAGCAACCTCTGTTTACACTGGCTGCATGAAGATGCCACTCAAGTCATTCCTTCCAACGTAACCTCTTTATCATGAACTCCCCACATAGTTAACTCAAGTCATTTCTTCCCAAGCAACCTCTGTTTACACTGGCTGCATGAAGATGCCACTCAAGTCATTCCTTCCAACGTAACCTCTTTATCATGAACTCCCCACATAGTTGACTATAGTCATTTCTTCCCAAGCAACCTCTGTTTACAATGGCTGCATGAAGATGCCACTCAAGTCATTCCTTCAAACGTAACCTCTTTACCATGAACTCCCCACATAGTTAACTCAAGTCATTTCTTCCCAAGCAACCTCTGTTTACACTGGCTGCATGAAGATGCCACTCAAGTCATTCCTTCCAACGTAACCTCTTTACCATGAACTCCTCACATAGTTAACTCAAGTCATTCCTTCCAACGTAACCTCTTTACCATGAACTCCCCACATAGTTAACTCAAGTCATTCCTTCCAACGTAACCTCTCTAACATCTACTCCTCAACAGACGTATTTCAACACATTTGTTCCCAATATAACCTCTGTGACACTTGCTCCCATAAAATGCCACTCAAGACATTCCTTCGAATGTAACCTCTTTTATTTTGACTAGCCAAACTAAAAGCGCATCAGCCCATAAATTCGACTCCATATTGACAAAATTGTTCTGTGTTCAAAGGACATAAGGCAAGGCATAACTCGTGCCAGTCTCCACAACTGGCTGATTTAAGTATTGCAGTATTTCCTTCACTTTACCATAGCAGAGTGCTGCACCTTAAATTAGAGATGACAGTGACGTCACGATCATCACAAAGCAGCGCCATTTTGAGCGGGCCCTACGAAATTGTAAACAAAACTCAGTCGCCCATTAAATCTAAATAAAACAATAACATGTGATACAGTTCCCACAGAGAGCACAATAAACATGTAAGAAACATGAACACGTATGAATATGCACTACCTCTTTATCATAAGCACCTAAAGTATCCACTGACCCTTGAGACGTCCATCACCTGTGGCTTCCGCTAAACGACTGAACAACAACTAACGGTACTTCCGGTTAAATTTCCGGAAAAGAAGGATTGAATACTACATATTCAATACAAAAGTATTCCTTTGCTATAAAAATCTGGAAAACATATCTACCGTTAGGAAATGTGTCCATGTTCGTTGGTTTGATGCACGATGACAATCAATAGTTTTTCCGCAAACAATTATTTTGTGTGTTGTTTGACAGGAGCTTCGGTTTTCGAGCAGGTGCGGGATTGACAATTTAATTCCTAACTTTAAAACAAAATCCTTTCTTGGACCTTCAGTACCAGATCCATGTAGGTCATAGCATTGTGTATTCGGAAATATTTTTGTTTTATTACCAGATATTATAAATACTTTTGCATACTCCTTTATTTTCAACAAATTGGCTTGGGCGCAAGTGAGTATGCGGTACTACTCGTTCGAGAGGTATAAATAGAAGACGATTCCCGCACGTGAAGAACGCAAATTTTCTATGTGACTAGAACGACAATGCCATACGACAGCACGTGCTTATTCACTGAGATCAATCTAACGGAACTGATTCGAACTGATACATCAGATACCATGTGAGTATTTTTACGTTCCATTTATCATTCAAATACGCTAATTAATTGCCATATTTTCATTGCCTAGTTACTACTGTTACGTTCTTATGCTGACAACAATAATAATCATTGTATATCGGACCAATATATTCGCTGACAAATGTCAACTTTCCATTGAGGTATGCTTTAGTTTTATTCCATGTCTTCCAAAAAGTATTGAACACATTTGCTACACCTTTCAAGTCTGCTCAATGCACGAAACTGTATAATAGAGGGTAAAATTTATTACCGACCATAACACACTCGTGCAAATATTCATAATATACCAAAGCAATTACTATTATTATTAGTTATTGGTTAAGGAATTGGTGAGAAAAAAAGGAATTGAATTTTCAATAATGATGAATGAACATGAATGTAACTGTTTAAAAGATAATTCAAATGACATGGTATCTAATGAAAAAGAATTCAATGACTGATATGTAAATATTTGATTGTAACATATGTAAATGTGTTTAATTCACTGTTTGTTTGGTACGCCCATTTATTGTCATGCAATTACTGCGAAAAATATTTTATAGAAAGACCCCCCAAAAACTAAAAATCCCCCCAAAATGTGTATGACGATGTAATTGTTATTGTATTAAGACACTATAGACTAACATGTTATGTAGATTTGCATTTGTAGGGGAGCATCTGGTCAATGAAACTGCAGCTATTTGAGAACTATGGTTGGCATAGTTTATGTGAAAAATATAGCATATTTATCTGAAACATATGCCTGGGGTTGCTTTGCATGTTGGTATTAAATTAACATCAAGTTTTGCTATAAGTTATTGTTACTCTTTTTAAGTTATTTAGTTATGTTTTGAAATAACCTTATGTGTAAAGAAGCATGCATAATATCTAACCTTTGTTCATGTTAGGTTCACTTACAAATAATGATAAGTTGAAAGGGATATGTATTTGGGAAGATAACTCTTAACTTTTAATTCTTCTGAGGGTTGTGTGTAATGTTGGACTATATTGTGAAATAGTTGTCAGCATGTAGTAGCTTAGCTGAAGCAGACGACACTGAACTCCTTACACAGTCATGACCATTGTCCTTAACTCCTAAAAACAGAGGGCATATTTACTGGCAAATTTAAAGCACAGTAAATCATCCTTTGGGTTTAAAACTTCACTGTAACATACATTGAATGTTCCTCCATTACACTATGTGTATTTATTTCAGATTTTTGAAAATGTTGAAAAATGAGGTATTTGCAGGAGTTGCCTCCCTTCCTACCTAGGCTCTTCCCAAAATGTTCAGCAAAAGTTGATTTTATTGTGATAATTCCTGTATTTTAGGTGGGTTTTTTTTATCAATAAAGGTTTTTAGTGACTCTCCATTCTATTTGTGTTATTTTTTCATATTTTTTTACTTTTGTTGAAATCTGGGTGTCATCCCTACTTAAATGTATAGTCGCCACTGATATTCTAGCATGGAACCTTTAAGGAAATGCAGCAAGGCTTAAATCAGCCAGCAATTTAGACTGACAAAATAGTGTCTTGGGTAGGGAAATCAGATGGACTGACAGACGCCTTTTCTAAAGGCCCGGCAACTTTGTTCAAAGTGCATAATTTGAAGATGCAAACACAGCTCACATACCCCAGCTTCCAAACATAGTTTAACTTAACTGAAAATAGGATAGGCACATCTATCTGAATCAATTACCTGTGTGAAAAGCTGAATGAATATTCAATGTATACCAGAGACAACTGTTAAGCATGTTTCAAAGGTAATCGCTAAAAATAAAATTCAGAAATAGGTCTAACCTAGGCACACATAGGCGGCACAACTTTTTCACCTCCCCCCTATCAACCAGCAACTCTATCTCCCCCCCCCCCCCCCTCCCCCCTCTCCAACCAACTCTCCCCACCTTCCACAACTACTTTATCTCCCCATCCCTATCTCCCTCAAACTCTATATGATCCCCTCCCGAACAACTCATTTCCTCCTCCCCTTCCCCGTCTCCCTCTCCCACCAACTCTAACTCCCTATCACCCTCCCCATCCACACACATATGTCTAACAAACATATTTCTAAGATAAAGACCTATAAGACCTACCTACACCCCAAAACTCAAGCAATAACCTCCGACCATGTAGCTACCCCCACCCCACATGCCACCACACAGGGTTGAGAGGCAATTATCCAAAACCCCAACCCTATACTATAGGGTTTAATTGTGACAGGCAGTTTGCTCTTTCCATGGCCACCCGAGGCCAACATTAGGCTTGTGTTGTCTAGGCAGTAAAGGTGCAATGTAAGTGGGGTTATGAAGACATGAACATATTAATAGGCACAAGGACAAATACAAATCTGAAGAAGTTTAAAATACCAAAAGGCACATCTAGACATGATGACTGCTCCATACACCAAGTTGTGTTGTGTTATGCCTAAAGGTATTTCTGCTCTGGGAACAAGAGAATTAGTGAGCACATTTTGTTTGCCTAGATCAAGGTTATTACAATCTTACTACTCTCAGCTAGCCAACAACTGTAAATACTATTTAGAAAAGTGGTGAATGCAATAATTTCATGAAGGAAGTGCTGTTATAACCCTTTAACACACCCCAAAACTAAAATTCAAACATTTGTTTTCAAGGCAAACGAGAGTATTTTTTTAAATAAATTGTAAAAGGTATTTCTGTCATCAATACAGTTTTCAGTGTTTGTAAACAAGCCATTTCACATGTGAACACAGCCCTGATTCTTGTAAATAAAGTTTTGTAATGTAGTTAAATGAATTCAACAGACAAAATATTTCTCGTCACACACAATTCTATCTAAATGATGTTGCAAATAACGGGGGGAATGAATTAAGACACACAATCAATATGGAACTTCCATTCATGTTACTAGTGCGGAATATTCATCAGATAGTTGCCACGTGACATTTCGCGCGAAAAGGAGCTACTGAATATTCATGAGCTGGCAGCCACATGCGATTTCAGGAAAAGAGGCATGGAGGACTTGACCTAATTATAGTGTAACAATTAAACTATTAAACTAAGCACAAAATCATTAGTTTAAACAAGTACAAGTATCTTATACACTCATCTGATCGTGAATATACATTGAATAAACGCTGTTAACCTGACTGGCACAGAAAACACGTACTTACCTAAGTTGGGCCTGTCTTGTGTGTTGAACTTGAAGACGACAATCGAAGGAGCATGCAGCTCTCTGCTGTTGGATCCTTCCTCGTCAACGTCTGAATATCACAATACTTGAGGCGTTCATAACTTCAATAAGTCCATCAATAAACACTAGAATCTCGGGAAATACTTGTAACTAGCTTTGAAAACTCATATTGAACAATCAAAACTTGAAGAACACCAACACAATCACAGCGACTGTCTCTCACCATTGCTGCTTTCGAGTTGAGGTGATCAGTGTTAATTTGTGACCATGAATGTTAGTTATGTTTAATTAGTCTGACTTGAGATGTATTTGATTTGATTAATGTCTACATGACACTGAAGGAAAGTTCTCATCTGTATTAATCTATTTTGACAGAATATGCAATACCTACTCTTAAGTCAGAAAATAAACTTTGATTTTCAATATGTTACTTTGATAAATTTCAACTGAATATAATATAAACAATCTCATGAAATTGATTTTTTTTAAAACTATTAAGAGTCATTATTTGGCTTGGGAAACCCCTCAGATGTCACCATTTCAGCTTAAGAATTCAAAATTTTCTAGGGGGGATCCCCAAAACCCCCACCTATGGGAGGGCACACCCTCCCATGCCTTCCCCCTGACAACTATACGTTGTCGGGCGGGTCTGCGCTGCCCGCAAACCCGGCCCTGGGACACAGTGCCCACTACAGTTGAACCCAGTGGGCCAATGGCCCACATGGTTAAATTTCCAGAGTAACCCCTGCACTTATATATACATTTAGTGTCTATAGTACTGACAATTTATTAACATCGTGTGAACTGATATGGAATGTCTGAAATAGCACTTCACATAAGTAAAACTTGTGTTGCCTCACAACATCGCATACAATAATTCCCCAACACTGTATGAGAATGACAGCTGTCTCCAAACTATCACCCTGAGATTCTCTAAGTTAACACCAACTGTGACTGGCAGCTTTACAGTGGATTCCCCCTCAGCCAGTGACCGTAACGACCCCCCCCCCCCCCCCCCCCCCCCCCCGGTTCAATACACACACCCTAATTCACACAAATATCCAGATAACAGGATCTAACTATCTAACTCAGGGGCAGATATAGTCTTGAAATGAATGGTAGTCTAATGGGCTAGTCAAGTGTTCTTATTTTGACTAGCCGAACTAAAATCGCCACTGATATTCTAGCATGGAACCTTTAAGGAATTGCAGCAAGGCTTAAATAGGGGGCGCGCGGTGGGCTTTGGATCACAACTACTTTAACTCCCCATCCCTATCTCCCACAAACTTTATATGACCGCCAACCCCCTTCCACAACTACTTTATCTCCCCCATCCCCATGCCTATCTCCAACAAAGTCTATATGACCCCCCCCCCCCCCTGCGACACCTTTATCCCCCCCCCCCCTTCCCATTCCCAGCAACTCATTTCCCCCTCCCCAACAAACTCTATCTCCCTCTGCCATCAACTCTATCTCCCTACCCCCCCCCCCCCCCCCCCCCTCTCTATCCCACATTTCCCCTTAACTAATTTCCCCCACCCCAACCAACTCTATCTCTCCCCCCCCCCCCCCCAAAAAAAAACCCCAACTCATCCCCCCCCCCCCTCACACACACCTCTATCTCCCCTCCCCTCTCCAGCAACTCATTTCTCCCTCCCCAACCAACTCCATCTCCCCCTCTCCCATCAACTCTATCTCACTATCCCCTTCCCCCACCAACTCATCAACACACATATGTCTAACAAACATATGTCTAAGATTAAGACCTATAAGAAAGTTGCAACTCCAAGCTAAACCAGGCTACCAACACCCCAAAACTCAAGCAATAACCTCCTAACAAGTAGCTACCCCCACCACACATGCCTTACTAGGGTTGAGAGACAAATATCCAAAACCCCAACTCTATAGGGTTTAATTGTGACAGGCAGTTTGATCTTTCAAGGGCCATCCGATGCCAGCATTAGGCTTGGTGTCTTGTCGGTAAAGATGCAATGTAAGTCGGGTTATGAAGACGTTGTAAATAATAATAGGCATGACGACAACTAAAAAGAAGAAGTAAAGAAGTTTAAAATACCATGATGACTGCTCCATACACCAAGTTTTGTTGTGCTATCCCTAAAGTTTTTTTTGAGATCTGCTCTGGAAACAGAAGCCCATGTTGTGTTAACATGGAAACGGCTGAAAGGTTAACACTAAAATTCAAAAGAAGTAGAAACTACTAAAAGGCACATTTACCCTTGACAACTGTTACAAATTTCATTGAGCTATGCCTTTCTGTTTGGAAGATCTGCTCCGGAAACGATTTAGAGTCAGGACAAACAGACCCAATATGTCTCCTCCTCCTCCCCCCCCCCCCCCCCCTCCCCCTCTATGATCATGACCAAAGACATTTTTTAAATCTACATGTAACAATAACTGTCATATTGTGTTAGCCTAGATCAATGTTATTACAATCTTACTACTCTCAGCTAACCAACAACTGTAAATACTATTTAGAAAAGTAATAGTCAATAGAAAATCAACAGTCTGAATGCAATACCAACCCAAAACTAAAATTCAAACATTTTTTTCAAGGCAAACGAGAGTATTTTTTAAATTAAATTGTAACAGGTAATTGTGTCATCAATAAATTTTTCAGTGTTTGTAAACAAGCCATGTCACACGTGTTCACACCACTGATTCTTGTAAATATAGTTTTGTAATGTAGTTACTGTTAGATGAATTAAACAGACAGACGATTTGACATATAACCGGTATGGTTGTATAAATATTAAAAAAGAGAGCCACTGGCTCTGTAGCTCATCAGGCTTTATATAGGCTACATTAACTAATTCAAAATGTTCAAAAATTCAAAAACTTTAAGGTGAGAGGAAGGACTTTAAATTGAGAAGATGAAGTAGTTCTAAAGATCCTATCCCCTCTGACCTATCTCTGAGGCCTCTAAACATCACAGTATGGTTGTAAAAATAATTAAAAAAATAGAGCAACTGGCTCTGTAGTACTTTCTACTTCCTAACTTGGGTAGAAATTAAGTTTAAATATATGGTACTAGTCTACAGGGCTAGTTGTTCTTATTTGACTAGCCCAACGAAAAATAACCCTCTCCCCCCCCCCCCCCCCCCCCCCCCCCACCCTTACTTTCTACTTCCTAACTTGGGTAGAAATTAAGTTTAAATATATGGTACTAGTCTACAAGGCTAGTTGTTCTTATTTGACTAGCCCAACGAAAAATAACCCTCTCCCCTTACTTTCTACTTTCTAACTTGGGTAGAAATTAAGTTTAAATATATGGTACTAGTCTACAGGGCTAGTTGTTCTTATTTGACTAGCCCAACGAAAAATAACCGTCTGTGTTTAAATGACACATGGCAAAGCATAACTCTTGCCAGTCTCCATAATTGGCTGATTTAAGCATTGCAGTATTTCCTTCACTTTACCATAGCAGAGCGATGCACCTAAATGTAAAGTAGCCTCTGATTTTCTAGTAATGAAACTTTAAGAAAATGAAGCAAGGCTTAAATCAGCCAGCAATTGAGACCAGCAAGAGTAATATCTTGGGTAGGGAAGTTGCAGACCTTTTCTAAAGCCCCGGCAAGATTGTTGAGGCAGAGAATAATATTAATACTAATCCATTAACAAAGTGCTATTCCCATACGTGATCAGATCCAAAGTGAAACATTTGAGGAAGCCAGCAAAGCTCACGTACCCCTGCTTCCAAATGTAGTTTGATATAGTTGAAAATAGGAAAGGCACATCTATCCAAATGTCTCACCTGTGTTTAAAGTTGAATGAATATGGAATGTACAGTTCAAAGGGAACTTTTAAGTGAGTGAATTATTGCACACACCATGTTTCATTGTACTATGTCTCACGGTTTTTTAGATCTGCCCTGGAAATGGAAATCAATGTTACGTTTCCATGGAAACGGCTACAAGGCTAAAACTAAAATTCTGAAGAAGTTGAAAATACTTAAAGGCACATCTACACTTGTTGATTATAAGTCACATCAAATTTTGTTGAGCTACGCCATTTGGTTATTGAGTTCTGCTCAGGAGAAATAATCCAAGTTCCGGTTCCATGGAAACGAGACAAATAAAAAATATGAAGAAGTTGAAAATGCCTAAAGGCACATATACACTTGTTGATTATAAGTCACATCAAGATTCGTTGAGCTATGCCTCGTGGTTATTGAGTTCTGCTCCGGAGAAAAAAAATCCAAGTTCCGTCTCCATGGAAACAAGACAAATAGAAATATGAAAAAGTTGAAAATACCAAAAGGCACATCAACACATACCGGCTGTTCCATACACTAAGTTTTGTTGTGCTATGCCTAACAGTTTTTGAGATCTGCTCCGAAAAAGAAAGCCCATGTTGCATTTCCATGGACAGAGGTAAACGTCTAAAAATAAAATTCTGAAGAAGTTGAAAATACTAAAAGGTACATGATCACTTGATAATTGTCGTCACACACACAAAGATTCGTTGAGTTATGGCTTACATTTTTAAAGATCTGCTCCGGAAACCATTTTGAGATGGACAGATAAATCAACGAACTAACAGACGGGCAGACAGACCAATATAAGTCAAATATTTATAGTATATAGAGATGACAATGCAAACTTTCAGCATCCTTATATTACTTGTTCAAAGAGAGGCTGCATCAATTTTAAAGAGGACCATGTCCAAATGAACAAATTTTAATCTACATGTTACACTTAGGGAAGTGGTGGAAAAAAATCAAAATGCAATAATGTCATACAGGGAGTGATTTGTTTAATCCTTTAACACACCTACAACTTAAATTCAAGCATTTTTTATCAAAGCAAAATTAACTTTTTTAAAATAATAAATTGTAAACGGTAATTGTGTCATCAATACAGTTGTCATAGTTTGTAAACAACCATATCACATGTGTACACAACCCTGAGTCTTGTAAATATAATTTGTAATGTAGTTAGATGAATTAAACAGACAGATGCTATCTGGCCACACATACTTCCATCTATATCATCTATAGTCACATTGAAATATATATATGGATAAATGAAAGTTGCTAATATCTTGTATTGTGATATACACTGAGTAAACACACAAAAACCGGTAACACCTTTATAACATGACTATTTATCATTAGTTTACGTATACCTTTGTTTACGTTATAGCAACATTCCCAAAAGTGGTCTTCATAGATACATAACTATTGTTGACATTTACACTTAAATTATAGCGCAGCCCAAAAGTCAGTCTACACAGATACATTACTATCTGTTAATGTATGACAGTGTAACACTTAATATATTTGACAAAATTCAAAACCAGTAATGTTTAAATGAGAAAATAAATGAGAACATACCAGACCATTCCAGCAATCCTCGGCCCCGGACTGTTCAAGGATCCCCTGCTGTCACCAGGGATATGGAAACATCTACACACGGCCAGATACCACAGACACTGGCGGAAAACAGCACCGACATACACCAGCTGCAGACGGCACCAACATACACCAGCTGCAGACGGCACCGACATACAGATACACAGGCAGCAGACAGCACCAACTTTCCAATGGCAGATACCTGTAAGACACAAAACCATTGAAATTTACTGTAACATATTTTGAAACAAACTCAGCTGCTTATCGACTCTACAGTTGAGATGTTGACAGAAATAGGTCCACCGACCATTTTACATTCACTACCCCTCTGTTAGAAGACAGTTGCTCAGCTCCATAAGCCCACTGCAACTTAGATAGTGACCAAATGGAGGGTGAGGTAGGGTCTCATCAGATTTGCTTAATTACAACTGATCAGCACATTGAGGGTTAATGTTCCTCCTCGATATGTTGGGAGGGAGATATTTGGTAAATTGCACGGAACGATGTGGGTCCTATACGGACTAGCAAGGAGAACTACACATGAATACAACCGGTCAGCATATTAAGGGTCAAGGGTTATCAATATCAAGTTTTTGTGTGTGCATGTGGTCTTTTTTAGGGGGGGGGGGGGGGGGGGGGGGGGGGAGGGGGGGGGGGGGGGGGGGGATCTTAATCTTAACTACAACTGTACACCAAGAGTTAAGATCATCTTTGTGATCAACTGCTAAGAAAGCTTTATAGATAAACTTTATTTACAAAAAGTGTCTAAAGTGAAAGTTTTTATTTCATCATGTGAACCGATTGTTAAAATGACTGAAATAAATTAGCTAATAATGCACTTCACATAAGTACAACTTGTTGTTGCCTCACAACATCCTATGCATTAATTCCCCCACCATTGTGTGAGAAGGACACTTATATATCACCCTGTGACTCTCTAAATTGACACTAACTGGGCTTGGCAGCTATGCAGTGGAATGCCAGGATATCCCTGCAGCAGGACTGGTCCCAACATGTTCAATAAACACACCCACATATCCTGCACAACTTTCCAGAGAAGACCTGCACCCAATGCAATATCAAACCCATTTGATTAACTGTTTTAGAACTTACATTGGTTTAAAGGTTTAAAGTACAATAGAGTAGGTTTCATTTTATTTCTATGTATTATGTGAGGAAACAACATGTGCTGATTTAAGTTCAAATAATTTCCCTATACTTGCCCTCCAATACCCAATAGCCAAATATATGATACTTATATTATACATGATCAGAAATCAACATAGCATCACATACACATATGACAATTAACAATTACCAACCCCTATCTGTGGCAGGACCAAATTTCAAAGATTGATCCCAACAGCTGTGTCTGTCCAGTGGTCCTAGCGGAGGAATCACACATATCACATGTATATTCCCAGTCTCACGGTTCTGGAACTTCTTTGACAAAGCACCAAGGTGATTGTTAGTCACTAAGGTGACTTTAGTGCAATGTTAAATAATGTGAATAACCTTAGGTTAACCTTATTCAAGGAGGGCCTCAACTGGTAAGCTGCATTTAAATGCCATGGAAACCTATGAAAGCTTATATCTAAAATAGTTCAAAATCATGAAAGGGACAATTAAGAAAAATTAGAGCCATGGGCTCTGTAGCTCATCAGGGTTTATATGGTT
The DNA here is from genome assembly GCA_936450465.1 of Gibbula magus. Classification (NCBI taxonomy): domain Eukaryota; kingdom Metazoa; phylum Mollusca; class Gastropoda; order Trochida; family Trochidae; genus Gibbula; species Gibbula magus. Next base: position 69,887,282 of record OW388298.1, read on the forward strand.
TGATGATGAAGACAGACATATATTGTCTCAATATAATGCACAATCCCTAGCCCTGACAAATCTTAGTCTTGAAATTGAGCGAGAGCACTCAGAAAGGTCAACACACTGGAGATTATACAATATGCTGACCCATTGGCTCTGGTTACAAGCCAGCTGTGCGTTTACAGCCAAATTATGTAATAGCCTCTGCCCTGCACTTAACACTGGCAGCCTTCTTGGTATTTTCGTTCTGGAGAAGAAGATGAAAATAGGTTTTTAGGGTATGGACTGTGAGGCCTTTAATTGGGGTCACTGGATCACCAAATCTACAATTTAGATTCCCATATCCCAAGGAGTCTGTATACACAATTTCAGCTCCCTAGACCCAGTAGTTCTAGAGTGGAAGTCGAAAAAGCAAAAAGTTTACGGACAGACAGACGCCATATGACATGCCATAAGACCAGAGGGCCTTTCAGGCAACTCATTTCTTACTAAGCAAACTCTGTTACACCCGCTCCCTGAAGTAACCTCTCCAACATAACCAAAGTAACATCTCTTACATTTACTCCCCACTTAAGTAACTCGAGTCATTTATAATTATTCCAAAGAAACATGTGTTACACTTGCTCCCAGAAGATGTCACTCAAGTAATTTCTTCCAAAGCAACCTGTGTTACGTTTATTTGGGCAGATGTTTTTTGAGATCTGCCCTGGAGATGAAAGCCCATGTTGCGTTTCCATGGAAATGGTTGAAAGGTTAAAAAAAATATTCCAAATAAATACTAAATATTAAAGGGGCAGTAGCACGTTTTTTCACTCAAAAAAGTTGATGAAATGTATTTGAAAAATAATTTCACCAACAGTAAAACATCATTCTCTCTTCGGAAAATAAAGTTTAAAATTAGTGTACATGTTTCGGTAAAGCCATGGGAATCTTTTTTGTAATGCAAAATAATAAATTGTGTTCACAATAAAATGGCCGCCATGCAATTTTTGCTTTATACGCAACAAAGTTATTACCACTACAGATAATTGGTTTTATTAAGATGTTTTACCCTCTAAAGTTAATTTAAATGACATAAACTATCATTATAAATGGGAAATTTGAAAAAATAAATTTTGCAAAAACGTGCTACAGCGCCTTTAAAAGGCACATGTACACTTGACAATTGTCACACACACACACCAGGTTTCGTCTAGTTATGCCTTACATTTTTTTAGATCTGCTACGGGAAACGATTTCGGGAATGACAGACAAAGTTGGCAGGGAAAAATTACAGGCAGAAAGCCTGCAACACCATTCTAACTATGCATTGCAGTGAAACCTGAAGAGATCTGATGTAACTAGCAAACCACTGGTGTTACTGCGCTGAAATTCAGGGAAGCATTGCACCAAAATCTCACTGCATGTAGACAAAGTTTCAGAGCCGCTTCAAGGAATCTAACCCTGGAACTCTGGATTGGACATTTAATCCTGAGGAAAACTTAATGGCTAGAAATAAAATTCTGAAGAAGTGGAACACACTAAAAGGCAAACCTACACTTGATGTTTGTTACACGCACCAAGATTTGTTGTGATGTGTATTATGGTTTTTGAGTTTGACAGATTTACAGTTCAAAATGACTTAATTATTACCTATCGTTCCTGAGTTGAGTTTCCTGTCTGTCAGATCGCTATCCATCAACATCTTCCTTTAGGATCACTACATCTGCAACAAATTGGATCATTTGACTACAAATTATTTTCATAAAGGTAACATTTCATACCGGTACAATTTAATCTGTCCCAAAGCAAGTCCAAGTGTATTTTTTTCAAACAGGAAGTGTACACCATTCAAATTAACATCAGTTACTATACAAAATTACTGCAGTTAACATCAACTGGTTTTGGACTGGATAACAAGGTACCAATGTGTTTAGATAGAACAGTTCTCTACTGCATTTATCATGGGATGAATCAAGAGACATTTGCTAACTGTGCTGTAATGTTGTTGTTAGACCAGGTCCCTGTTACATGTCCACATGCTTCACTTCATAGTCTAAAAGTCTGTGATCTGTTAATATTATCCCTCAGTTTATCAACTCAAAATCATCAGTATGTATAATTATGGATGCCAAATGTATTTAATTTGTTGATGAAATAAAGACAGTTACCATGCTGATTGTTTTATAAGTATCAGAGAAAAGGGAGTGTTTATCCAAAATCATACATCATAGAAGAGATAACCAGAATTATTGAAATGATTTGAATACTACACAAGTGGAAGTCAAAATGTACGATTCACAATATCTACCTTGTTTCCATGTGTAAGTGACATCTGTGTTGTTATAAATCTGGTTTGACAAGTAGACTTGATTCTTAGGATGATTCAGATGACGTGGTGGGTTGTGACCTCCACTGTACAAGTTTGTCATGATGTAGTGACGTCATAAAGCTTTGCTCATTGTTCCAGGAACAATATATTCCATCTGCATTGCCCATCAGTCTGTTAAAATACATAAAACATGTAAACTAGCAATCCTTGCCAGATTTCTATCCATCCAAGACTACCATATGTAGAGTAACTATGTTGGTCAATGATTTGCGTACAGCATGTCAATGTTTGATATATCTACCTGACAAAACTTGATAAGCTTGGATGGTTTTCTTGTTTATTCCTCCTCTCCAACTGGTCAGTCCGACAGGTCGTCTCCAGGTAATCATGAAAGTTTAAAGAACAAGTTACTTTTCATTCATTCATGTGATTTGCAGAGTCTCATTTTCAGATAAGATGAATACATTATCAATGATGAATGGATATCTCTTAAAGTGAGTGTTCTAACGATAGTGTCCATCATAATAATATCATACTATCAATACTTGTATGTTAGCATATAGCATATATAATTTACATATTCGAAAGCACAGAGAGACAGCTTCACTTTGAAATTCTTAAACTCAAATTGTCAAATATGTTATCACTCTCATCGAAAATAAAATACCCTGATAGAACCTCCCCCCCCCCCCGCTTATGGTTTAAGCGAGTCAGGAGTACCCTCAGGAACCCTTCTCTATTGATGCGAAAATGGTGGAAATACTACTACACCTGACAGTAGGTAATTCGTTGAGAAACTTCCTTCCTATGCTACAGTTTTTGTATGTGTTGCTCAAACAATCATGGTATGAGAGACTTTGAGCAGCTCTTGGAGACATTGAAGTGATTTGATGGAGGAAATATAGCGTCATGAGCTGATAACACAGATCTACTGCACTATTTAGATAATAGTATTGACACAAGTATAGATGTAGTAGTATAGATGTTAGTATAAATGTTAGTATAAATGTTAGTATGAATATTAGTATGGAAACATTATACCTAGCAGAGCTCAAACACTGGACAGTAGTAAATAGAGATAAAAACATCTGTCATCACTGATGACCAGTTAGCAGAGCTCGGACACTGGACAGTGGTCACTAGTGACGAAGACTTCCCCATCACTTATGACCAGCTAGCAGAGCTCGGACACTGGACAGTGGTCACTACTGATGAAGACTTCCCATCACTTATGACCGGCTAGCGGAGCTCGGACACTGGTCACTAGTGATGGAGACTTTCCCTATCACTGATGACCAGCGAGCAGAGCTAGGTCACTTGACAGTGGTCACTAGTGATGAAGACTTCCCCCATCACTGATGACCAGCGAGCAGAGCTAGGTCACTGGACAGTGGTCACTAGTGATGGAGACTTTCCCCATCACTGATAACCAGCTAGCAGAGCTCGGACACTGGACAGTGGTCACTTATGATGGAGACTTTCCCCATCACTTATAACCAGTTAGCAGAGCTAGGTCACTGGGCAGTGGTCACTAGTGATGGAGACTTTCCCCATCACTGATAACCAGCAAGCAGAGCTAGGTCACTGGACAGTGGTCACTAGTGATGGAGACTTCCCCCATCACTGATAACCAGTTAGCAGAGCTAGGTCACTGGACAGTGGTCACTTATGATGGAGACTTTCCCCATCACTGATAACCAGCAAGCAGAGCTAGGTCACTGGACAGTGGTCACTAGTGATGGAGACTTCCCCCATCACTGATAACCAGTTAGCAGAGCTCGGACACTGGACAGTGGTCACTAGTGATGAAGACTTTCCCCATCACTGATAACCAGCTAGCAGAGCTCGGACACTGGACAGTGGTCACTAGTGATGAAGACTTCCCCCATCACTGATGACCAGTTAGCAGAGCTCGGACACTGGACAGTGGTCACTAGTGATGAAGACTTCCCCCATCACTGATAACCAGTTAGCAGAGCTCGGACACTGGACAGTGGTCACTAGTGATGAAGACTTCCCCCATCACTGATGACCAGCGAGCAGAGCTAGGTCACTGGACAGTGGTCACTAGTGATGGAGACTTCCCCCATCACTGATGACCGGCTAGCAGAGCTCGGAAACTGGATACATGACAAGTCACCGACAGGCAGTCTTGCTTCAGATCCCTGCCAATTGAGAGAGATCCAAAGACTTCAAGGACAAGTTGTCAAGCATGTGTCACTTCAAGAGCTCCGAAGCATTACCCAGCAGTGTAGATTGACTCGTCATAATGGCACCTAGAGGTTTCTTGGTCAAACTGAGCGTATCAGAGCTGGTTCACTCACAACAAACATCTCTCCAAAGAAAAGAGGATACATTAGCAATCACAATCTTTGAGAGACATGTATGTCAGACACAGACAAAAACTACGGCAAGAAAAGGAAGCTTTGAAATCTAAAGTGGAATGTGATAGTCACATTGAAATACATATGGGTAAATGAAAGTTGCTAATATCATGTAGTGTTATATACAATGAATAAACACACAAAAACTGGTAACAACTTTATAACATTACTATTTATCATTAGATTCATCATTATCATCCCCAAAGGTGGTCTACATAGACACATAACTATTGTTGACATTTACACTTATTATAGCACAGCCCCAGAGCTGGTCTACACAGATACATTACTATCTGTTTATGTATGAAAGTGTAACACTTAATATCTTTGACAACATTTTAAACAAGTAATATTCATAATTATGAGAAAATCAAGGAGAACATACCAGACTATTCCAGCAATCTTCGGCCCCAGACTGTACAAGCATCCCCTGCCGTCACCAGGGATATGGAAACATCTACACA